>JACTTY020000076.1:1200000-1800000 GCA_014595695.2 Epargyreus clarus clarus
CGTTCTCGAAAACGACACCCCCCTCAGCGAGAACGAGGGTGTCATCGGCATAGCAGACGATGCTTACTCCTGGTGGGAGCATCGTTCTCAGCACTGCGTCGTACGCGATATTCCACAGTAGTGGGCCCAGTACCGAACCCTGCGGTACCCCGCGCATGACGTTCCTCCCGTGAACGCTCCCATAGCGACCTGGGAAGCGGATACGCCTGTCCGACAAGTAGGCCTTTAAAACCTCCCTTAAATATGAAGGTACTTGGTGGACGGACAGGCCCTCCATAATCGCTCTCCAGGGTAGAGAGTTGAAAGCGTTGACTATGTCTAGGCTTAACGCCAAGACTACTCTACCCTGGGATATGGCCTGCTCTGAGAGCGTTCGGACTCGAAGGATGGCGTCCACCGTCGAACGTCGCTGCCGGAAGCCGAACTGGTTTTCGGAGAGGTCCGGGCCGTGGCACGCTAAGTGCTGACTAATTCGAGTGGAAATGATCCTCTCGAATAGTTTGCCCACCTCATCCAACAGACAGATGGGTCTGTACGCTGATGGGGAGTCCCGAGGCTTGCCCCACTTGTGCAACAGCACCAGCCGCGCCTGCCTCCATACCGATGGAAACCGTCCATAACGGAAGCAGGCGGTGTACAAGTTTTGCAGCCTCCCCCCCAGTACTGTCAGCGCCAAGACCCAAGCCTGACCTGGGATTCCGTCCGGCCCCGGAGCAGTGTTTCGCCTCGCCATGCGCCTGATTGCTCCGTCGAGCTCGCAACTGGTGACCGTCAGGTCGTCCGACCATTCAGGGAGATCCGGCGTCGCGGCGGGAGAACCCGTTTCGTCAGTGGTTCCTGGAAACAAGCTGTCCACCACTGTGTCCACGAAAAGCGGGTCGAGAGTTTCCGTGAGCGGAGGCACCCATGGACGTAGCTTGCCGAGAACCATCCTATACGGGCGTCCCCATGGGTCCCGGTCTAGCCCCTCCACGAGTGCGCTCCAGTTCCGGGCCTTGCTTTCGGCGATTGCGCCCTGAAGCAGTGTTGTTGCGGCCCGGTACTCCACGTACTTCTCCTCCCTTTCCGCGGCGCTGGATGACCGGCGTCGTCGAGCCCGAGTGTACTGACGTCTGGCGCGCAGGCAGGCTGCACGCAGCCGTGCGATGTACTCCGTCCACCAGTACACAGGGCGCCTCCAGCCAGGTCTGACACGCGGCATCGCGGAATCGCAGATGGCCGCCATGTCATCCCTGATCCGGATCGCCTCCCGTTCGGGATCGAGCCGGTCATCCACCTCGGCGGTGCATGACCAGTCCACGACATGAGCAGCAGCGACGAGCAGGTCTCGGTTGAGCCGCTTCATTGCCCATCGACGCGGCTGGTCGTTTGTACGGCGGACATCCGCAGCCGGAAGCCGTAACACTACGTCCACCAATATGTGGCGATGGTCAGACAACGTGACTAGGTCGTCGGCCACCCTCCAGCCCGTGACCAAGCGCTCGGCAGAAAGAGTCGCCCACGAAAGGTCTACGACCGACTCTCCCTGCCACCGCACGCACGTGCTGACCGAGCCACGATTCAGCAGACGTAGGTCGAGCCCAGCTGCCCATTCGAGCGTTGCCCTTCCCTTGACACTGTCTCGTCTGTTTCCCCAAACCCTCGAGTGGGCGTTAAAATCGCCCATCACGAATACCGGTCGGGGAAGACAGGACCGAACACAGTATGCCACACGGTCCAGGAACGTCTCGAATGCCGCCAAGGTGCAATTCGGGGAGACATAGCACCCTAACACCGCCAAGGGACCCCACTCCACTGCGACTATACCCCGCTCGGAGTGAAGTCTGGAGCACGGGGGATCTCCCTCTCCGCCCGCCCAGTACACGGCTACGGACTGCGCATCGTCTCCTACCCACCGCGGATGCTCCGGAACTCTATAGGGCTCCGCCACCACAGCCAAAGAAACCGAACAGTCTACGAGGCATTGATGGAGCAAATCCTGCGCCCCGCGACAGTGGTTTAGGTTCCCCTGGAGTATTTTAAGTGACGGAGACCTATCCATTAGGAGTCCATCGCTTCCGCTGGCGGACAATGGGACGAAGCGCTGGGATGCGCAGGCTCATCTGTCCGTGCCGAGCTAGCAGTCTTGGCCGCTGTCTCGTCTCCTCCGTTGCCTCTATTCCTCTTTTTCGGAGGCTTGCACCTTTTGCTACCCAAGCGGTGGTCAGATGGACAACCAAGGTCTGCGCATAGGGCGCATTTCGGAGACTGTGCTCCGCATTGACTCGCCCTATGGCCGGGTTCGCCACATACGTAGCACAGTGCGCTCCTATCCCTGGTGCTGGTGCACTGGTGCCGGGCATGCCCCATTTCGAGGCAACGGAAGCATTGAAGCGACCTAGCCGGTAGTATCTCCACTCTGGCAGATACCCACCCGACAAGAATTCGCTTTGCAGCGGCCAGCTTGCGGATGGCTGTGAGAGGACAGCGCACCCATGCCGTCCCCAAGGCTGAAGGCCTCCGCCGAATCTCCCCGACTTTTACGTCGGCGGTGACGCACCCGCAAGCCACGGCGATGGCGTCGGCAACGTCTTCCTGGGTGACGGAATCGTCTAAATCCATCACCCTGGCCTCCCCCTGTTTTGTGGGTCTCGTCACCTTTACTCCCATCCCCGCGACAACCGCTTGCAGCTTCCCTGCGAGTGCGTCGGCCTTCTCGGCACTGTCTTCGCCAGCCACCTCAAGCAGCAAGCCGCCGTTGAGGGCTCTCTTCTGGCGCAGCTCAGCGATACCCAGATCAGGCAGTTTAATTTGCCCCTTCGCGGTCTTCATGACCTCCGCGTAGGTGACGTTTGACCCTTCGGGCACCGTCACGGTGACTGCTGCCGACTTCGGCACTCGCGGAAGCCTCCGCTTGACAGCCTTCCTCTTACCGGCCCGACCCTTTTTCGGTGCCTGAGCCACCGGTGCCGGTGCAGCATTGGCGGCAGGTCGCCGCTGGGTGGCACTTTTTTCTCGCCCGCGACTCGGAGACTGCTTCCGGGCTGGCTCTACTCGGGTCGGGGGCGGAGGCTGTTCCTTCGCCCTAGATTTGCGCCCTACTACAGTCGCCCACGTCCCTGCTTGTGCGACTGACGTTGACGTTACTGGAGGGCGCATCGGCGCTTTGGACCCTGGAGGACGCGCAGGCGTAACGGGCGCTACCTTCTGCCCTAATGAAGGCCGAATCGCTCTGCCGGGGAAGAGCTCGTCCCTAAAAGACGCCAGTTTTTGGTCTATTATGGACCCGATTCGGTCCATCAGAGCGTCTTCCCCATTAGCGGGCCTCCTCGGTTCAGATCGAGGTGGCTCGGGTCTATTTGAAGCACTCTTACGGCGTAACTGGTCTAGTTCCGCCGTAAGTGCCTCAACCTTCCCATTCAGTCCGGCGAGTTGGGAGCGCAGCGTGGCGTTTCTCCCGCTCAAGGTGTGCAGTGGTTGCCCTCTGCACTACTTCCGTAGCTGCCGCCTGGACGTGGCGCACAGCCAAACGTAAGGTGCGCACCATATCTCCCTTTAGGTTGCGGGATTTATCCGCAACCTTTTCGATCACTTCTAGGTTCTCGATAATGCGAGAACCTAGGTCCCCCGTAGGCTCGTTAGTCATTTCCCTTCCCAGTTCCTCGGCACTAGGGAGGGATGCCCTCGATCTGGTCGTGGCCGCAGGAGCCACAGGAACCAGGAAGTCATCGTCTCTACCTGTCTGGGCTTTGACGGTCTTCTTCTTTGGCCGTTCTCCGTCACTGCTATTGGCCGGTAGTGCTCGCTTGCGGGCACCAGCCGACGTGGCTCTGGACTGTGTGGACATCGCCGACATTAAAGAGCAGTCCGAGAGCTCTTCCGCGTCCGTCGAAGCAGCTGACGTAGGCGCTCTGCCTCGTGTATTCCGCGTCTTCCTCGTTACCGCTTTTGAAGCGGGCATCTTTTCCGTCTCGTTAAGCAATTCAGAGTCCGTTGAGTACGTGCTTGGGTCGTGTTTACGAAGGTCGGCGGATTGCCGACCTACGAGGCAGTTGTTGCCCCCTCCAGAGTACGTGGGGCAGCCCTCCGCCGTAGCAGAGGGGTGGGATTCTCCCTTTCGGGTACCCACCTGGAGACCGTTTTCACAACGTGCCTTTTCCATGTTTTGCTTGTTATTAAGGGGTGAGCTCCCCTGGGCCGCTCTTAGTCTGGTCCTTCACCCTTCGCCTTCCGGTATGAGTAACTCTGCCGTATAGCCTCGGGGATCATTAGGACACACAAGCCCCCCCACCACGACAAGGTCAATTTTTTTATCAATGTAACATGTAATCTAATGTTTTTCGAGTAATTAAAGTGGTAATTTTAATAAATAGCTCAAAATTTTTTATAAAAATTAAAAAAGAAAATCGAATTCGAGTTTTTTTTGATTTTTTACATTTTCTGAGAATTTACTATAGTAACATATATTTTTTTTTTCACCATCAAAAAGTAGAGATTTCAACGAACAGAAAACATACCAACTTTTTGAAAAAAGCTGATATTTTGACGGGTGAGTTTTCGATTGAAAATTAGGGTGTTTTTTCGATATTAATTCAAAATAAGGTGAAAAAATAAATATTTTTAATCAAATAAATTACAGCGTATTTGGGACATAAAAAGGTAAGTTTTCGCCAAATTTTGTTAAAAAAATTTTTTTTTTGTAAAAGATAAAAATAAAAAACCAAAAACTTGGTTTTTTGAATTTTTCACATAAATTTTGAGGTTATGTGAAAAAAGTGTAAATACAAAAGTTTTAGATCTTTTTATTACCTACAACTTTGCCATTTGACTTTTTTCGATAGGACTTTTAGTTTTGCCGGAAATCGAGAAAAACCGTTTTTTACCCTTAAAGACTCACCCCCATCCCCTTCCCGACCTCAGATCGCCCGTAAATTATTTTTCCCTTCATTTTTATAATATTCCCCTCCTTTTCTAATGGGTTTCATCCTACTACGATTTTATTTCACTTTTTATTATTTTTAAAGGCTTCTACCCTAGTCTATAAAAACCGTGTTCGAATTTGTTTCGTAAGGCCGCTCATAAACTTACATTTTGACATCACTTTTACATCAATAATTTATTCCAGTGACAGAAAAACACCATATAAAGCGATGACTGATTGAATAATGAAAGTATGCACATATTTTATTCAGTCGATCACGCGACAAAGTTAATCAATCGCCAATCGGTGCCATCAATAATTTTGGTCCGTACGTCAGATGAATGTTAATACAGGCGTATAATACTGCGAATATTCACTTTCTTTAATAATGGCAATTTTCACGATAATGTACACTTTTGACTGATGATATAACTGAATGGCAAATCCGATTGCATTCCATCACTCGTTTATGACTCTTAACTGTTATTAGAATAGACTTTCATCAGTCAAGTTAAGCAAGTTAAGTGGAGTTGGAAGGTGGTAGAAATCTTTACCACGCCACACCTATTTCTGCCTCATAACAGCAGTGTTAAGCTGCTGTGTTCTGGTTTGAAGGGTGTGGTAAGGGAGACATATATGTATTTTCGAGGCGTTCCAGCTTAGTCCTCAGGGGTAGCGGCGCATCCGGCCGAACTCAGGTAGGAATATCTAATCCTATCTGGGTTCGATGACATATGTCCATGGGCGGCAGTAGCCACTTACCATCAGGTGGACTGCATGCTCGTCTGCTACTCCCATATTATATAAAAAACATTATTTGACTGATGATTTAATGAGCGTGTGTAGGAAGCCTTACAGCTCATAGATATGCAGCATGCAGCACAATTGGCAGCGGTCCAAAAAAGTCCTCAATAGTAACAAGACATCCTTGATCGATTTTCGAATTTGGGTGGAAGTCATTTTCAATTTCTATTGTTCCACGAAAGTTACTATTGGACTTTTGAATCTGACGATGATTGCAGCTGCCTTTGGATAAATATGGATAAAGATAAGTTTAAATAGGATGGTGTCCCATCTGAGGTCAGCCACAGATCCTTTACAACTTATGAGCACTAATTTATAATGCCTCCGGTAAATGTCTCTTTGTTTTCTTTTAGTAGGTTTTTAGATTGTCAAGAGAAACTTACATATCCAAGCAATTTCATGTTAGTCCTCAGGGGTCCAATGTGGCAGACCTCAGGTAGGACTCTTATTTATCCAAGATTGATGGCAGATGTCCATGAGCACCAGTAATCATTTACTGTCAAGTGAATTGCATACTTGTTTGTTACTTCTTTAATATAAAAAAAAAAACACCTTTTACGAGAACATAGTACTCACCACAGCTAAACACCTGTCTACACATAGATTCCCAAATAGAAGAATGCTGAAGTAACCGAAGTATTCTGAACTAAACTGTCTAGTAACCCTACACACCCTTCAAACAAAAGCAGAACCTCTAGTGCTATTAGGTATAAATAACTGTGACATTGAGGCCGGCGCAGTAAAACCAAAAAAGAGGTCAAACATTTTTTGAGATAATGTTTCTAAAAACAGTTAAGACTACAATTGATTTGTTCACTTTTAATCTAAATTGTCTACAATCGATTAACTTTTTGAATTTAGGCGTAATATTAATTAAAGATAACTAATTTAACAAATTTAGAAATCTATTGTTACAACGTATAAGATTTTAAAAATAACATTACATTTGAAAAATAAACGGAGAGGCATGCCTGGGATTCGAACCCCGTAAGTTTATCATTCTTCAAGTTATGACTGCTCAGATTCACTTTTGACCAGGCCACTGCCGCCTTATCTAATATGAAAATCTAATCAACCCAGATTGGATTGGAGTCCTTTTTTTTTTTTTTTTTTTGTGACGAGGGGGAAACCTTCAAAAGGTACCCGATGCCTTGGGAGCGACACAGGGTTATGTGGCACTCTTACCGCACTAAAACCCCCCCGGTGGCCGTCCTCAGCGCTGCGTAGAGGACTCCGGGATCTCCAAAGGAACGCAACCGGAGTCCTCTTAGCGCATTGCCCCGTCGGGCTCCGCCCAGGTGAGCTTATCGCTCACCGCACCGTCTGGTGCATACGACGGTATGCGACCACACATACCGCCGTCCTTCCCGGGGCCGTTGGCTGGGTGGTTCGAGCTCCCACTCTTGCCACCCACGGCCCCAGAAGCCCCCTTTTAGTCGCCTCTTACGACAGGCAGGGGATACCGTAGCCCTACTAAGATCAACTCCGATTACAAATTTGAATGTAACGTAAGTGTCTCTCTTATCATATTTTAAAAATCAAATACTTCAACACTGCTCAACACTGCTGTTATGAGGCAGAAATAAATGTGGCGATTTCTGCTAAAGTTCAACCGTGAATGGTTATCCAAAATAGTTTCTATGTATTTTGTAGTCGTCGTCGTCGTCAACTCATTAATGTTCACGGCACGGGTCTCCTCCCAGACTCTTATTCTGAGATCTATAATGGCCATAGTCCACAGTTTTCCTTCACAGTTATAGAAAGTGACAAATAAGTTCGAATACGCAAAGAACTTCCAAAAATAAAATTTCAAAAGTGGTGCCTAGATTTGAACCTAGGACCCCACAATTTAGAGGCTGAATTTTAACTATTGGACTATTACTGCCTTCGTTTATAGTACTGCAATTAGTCAATTGCGTACTGTTTTCTAACGTATGAATGTATTTCTCAGTATTCGGCACGCCCTTTAACCCAAACGCCTTGATGTATTTTAACACACAAGTCGTTGGACACATCTTTTTTATAATATAGGAGTAGCAGACGAACATGCAGGCCACCTGATGGTAAGTGGCTACTGCCGCCCATGGACATCTGTAATCAACCCCAGATAGGATTAGATATTCCTACCTGAGGTCGGCCACAGATGCGCCGCTACCCCTGAGAACTAAGCTGAATCGCCTCGGAAAAGTGAGTCTCCCATACCACACTCTTAAAAACGGAACACAGCAGCGCCTAACACTGCTGTTATTAGGTAGAAATAGGTATGGCGGTGTCCGGCGGTGGTGCCGCCGGAGTCGAACCACTACCACCTTCTACCACCTTCACGAGATTGTAGATGTGACAAAGGCTATATTGTTACGTAGTCGGGTTTTTTAATAATAATTATCTACTTCAATCTACAGCAGATATTGCGTGGTGAACAAGGAAAACTGCATTGACAAAAGGTTAGCCATAAACCATTGGGTTCTCTGGTTGTGAATCATCGCGTGCATAATTTGCACGGTCGAAAAGAGTTAATTTTTTACGATCTCTATCGCTCTCTCGACCCAGTTATATTGTTTAACTCTATGTTGAATGACATCTATTCCGTCCGAGTTTAACCACCACTCTCGTAGGCGTACAAAAACTGTGAACTATGTAAATCGTATTGGCGTTATTTTTCTTTTTTGAATTCTCCATCGAGTTTCTTTTTGCGACTCCACTTTATATTAACTTCGAAAAAGGAGGAGGTGCTATGTTCGGCTGTGTGCTTTTGTTTAATTTACACAAAATAATTTAATATGGAAAATCGAGTACACTAATGAGTAGCTATATGCAAACACTAATACAAGGTGCTCCACATTCGTTCTCAGGATAAGTGATGCATCTGTTGCAGGTAGATGTCACATCAGGAGGCCAATATATTCATTTTCTAGTAAATTTGATTAAAAATCGAGATAAGATGTACATTAGTTATTTCCCAAATTCTCTTTTAAAAATTGAGACTAAGTTATTTTTATTTTACTAACAGTGACTTAAATTTTCATGAGTATCTAATATACACCTAAATAATACATCAACATATAAACCAATATGAGTAAAATAAGTAAAAACACCTAGGAGCTAGTAAATATCACCTATTGTTTACCAAGTCTGTGTTCAAGTATCTATTTATTATAAGGGCACCTTTGCAAACAATCGCGTAGACAAAACATCTTAGCCAGAATAATAGATCAAATTACCTGCGAAGAATATAATACGCGCTGGTATAAATAAGATACACGCTGTATCTATGTAGAGCCTTCCTGTCACTCGACATTCGAAACATTTATTATCCTAACTAATATTGTTAATGCGAATGTGCAGTCCTTAGGAGGAATACTTACAGCTCAATTAAAATATTTAAAATGCTTTCGTCCATTATCTCCGAAAGGTGTAACAGTAAAAGCTTTTAGTGATTCAAATGAGAAAACGGCCATAATAAGTATGGAAGTGCGGTCAGATAGTATTGAGAGAAGCGGTAGATGCTACGTTTACACTAGCTTAGTTCTAGTTGTTAGTAGAATGATGCACTGACTAAGTAACTCTTCTTGTAACTCATATCATTGTAAATCACAAAAGCTTGGACTCTAAGCATACTCTAAAAATGGTTACGGAATACAAGACAATTTTCAAACACCCTGATACCTTATAAAAGGTTTAATGTCACGTGTATTTTTAGCATCGTAATGTATCGCGCTTGAATGGTACAGTTAAGCAAATTAATACAGCTCGAGGAGATTGCAGAGATTCTCAAATGTATAAGTATAACGGAAGCACACTCAAAAGTTAATAAGTAGATCACCGCTATAAATTAAAATGAACCGGTTGATTTTTATCACACACCAAAATATTACCAGAAAAATGGCAAGCTTCTGTAGCGAGCACTAAACTAATGCAAACAAGGCACGGAACGTTGGTCACTAGTAACTGTCACAAAATGGATTTGGAATTACCATTGAACTTTAACGACGTCGCAACTAGAAGATGAATTATACACTAAGAAAAATTATAAGTCGACAATAACAAACGGAGGCTTAAAGTTGGAACTAACAAGCTTAATTAGTGAAAAAACTCGAATGTACAAGAAATGAAATATTCCGCCGCACTATTCAATTTTGAAACCGTTGCCAGATATTCTAGTAGTGAAAACGTTATGAATTTAACGATATAATTATCCTTTGTTAAAATCAGTCAGAGTCGGAGTTAAATGTGTTTCGTAATTTTTGAGCCTGAATAAGTGCCCCTAAAGATGTTCTGATACTTCGATTATAGTGAGGAAAAGAGAAATATTCAACTACTTAAAAATAGTAAAGTATACTAGCACTTAAGATACGGGGAATACCACCGCTATAGCTATTTCTAGTAAAGTATTTCTTACGTTTCGGCAGAAGGTACATATGACACGGACATCTTAGTCAACTGACACTGGTGGGAATGCATTGATGATCGGCCTCAAATAAAACCCCTTTTCTATATGCAGGGTTCTATATTAACATATATAATAAAATTCCGGATGACTTTAAAGGCCACAACTATATAAAATTCAGGAAATTAGTAAAAAATTAGCTAGCTAAAAAATGCTTCTATACGATTAAAGAGTACTTTGATGATAAAAACTGACATAATTTTCCTAATTTCCTTATTATTATTATCATTATATAATGACTTGATTATTATTATTTTTGATTGTTAATTTCGACATAATTGCATTCGTCTTAATCTAAATATCGGTTACCTTTAATACTTTATTATTAATCCTAACATTTTATTTAAGTTTGACATGTGTAACACCTGTAAAGGTAGCATTTAATTGAACTGTATGTATTGTTATTGACTATTGACCTATTGTACTAAATGCTTTACACAATAAAAAAAAAAAAAAAAAAAGGGTTACAGATGTCCATGAGCAGCAGTGACCCCCTTTTTTTCGAGGGCCCGACGACGTGGGAGCGACGCCGGGTTATGTGGGATTTTTACCGCACTAAACCCCCCCCGGTGGCCGTCCTCAACGCTTGTTGGAGAACTCCGGGATCTCCGACGGAACACAACCGAAGTCCTCTAAGCACGATGCCCCGATCGATGTATACATATACAGTATCCTGATATATGTAAATATCCATGAATAAAGTAGAAAATATAACCGAAACGCTAATACGGTAAACATTTTCCTCGAGAATTTGAATAAAACATTATGTATAGAGATGTGCTCAGAAATTGTTTGCAAAGTAGGAAAATTCCCTTGGAGCTTTGCACACTTCCGATTTCATCCGCTTATCGGAATTCCTATATTGAAAGGTTCTGCGTCGTATGCTACACGCCTTCTATACGACGGGAATTTTGAAAATATTTTCTTCTGCTTTGCAAAGCCTTCATCTTCTTTATTAATTTCAATTTTGGCAAATAAAAAATCCTAATGGAGTATTGGCCGAATATGATTTATTGAATTTTGAATAAGATAATGTTAGTGTTGGTTGGTAAGTCAGCCCTATCACAGTGCGATCACGGCTAACAGTCTTAATATACCACATTATTATTTATTTTGTGACTGTGGCTAGTATGTCTTTTAGCAATGTAAAGTCTACCTATTTGACTATGGCCTAATCCTTTAGGTGAGGACAGTCATGATCAGCGTTAAGCCAGTAATTAATTGTTGACGATGACAGCGTCATCATCATCATCAACAACCCATTATTCTCCCACTGCTGGGTACGGGTGCGTATTGGTAGACTTACACACCTTTAAGATTTTTTTTTTATAAATCTCTCAGGTATGCAGGTTACCTCACGATGTTTTCCTTCACCATTTAGCAAGTGATAATTAATTTCTAATATGCACATAACTTTGAAAAATCAGTGATTGAGAGGCTGAGTTTCTTAACCACTAACAACCTATCACTGCATCTACTAGGCTATCACTGCATCTTGTGTGATGTGTGTGATGACAGTGTACAGATGCTATATCTTTATATATAAATTTCTTATGTGCGTGTGTATGTCATTGAACTCCTCCTAAACAACTGGAATGATTTTGATGAAATTTGTTGTGTGTGTTCAAGAGGACTTGAGAATGGTTTAGATTCACAATTTAGTATGTGGGAAAAGGTTTTTTTAATTAATTTTTAATTCGTAAGTAGTTATAGAATCAGAAACTATGCATTTGATCAAGTGATGATCTTTAGCAAAGTTGTTGTCCAAGAGCCCACGAGGGTTTGGGAGTTGGTAAGACCAATTTTCGACAGATGGCACACCTGTCATTCCAATGCAGGTACAAATTTTCATTTCATTTTTTTCCGTTTTATGTATGTCATAATATTTCCGCCGCGGGCACCACTAGTTTAAATATAATTATAATCATGCAATTGGTTCTGTATTGTGATGTCAATGTTATTAATATTGTGTCTTAATTATAAATTCAGGTAAATGAACATTCATGTACTTTTACCTAGAACTACATGAAATTAAAGTACCTACTTTATGTATGAATTTTGTAATGCACATTGTAGTTAGGGTTATAGTTACTTTTGGGGTAATAATCATATTGTCAAGCAAAACCATTTAAAATGATGAGTTCAGATTTTTCTTATATTATTTGATTTTTCTTATATTGACATAAAATGTTAGTGCAAGTTAATGAATGTTGAATGGTTAGATTGATATTATATATTGTTTTCATTAACTGAAACAGTGGCATGAGACCTAGTTAAATCTTGACATAAGTGAAACATGTAGTCGACGTAATGGTAAGTGGCCATGTAACTCTTGAACATCTATAACTAACTCCACATGAAGGAGGGGTTCTACCTAATGCCTACCAGAGATGCGTTAAGGACTCCTGACAACTAAGATGGTCATGCCATCGTAATTTAGCTGGCCAAAGATAGAAGAACAGCATCATGGTAGAAAAAGGTCTGATAGTAGCACTATGCCGGTCAAATGATACATGTTCTGCCACATTTTTAAAGGAGCGGCAATCATGCTCTCATAAATTTATGGTTTGTAAGTAAACCTAAAGCTCTACAAACTTTAACATGTACAATAATATGATGAAGAATTTAAATTTTAGACCATAATCTTTTATTACGTACAAGTAGAGATTGGTTGATCACACACAATTTGCGATCTTTATTAAGACCCCTCATGCATACATTCCTTTAAGGTTAAAAAAATAGTCATTACTATAATTTCTTATACAAACAAAAAGAGACATCAGAGGTCCCTGGAGTTCCACATCTGTCATACAGCTCTGGTGAGTCCACCATTCTGACTAGGTGTACACAAAATTAAGAACCTTCAAAAACTCTCAGATATATAAGATGGAAGCAGTTGATATGTTTAACTGTGTGTGATTGGGATCAGAACAGCATAATGACTGTCATTATTTGTATCGCACACATACAGCCGCAGTTTTGTTATGTGGATGCATGTTTGTTTTCATATTCTACATTGAGCAGCTTTTCATATGCTATATGTTATATTGAGCAAAAAATATGTAGTAACAATTGATTTTGGTACAAGATTCTTTGTTAATTTGTTATTTCATCAAAAGTGTCATCAACCCACCATCATAATAGCATGTTATAATAATTATGTTTATGCAAATAATATTAAGAAATCAACGAACTGCTGGGTTTTGAACCACCGGCTGTTTAAGGACCCAGTTTCAATCACTGAGCTATCACTGCTTTTTAATCCACCAAAAATAGATGAAATATAATTTTTCATATTATTGTAATTTCGGGTCGAATCCACAACAATTGCTTGTGTTGAATCTTATTCATATTCACTGTTATAATTCATGTCAATAACTATGACACCAGTATAGTGTCCATAAATGAAGAAACTATAACTAAACTAGATAAATTGCTTTCTATCTATGACCACTTTTGGTTGGAGCTCCTAAACTATGTGTGGCTTCCACCACTTGCAGTCAGCTACAACTGCATATAACTGCATGCAGTTTAACTTATCAAATCAAAAATAATTTGTGTTATTAACAACTTAAATTTGTTACTAACAACAACAAGCATGCAGTCAATTTGGGGATCATTATTTCCTCAAAATAATTTTCATTTCATTAGGGGTGTGCGAATAATTCGAACTTACGAATTATTCGTTCCGAATCGAATATTAATATTCGATTCGAAACTCGAATCGAATAATTCGAAAATTCGAATTATTCGAAAGTTCCCGAATAATTCGAAAAATTTCGAATAATTCGAAAATTTTCGAATAATTCGAAAAATTTCGAATAATTCGAAAATTTTCGAATAATCCGAAAATTTTTGAATAATTCGAATTTTTTCAGGATTTCTTATTTTCAATTTTCGAATAAAAATTTAACAGTCAATAATCAATATACATTTTATTTAAACCATATAGTTACACAAATAGAACAATTAATATAGTTTTTTTTTTTAAATAATGAAATAATAAAAATTATATTATAGCAAATAAAGTATTATGAAAAATCAAGATTTGAAAATCTGCTACAAATTTTTGTTCAAAAATAATAAATACGATACTGAATCGGGTGATAATGAAGTTCTTTTATCAGATACAATATCGCCAGCAGTGGAAAATAATCTTTCACTTTCAGACGAAGTAGAAGGTATTCCTAATGGTAAATGGATGGTAAAATAAATAAAAAATGGTAAAATAAATAAAAAATGGATGGTAAAAATATTGATTGCCATTTTTTACGGCACTTCAAAAAATTACTTGAAATTCATGCTTCTAGACTAGAATACCCCCTTAATTCGCGAATTATTCGAAAACTTTCGAATTATTTGAAATTTTTGCGAATTATTCGAATTATTCGATTCGAATTTCGAATCGAATATTGATATTCGATTCGATTCGATTCGAACGATATTCGCACACCCCTACATTTCATGTTAAATAACAAATAATCAGTTTCATTATGCACATGACTGGAATGTCCAGATTTATGAAAATTACATTGAAACCAGTCATCCAATATACTACCAACATACTGATATTGGTCTTATTACTTTGGATGTGATTATATTTAATAAAAGTAAGTATACAATACATAAAGTATATTTTAATGTATAGTGTAAAAGAAAACTTCACAACATTCTTACTTATTATAGCCATTGAGATTGTATTATCTTAAACAAGGAAATTTTAAATGCATATGATTACTGCATACCACATAGCGGGAATTATAACAGTAATAGTACGTACATATATAGTAGTAATAGTTTATTTTTAGTATACATGTACTTAAAATCTGTATATTCTTAGCTATAACAGTAAAATGGGAGCATACATTATTTGTTCATGCACCCCGCCTTTAATGCACATCCAAATAATATTTTAATTTACCAAATGAGTATTGATAAGAGTGTCAGACTATTCAATTGTAATAAGTCGCTTGATAAATAACAATAGGTACCATAGCGAAGACATTCGATGCAATTGATGAGACTTATTTATCTTCATATTATCTTTTCTAATTAGAACATAAGTGTATAAAACTCGTAATAAATACGCGTGCAGACCGCGAAATTAGACGCAAATATGCTTATTGTTACTCAAAAAGCGCGCAATTTATCTCAAAACCACACATAATCACGGACCACCAAAACTGACAGATCGTATCTCAATAGGCGTGATTCCTATCATTACGAAAAAAATACAATTCTAATCGCTCTAAAAGCTTCTAAACAACAAAAGTAAGACAACTCACCATAAATTTTCTTGACTTCGTTGTAATTACCAGCATTATCACAATGAACGCACAAAATAAATACAATAAAAATGGCTCCTAAGGTGTACTGAATATACATTTTTATATCACAACACACACGATTCCGCATGCAAAAATAGTCTAAACAATGTTTCTAAACCACATTTTCACTTCGATACCTTATGCAGGCGGAAATAATTCTACTAACAAGTCATTTATTTCCTCTAAATTATTTCAATCAAGGTGCCATCTAGCTGGACCCCGCCGTCTGTCATTCATCTTGTCAATAAACAATCAATGTTGCCATCTGTGATAGAAACTCCCACTATGGTAACATTGCCATAATTTGCATTTTAAATAAACATATATAATATAAATGTATGAATGCAAACAAAAATATCAATAGCAGTAGATAAATAGAATATTTATTTATTTTTATAAATGATGTGGCTAATTTATAAATTATAAAAGTTAGTATGACCCTTCTTATTAGTGATCGAAGTATGACCCGAATGAAAATATATTCTACTACAAACTTTTTATTTGTTTATTTCATATTATCAATAGTGTTCTTTGTTTCAAGTTAAATCATGTAAGTATTCATGGTTTTGAGATTTATCTAAATGAATAAAACACTATATTTATGTATAAACAATTATTTTTTTATGTTAGCAATATTGCCTAAAAACATGTCGGCGAATTACAAACGAGGATAGCAACACTAATAGTGAGATTGTTTGTTCGGCTTTGGGTGTCAGCCGCTTTGTAATTTTTTATTGTAATAAATATAGAATTAATCAGTGATATCGCTGTGTAAATAAACAGAAGATGGTTTAGTGAGCATGAGATGAGTTTAATGTTGCAGTTTAGCGTGAACTGTATGTAGAAGGCAGCTTTTCCGCCATGACAATGGTGCACACTGTCAGGAAGTATCGCGCGATACTTGCCCTTTATTTAGGGTTTATCGCATTACGCTGTCCTGTTTTTGGTAAGTTACTAACAATACAAGTTACAAAACGTTTAAACTGTTAGTTAATTTCCTGTTTATCCTTTTAGATTCCACTTAGATCGTAGTAACATTGCTCACCGTATATCAAACATAGGTATATTTTTTCTTTTAAAGCGAATGGGTTTCGCTACGTCCTGCCTGTAAACAAACCTATATCCTATATTATGAATAGTTAGCTTCTGAACGGAGTGTTGAATGCCTTTATATTGTATTTTTGAATAACCACACGTAATGTTTGTTTCAAGTAGTCAACATAAATTACAGTTTTAACTCATAACATGCAATAGAGGATTATTGTTACTTGTTCAATAATGTCATTTAGAAGTTTTAGAATAACCTCATTACTTTTATTGCTGAACTTGAATTGTGTTAAATAGCCTGTTACATTATAAAACAGAATATGTGTTATTGAAATTGTGTTACATTGTTGGAATCAAAGCAGTGTTATAAACATTTATTTCCTTGGCCATTATAATGACTAAAACTACCATAATTATTTCATTTGATTAGCAATGTTATCATGTTAAAACTCTCATAATAAAAATATATTCACAAATTGTTATGTCTATAATATATATGAAATTCTGTCCAGCTACATATTTTGGAATTTTACAAAGTTATAGCCAGTGTTCTACTAAAGTAGCAATAGTATGTGGTACTGGACAAATTTATGGAATTTATATATTTATTTATAACTAGCTGACCCGCCAAACTTTGAACTGCCTCAAAATCTATTTGTCAAATATATTTCACATATAGCTTATGTTACTTGTGGATAATGTTGCTTTTGAATGGTGAAAGAATTTTTAAAATCAGTCCAGTAATTTTGAGCCTATTCATTACAACCAAACAAACAAACAAAGTTTTCCTCTTTATAATATTAGTGTAGATATTTACACATACAATAATTAAATATAACATAGATCAAACCAAAACATACCTGGTACATACACTATTTATATGTAAGAAAAATAGAAAACTATATCTTAATTAGTTACATTATATAATAAAGAATTAATGATACACTTTCTTGTAGTGTAGTATTTATTAATTTTGCAATATTCTATCTAAGTTTCATTTGTATCATAATAACAGTGTTAATGGCTGCTGTATTTTGCTTTGAAAGATGTAGTAAGGGAAACAGTGGTGGACTAAGATCGTCGGAGACTCGGGGCGGAAAGTTGAATGGAGGCCCCCGAAAGTGTAAAAAGTTTGTTTGATTTTACAAAAAGACAAATGTGTCATAGAATTATTTGCCTTTGATGTGGTGATCTGTTTTTTTCACTGAGTGATACACATTTCTTAGATTGTTTAATTCAGACAACCTATTTAGCAACTGTGCTTGAAGGCCCCTCAGGATCAGAGGCCCGGAGCGCACCAACCTTTCCACCCCGCCCTTAAGCCGCTAGAGAAGGGAAAGGCACTTATTTAAATTGGAATGCTTCATCCATTCCAAATTAGTCCACAGTAGTAACACTGTATCAATGGCTTACCTCAGGTAGGACACCAATCCTATTAGAGATTGCCATATGGTCTGATGCTACTTCTAGTATTTAAAAGATGCATGAAGTTACATACATGCAATACAAGTATAATGATCTATTCCATACACACTAGATCCACTATTTCTATTAGTAAATATACTAATTAATGTCTACTACAATGAGGAAATGAGTTAATAGTAAAATAATCTTATTGTAATATGTAAATAAATAACATAAACTTATCATTACTATGTTTAGAAATAAGAAAGATTGATAACAATGTTTTTATCAATGCACTCGGTAATTACATATTATTATTATTATTGGACAATTTAATAATATTTCTTGAGTATGAAGTTTATGACTAAAATGTAATAAGACATTGTTAATAGTGGTGTTGTAATATTATTAATGAATATAAAATAAGTACTTCTATTCACTCAGTATTCATAATTTAACTATAAACATAAATTTTTGAATATTTTTTGTTTAAACTCAAGATAATCAAAAGCTATTCTTCAATAGGAACTGCCTATTTACATTAAGATAATCAAGTTTCTATGTACTCAAATACAAAGTAAAATACTCATAGTAATATATACTAAACATGTAATTTTTAAAACTCTTATTCTCATCTCTATCCGAACATTATCTACATAGAGATTTGTTATGAAGTCTTGACATATTTGTAAACAGCTCATATTAGTGTTCCTATAATGGGCTCTTGCCTTTGTTTTAGTGTCTAGTTTTAATCTTAAATATTTCTTGAAAAAAAAAATATTTTTCATTTTCTGTATTAATAATCTATCGGATTTGTTACTTTCTTCCATTCTGAATTATAACAAAAGTGTTGAATGACAGATACTATAATTAAATGATGTCCCATTTACTTCATATTTCTGTGTGTCAGCTCAGAAGTTGTCCGGAAGATATCTATTACAGCAATAGGAACGCTTTTTCATTTGTTGTACTTTTATTATATTCGAGGGTACAATAAGTGTAGGTCTTTTATACAATTGCATTTGTATAAAAGACCTTTATCAAAAAACTAATGGATTTTTTGCTATTTATTTGTTGTTTGTTATAATGGCAATCAAAATCAATCACAGTTTTTCTGTATCTTTTTTATGTGATTAGTAATTTGTTTGTTGACTTTATCCATAAACTCTGCTTTTGATGTCATAATTGCTAACTTCAGTCTGAAATATTCATATTTAATTATATTTATTTAGGTACTCATAGCTCCAAACTAATAATGTATGTGTCATAGGGAAACACAAAATCAAAAACTAATTTAAATTTCCCTGCATTGTGACTACACCATGCGAGTCATCAAAATGCAATTACTATCACTATTTATTTTTAAATTCAAATCCATTCAACTAATTCAATAGTTTTATTTCTACCTAATAACAGCAGTGTTAAGTGCTGCTGTGTTCCGGTTTGAAGGGTGTGGTAAGGGAGACAGACTTTTCCGAGGCGTTCCAGCTTAGTCCTCAGGGGTAGCGGCGCATCTGTGGCCGACCTCAGGTAGGAATATCTAATCCTATCTGGGGTTGATTACAGATGTCCATGGGCGGCAGTAGCCACTTACCATCAGGTGGACTGCATGCTCGTCTGCTACTCTTATATTATAAAAAAAAAAAAATTTCAATGTCATGAGACACATGACTGACAATGACATAGGTACTTAAACTATGTACACACACATCAATGGTCTAATAGGAAGAGAGGAAACATTCATTAATTAACATCCACATACCTCGTATATATCCATTTTGACATTTACGGCCCCACTTCCTTGACACTTGTTTTAACTGCATGCTCGAAGCTTTCTCAAGCATTTCACATGCATTTTTCATGTACAGGTCTGGATATAGGATAGCTTTTGGAGCCTTTTTAACAGGCTTTTATTAGCTTCACCTGTATGTATGTATGTTTGTGAGTTTGTGGGTTTGTGTATAACTCTCCTTTGGATTTAGAGCAAGTCCTTTATTACTGTTAGTATGTATCCCCACTTTAATTGTGTTCGATAGCTGAGCGGGCTAAGGCGCAGGTCTGCTGACGTTAACTCCGCCATTCATCGGTCGTGGGTTCTAATCCATGATGAAAAAAAATTTTTTTTGGCAAATTCTTAACAATAAATCGAACTAAAAAATGAAAAATAAATATAGTTTAAAAGACCTGAAAATCACGGTTTTATGATAAAATCAACTAAAGAGTAGAAAATAATTTACAATCTAGAAATCAATTAAGTACAGTAAATAGTATAATTGTGTGTGTGGGGTGCTCCATTTATCAGTTTTTGAAAAATACTAACTTCAATGATAAAAAAAATAAAAAGTTCTATCGACGTCTACGCAGACGGGACGGCGCGGCGTTGAGATGCTAATAAAACATTAATGGGATCTTAGCTTTCTTTTTAATCGTAGATGTAATTGCATCCTGCCGTTTGTGACGTAATAGGCGGTATGCAATTACTGGGATGCGCTATGTTCCCATGTGTTATGGTGTGACGCTGACGTGGGCTTTACAATGGTGTGATCTACACGTGTAAACGAAATGAAATGTACCTATTTATTTTTTATAGGTCTATAGCACTTACAAATTGTCAGTATCAATATTAATTTTATTTTTAACCGACTTCAAAAAGGAGGTGGTTATCAATTCGGCCGGTATCTTTTTTTTTTTTTTTTTTATGTATGTACACGAATTACTCCGCCGTTAGTGGACCGATTTTAATAATTCTTTTTTTATTGTGTAGGGACGAGCTGGAAATTGGTCCCATTTAAATATGGTTAGAATCCATTGATGGGTTCTGGAGAAAATGAGGGGAACTCCTCCACTCATGTAAATATAACAGCCCTAACTTCGCCGTTTATGAACCTATTTTAATGCCTTTAATTTCGTGTGTGGACAATTGCTACAAGTTGGTCCCATTTAAATATGATGAGGATCAGAGTGGGTTCTGGAGACAAAATATGTAACTCCTCAACCGATGGGTATAATTGAGTTTTGTTTGACGATATTTGGTGTAGGTTCTAATGAAATTACAAAGCCAGTTCATCATTGACTATTTAAGGGTCTGATAATGTGGCTCGGAGACAAAATATGTAACTCCTCAAGCGATGGGAATAATTGAGTTGTGTTTGAAGATATTTGGTGTAGGTTCTAATGAAATTGCAAAGCCAGTTCATCATTGACTATTTAAGGGTCTGATAATGTGGCTCGGAGACAAAATATGTAACTCCTCAACCGATGGGAATAATTGAGTTGTGTTTGAAGATATTTGGTGTAGGTTCTAATGAAATTGCAAAGCCAGTTCATCATTGACTATTTAAGGGTCTGATAATGAGGCTCAGAGTCAAAATATGTAACTCCTCAACCGATGGGAATAATTGAGTTGTGTTTAAAGATATTTGGTGTAGGTTCGAATGGAATTGTAAAGTCAGTTCATCATTGACTATTTAGTTAGGTTAGGTTGGAACATATAAGATAATATAAAACGAATCGAGCAGGGCGCGGCAGCGCCCTGCGAGCTGGCGGTTCCAATCAATGTAAATTCAGACCTTACCTTCATTCATGATCACGTTTTTGCAATTTTATATTGTATTAATATAAATGCTAAAAAGGGTGAAAAAATTTTTTTAACAAAAGATACAACTATTTACTTTGTAGTGACATAGAAGTCGGTTGTATTTTTTTGTTAAATTTTTTTTATTAGTACCAGAACAATTACTTAGTTTTAAAACTTTTATCCCCCTTTAGTAATGTCGATATGACCCGATTCTTGTCCGCAACAGTTTGAAAATTATCATTGTTTTCTATGCAATCATTGACAAATACTATATGTCGAACGTGGATATTAAAGTATTGTAACCGAATGGATGCTATAATATTTGTACATACATAATGTAGCGTTCCAACTTAGTCGTCAACATCGTGATTCATCTTACCTATATGGCCGATGTTATACCTACTATACAAATCACATGATTTAAAAACGAGAAACCCGACTGCATAAATAAGTTGAAATGCATAAATGAATAGGACTTTTGAGGCGAAATTGTCTTAGTGCTCAGGAGTGGGAGCGCAAGTGTGATCGACTTCAGATATAACTTATCTTACTTACTATACTTATATCTTATAAAGATATCTAATAAGAAAGTTATGCCGCGCCGAAATAGAATACGTTCTATACGTTCGAAAAAATCGTCCTCCTATAGTACGTTTTTTTTTTAAATAATATACAAATAGCAAACGAGCTTTCCTCCCACCTGACCACTTACGGTCAGACTATTATGTAATCAATTCCAAATAAGATAAAAGTCCTACCTGAAGTCGTCCACAGCATTCCTACTCTGAAATATTAAGTTTGTACTCCTTGAATAAGTATGTCTCCCTTAACAAACCCCTCAAACCGAACACAATACCTTAACACTGCTGTTATTAGACAGACTCACCACGGTGCTTCCAAACTCACCTTCAATGTATTACTTGCCCATAAAGAGCTGGGGCAAATCGTACTTAATAAATAATCATACCGAATCTCTAACTTATTTTGTTCAAATGAAGTAAGAAATTTCTATTCAAAGTAAACATTGATTTGCCTAATTAATTTCCAAGTAGGTACATCCGCCCGCCCACGTGAACGACATCGAAGTACGTAAACAAGTAAATATTTGTTTATTTAATTTTTGTTGTGATGTTTACTTGAACATTTTACATGTACCTTGTAATAATACAACCATCGGGTCAAGGTTGTCCAAACATTAAAAATCCTTATCCTAAAGTGGAACTTTCCTTAACCTTGCTTCACTGAAACATTGATCGTGGATGGTTGTCCACGGAGGCAGAATCACCACCACGAATGCAAGCTCGTTTCCAACAAATTTCAAATAAGTAGGTGAGCCGAGTGCCGTAACTTTTTTAGGTATGGAAATGAGAATTTTTAAAACGAAATACCCTGAAATATACTGTTTAAAAATATGTCACTCAAATTTTTTTAGAATCCAACAACATCTCATATATTGAAATATGTAAATCTGCTTGGGTTGCAGGGCGTACCTAAAAATGAGACAAACATACTACAGTATGCTCGAAAAATATTACTCTCCGCAGTCAGCTAAAAATGTGGTCAAGTTTCATCATCATCAACCCATTACTGTCCCACTGCTGGGCACGGGTCTCCTCTCAGATGAGAAGGATTAGGCCATAGTCCACCACGCTGACCAAGTGCGTATTGGCCATACCTTTACGTAGACTTCACATACCTTTAAGACTTTTTTTAATCTCTCTGGTATGCATGTTTCCTCACGATGTTTTCCTTCACCGTTTAGCAAGTGATAATTAATTTCTAATTCGCACATAACTTTGAAAAATCAGAGGTGCGTGCTTGGGATTTGAACCTCGGACCCCTCGATCGTCAATGTGGTCAAGTCAAGTTTAATTACCATTAATCCTTATGACAGCTGACTTTACATAGTTAAGCAAAAAACCTTAAAAAAATATTGTTAAGTTTTCATCCAATTTAAGAGCAATAGATTTTTTTTATTATTTTCCTTCAATTTAAGGATAATAGAAATTTTTAATTAAAAGGTTAACCAACTGGGTGTCAACACGGAATCAATTCCGGGCTACATTGGAGCTAACAAAGGCATTGAACGCGGATCGCGACAGGGCATTCGGGTTTTCCCAGCACGGCCTACATTGTAATGTTTCCGATCGATAACTATGGGAATGTAGATTTTGTACGTTTTTGAGTGGTTACATATTTTATAGAAGTAGGTACGGGTTAAAGGCTGAACCGTATCGGTCATTCCGTAAATCAATCAGGCCTCCGAAAACGTAAAAATTACTACTAAAAGAGACCTGTAAACCATGGATGTCGGTTACGATGTATACGACTTTGGACCAACTCGGTGACAGAACCCGAGGTGGTTCTATTCCGGTGACATCACCACCACTCGTACAGCAATGTTCGGCATTGCTATATTCCAATCTGACAGATGTGATCAGGGAGAGAATCATCCAACTTAGTTTTATAAGTTACAAGGTATCTATGGCCGATTGCACGTAGACATTATTTCACGCACACTTAAAAAAAAAAAACAAAATTATAAACTATGAAATATAAAATAATTTTAGTCAGAGTAGAGTTTAATTTGAAATAAGTACCCGACCTATATCCTACTTCCCCTTCAAACCGAAAGCAATATATCTCGTGCGACCATGTGCACAAAACAATCAACGCTGGCCCGGTCGCTCTATCTGGGTCTCTGTATGATTCAATGTTCTGTGGGTTCGTTAGTTTTTATTTCTGTTTGAATAGACCAGTTCGAGTGGAGCGAGTTTGATTGGTGTTTTCATGTTATGCCTGAAGTATGGAAATAACGCTTTTTACGGTGGCTACAGACATGTATAGAACAGTATGCGAACATCCAGACCCAGGGAATCCAAATTGTCATTTAGATGTAAGCCGTGGTGAACCCGGAATTCTTTACGTATCAGTCTTGAGAGGAGCCGCTACGAGACAGTAACCGCTACGCCACACAGTCATCATCGCGGAAAATGGTTTTAAAATATTCTAATTGGATCAAATTTTATAGATACGAGTTAAATATAAAAGATATTAAAACTATTACATGCAAGTAACATCTAAGCAGGTACCTACGGGCAACTTATAATTCCTGTTAGTGTAGCTCTCAATCTCTACGGACTTTGCAGTCCGCCGAGCCTCCGGTTCTGAAGGCCCCCAAATATAGTTGCTAACTGTAACCGAAGAAAAAATTGTGTATGTAATGTGTTATTAGTTAAAAAAAGAGTCTTGAATGAAAAATCTATGACATGTGTATGTGTCCAGTGAAAAAAGGACGCCGGAATAAAACCACTGACATATGTACTTACCGCGAATAAGATTTTTTTGAAATGGGGCCTCCATTTAACATTTCCGCTCCGAGCTTCCCCTTGGTCCGCCACTGGTGTAGCTAAAAAATAACAAATAGCAAGTAGATTGAAGGTGGTAGAATCCTTTGTGGTTCGACTCCGGCGACACCACCGCTACACCTATTTCTACCTAATAACAGCAGTGTTAGGCGCTGCTGTGTTCCGGTTTGAAGGGTGTGGTAAGGGAGACAGACTTTTCCGAGGCGTTCCAGCTTAGTCTTCAGGGGTAGCGGCGCATCTGTGGCCGACCTCAGGTAGGAATATCTAATCCTATCTGGGGTTGCTTACAGATGTCTATGGGCGGCAGTAGCCACTTACCATCAGGTGGACTGCATGCTCGTCTGCTACTCTTATATTATAAAAATATAATAAGTTAACCTGATCATGTGTGGGGCCAGTCCACAAATGATCACCTACATAATGAATATAATTATAATACATAACTAACTCTAAGTAGCTAGGCGAACAATTTAAGTTACACCCCTGCAATACAATGTTCCCCCTGAGAATTAAGTTTGAACACCTAATTTAAGTATGATTGCCTTACACCCTTTGAGTCAAACAGTAACTCACAATATTATAAGCCAAAACTAACTAAAGGAACTGCCGTCGTAGTATTGCCAAATTTAACAATAATTGTGTACGTTGCGTAAATCTTTAAAGTGCCGCACTGCCACTACATGGGATCATACCGTGACCGTGTCAGGCAAAAATAATTATTATATTATTTCCAGGGTATCAGGTGGGGATGAAACAGTTGGTCCAATAGTGTCATAATTTTCAATATTTACGTTTTCCTATTCTGACGCGTTCATAGCACGGTTTTGGTATGGTATGCTAATTTCGTCATGTACATTGTACATGTGTGTCCGCCCGGAGATCGAACCCGGAGCGCATTGCATGTCGGACCGGTATGTGGATCACACCGTCACACGGATAGTCGTAGTACAGTAAAGATATGGCGATGTTAATCTCAAAATATCTCTTTAATTTACGGAAAAAGTATCGCAGAATTTTTCCACGATATTCAAGTACAGAGATGAGATGGAAAAAAGTTAAGAGCGAAACGGCATAACTACCCTACGGAGATAAAGCGAAACGAACATAAAACACTTACTTTACTGGAACGAACTAATTTCCAGCGCGCAACACTTTTGTAGGATAGAATTTAATTTGAACGAAGCTACGTACATCGGGGTCTTTTTAAATTCACTGAACTGTTTATGAAGTCCTGGTAGTAGTTACAGTCTAAATACAAATAAACGACCAAGAACTGTTGCAATATCACAAAGTTGATGGATTTTTTGCACTATTTTTGTACCGTTTTACAAATTAAATTCGCTGTATATTTTCGTTCTATATCATGGGTTACACTGTCTTATAACAGCAGTGTCAAGTTTGTTTAGGTTTGAAGAGTAATAAGAGAGAGACACTTACACAACCCATACAAACATGAGTGTTTGCGGTGATTTCACGTAGTACTCAAATCCTGTTTGAGTTTAATTACAAATATCTATGAACGGGTGTCAAAACCTCTAATAGAAATGTTTGATCAAGCAGTCTCATTGGTGGATTTGACCCCATCCGCTCAGTTATCTCCCACATCTCGTGTGGAAAGGCAACCTTAAATGGATGTTCCGTTGCTATTTCAACTTCATGAAAAATATTTTCGAAATGACTGCCTACACGGGTCTCTTCTTGCAAATTTGAATTCGCTTAATTCGTGAATCGGCCAATCGTTACTTTCAGAGTCCGAATTTTATCGATTCATTTTCTTTGTTTCAGCTCAAGATGCGCCGGAAATTTTCAAATTGGTCTTGTTGAAAGGCGACGTGGGCCAGGAGTCAAATCTCAGTTGCAGCATAGCACCAGTTGAAGTGGAAGTGGAGTGGCTGTACAATGGACAAGCTGTTAAAGTTGGAGACCGGTGAGTTTACTTTAAAAGAGCAGGTGGCTCAGTGGTCCTAAAGTGATGTTCGAAGCTACGGATTCCGGACTTGTAATTCTACTTTGAATAATGTAGTTACTAATCTATTTATGACCTTAGTTTTTATTAACCTAACCTATAAACTAACCTAATCTTAAGTATGTACAAAGCATTGGTATGCTCTGCACATTTTTAAAATTTTGTTAAGTTTTCGTGTCTTATATAATAAGATTTAAAGTCCTAATCCAATATTATGGCTTTAGCTTTATGTCGTATCACAGTATTGTTTCAATCAAACATAATCTTATTGTTTACAGAATAAAACAAAAAGATGAAGAACGATTTCTCCAAACAAGAGATTTGGACGGCAACCCGAGAAAGTTTAAAATGACGAACTTAACGATAGCGAATGCAACATCTAATGATGACGGCAACTACACCTGCTTGTCCAAACTGGGCGAGAAGAAGTCTGAGAGGACGATCGTTTTGGATTTAAGCTTCCCCGGGAAACTTATCGAGAGGACAGCCGGGCCGATCAAACTGAATGTATCGGACCAGGGGAATGTTACGATGCAGTGTGTTTTCGAAAGTAATATACACATATAATAACAATTAGAATACATATTATATAGAAACTCTTATTAAACAAAATAAAATGTTTTTTTTGCATGCTGGTAATTATTTGTTATGCATTTTATCGTATTGTATACTGGCAAGTTCTATTTAAATCTTCATACTGGTCCTTTTTTAATTGTTTGTTTTAAGAGAAAAAATGATTTTGAACATAGTTATCTAAGTAACAATATTTTCTAAAAGCTCAATCTTTTTTATGCCATAGAAATATGAAATCGACATGCAGCTTAGATGATCTGATGAAGCTCATGGAACATCTATACATACATAGCTGCCGATGGAATCGAAAGTCCACCAGACCAGTTAGAAGGCACACATCCATACATATTAACAAAATATTGGAAATACAATATGTATTTTTTTCTTTTTCAGTATACAAACCGGAGGATGTGAAATGGTTGAAGAGGGGTAAAGACAGCGAAATTACTGAATTGATAACAAAACCCCCGAAGAAGGTTAATTTGAAACAAATAAAAAGCACTTATGACTTGCACATTAGAAGTCCGGAAGACAACGGCACCTACATTTGTGAGGTTTGGGACACAGTTGCTCTAGCCAATGTTACCGGCGAAGTCGACATTATCGTGTTCGCACCACCACAGGTCGTCATAGACACAGTAATACCGATCAGCGCGTCCCAACTGTTCCTGAACTGGACTGTTCGCTCATACAACTCCCCGATACGCTTCTACAACTTGATGTATCGCCGCCTACCGTCAACAGACTTCAGCTTGTACACACGAGAGAAGATCGGCGTCAAGAACATCTCTTTCGTTATGGAGGGACTAGAGAATTCAACGAAATATCAACTCAAGTTGGAAGTTACGACGATGCACGGGCAAAGTAAGCCGCATATATACGAATCGACAGTGAGAACGCTCGACAAGGACCCGGTTTTCGTACCGAATATTTCTATCAATGGGTTTTCGGCGACGTCAGTAACAATCGGATGGGCGCCTCCGCCAGAAGATATCGCGGAATTGATACACTATTACCTTCTTGAAGCAAGGAAGATGGATGAGGTCGCGCCAAGAAGAGCTTTTCATGAGAGAGACAACAGAAATCTACCTTACATGTTTGATAACCTAGAGCCTCATAGCACTTATATGTTCAGGGTAAGGATATTTTATATTCCTAGCGTTGTTATTGGTTTTGAATTGAGTTATTATTGAAAGTTAAAAAAGGAGATTTCGAATTGTGATGTGTCGCGGTTTTGGTGTCATAATTTATTATTGAAGATATGTTATATATTCGTATATGTACTGTTTACTCAGTATTTTCTAAAACTCGCGATGATTATACAAGTACTAAAATAATAAAATTAGCAATCTTATTAAACAACGATATCGATATCCACGACATATATTTATTTGTGTATCTATGTATTTCCACCAGGTGTGTGCATGTTCGGACTTCACGAAGCTATGCGGCAACTGGTCGGCGGAGATCCCGGCGGCGACGCTGGACGGTATCCCGGGGCGGCCCAGCAACGTGTCGGTGCACTGCGACAGCAGCTGGATCGTGCTGTCGTGGCAACCGCCGCTCAAGCCCAACGCTGAAATCAAGGGTTATACGGTGAGTTTGGTTAATTAACTAGATTTTACCCACAACTTCGCTCGCGGTCAGAAGTTTTTATTTATCCGCCGAGCACGGTCATTCTTTCGGATAAAAAGTTGCCTAAGTCCTATTCTGACTCCCTGACAGTATGTGTAAGAAATTTCATGACAATCTGTTATGTAGTTAAGGAGTAAAAGCGTAACAAACACACAAACAAACTAACATTCGCATTTATAATATTAGGCAGGATTATCCTTGCTTTAACATTAGGGAAATGTTGTGAGGAAGCTTACACGCCTGAGAGTTCTTTAAAGTGTGTAAAGGCTATCAATGAGTACTTGGTTACCAGTTGACTATAGCCTATGTCTCTCTCCAGCAGTGGGACAGTAATGGGTTGACGATGACGATACTGATTTGTATTTTTATCTTAAAACTATTATTTTTGTCTGTTCCAGATGGAGTTGACTGGCAACGCGACATACAAGGATCAATTCGGAAATATGAAGGATATAACATGGGGACCTCTTACTATATTCAAAACAAATGACACGCGGATGTACAGGTTAGTATATGGTGAAAATAAATAAATATAAATGTATACTTGGCTTATAGGAAATTTTGAAGGTGGTAGAACCCTCTGAAGCTCGATTCCAACTTCACCACCGCCACATCTATTTCTGTTTAATAACAGCAGTGTTAAACGTTGATCTGTTCTGGTTAGGAGGGTCTAGTAAGGTAAACATACTTTTCTGAGGCAATCAAACTTAGTCCTCAGGGGTAGTATCGCATCTGTGGCTGATCTCAGGTAGGAAACCAAACTTTTCTATGTCGATTCTGTAATCGACCTGTGTGTTCGTGGGCCACAGTAGGCATGTACCACCAGGTGGACTGCATGCTTGTCTGAAAATAAAAGATAAATTTATCAGTTCGTTATTCCTGAAATACTATTTTATATAGTAAAAGGTTGTATTACAACATTATTTATTTTCTCTGACAATTCATTCCATGACATCTTAGTCTTTAAAAAAACATAAAATCCTTCTTTCTTTTTATATTGTTTTTCGCTACATTGCTGCTCAATTTAAATAGACTCTTATTAACATAAATTAACTAAAAAGTATTGTTATAAAAATATACCCTTACAAATTGAATCGATCGTCCATAATATGTATGCAACTACATGCAGCGCCTCTGGTGATTGTTTAAGAATTCAAATTTGTCATCGTACGGACATGTGCCAACTGCAATTAATAAGCACCCAATACGTCAACTTACCGCTGTGGTGCCCCCAGGTTCGACGAGCTGCAGCCGAACATGAACTACACGGTGCGGCTGAGCGCGATGACGCGCACGCGGCGGCGCGGCGAGGAGGAGCTGCGCCACTGCCGCACCGCGCCCGCGCCGCCCGCCGCGCCGCCCCGCCCGCGCTGGCAGAAGGTATACTCCGGCGCCAAGCTGCTACTCCGCTCTGAATATAGAAATGATTCGCGTCGCCATAGCTAATTGTATGACACCTGCTCGCAACTACTTCAGACCGGACTAGCAGTTTAACGATAACTATACTTGTTTATTTATTTATGTGGCACAATCCATTTTATTGTATGGGACTCTTATAAACACAATCCTGGTGCAAACCCCAGAGTGAGGCTGTTTACAGGCTGTTTACACGCGGCAAAGTATCGCGCCAAGTCAACCCAAATTAAATCTATAAATAAAAACCTCTAAACTCGAAAACATTCAAGCTAAAATGCCAGAAACAAGTAAATACTACAAATAAAGACTTGCGGTCTTATTCATAAAAAATGCTTATAGAAGGTTTTAAGCACTCATTAGTTAAAGTGTTCGATAAGCTTATAAAACGTTCTATAAAATTGCTTATTCATAAACGTTCCATAAACCTCCTATAACTAATGTGTCGCTAAAGTCAACTATAAATGAAAATGTTGCCATTATAGTGAAGTTCGGCGAACAAATTGACAAATATCCATAGATAAACACCATTAAATGACATTATTTCGTACTAAAAAAATATTCTGTCTTGACATTCTTGTCAATGCGTTGTCAATAAAACCAAATAACATGTCAGTGTCATTGTATTTGTAAATACCGCGAATTTAAAAATATTTTATTTGTTAAAATAGGATATGAAGCAAAAGTTGTTAAAATATAAAGGAGTGAAAATTGGTTGGATATAAATGTTTTGTTAAGTTTCGTTTTGTAAACTATCGCAATATCTTATGGCAGTAAACATTGCATTTCAGAAGGTGTACCAGGATCTCTGCGATTTAATTTACGATCATTACGTACGAGATCAATTATTAAATTTACTGTCGATTTATTAAAGCGATAACGCTTCCGAAAGTCTTCGTCGTTTAAAGAAAACGGATCACTCTTTGGTGCAATGTTCTTCGAAGTGGACGGTTTTCTAGATTATTAATAATATCTAAGCTTTGTAAAATTTGCATTGTAATTTGAAATAGTGATATAATAATGTTATTTATCGGATATTTAAATAAATTATTTCAAGTTTATATAAAAAACGGACATTGCCATTTAAAATTTATTCAAAACATATTGTCAAATTAGGTTAGTAATCACTAATCAGCTGATGAAAGTCCGCCATCTTTGTCTTATAGCACTGTTGTAGTAGGGTTCTGGCCTCTATAAGTTATAGAAGGCTTATAGAACGGTTTAGTGCCTAAAATACGTTTATGAATAACACTTTTTGACAATCGTACTATAGCAACGTTATAAGTGTGCTATAACTTTTTATGAATAAGACCGTTGATTTTTATCTTATAATGGACTCAACTCGATACATCTTATAGTTTCCCAAATATTTAATTTTAAGCGTGCATTATGATGTCATCGCGCGCTATTATGACGTCACGTTACAAAGGTTGCGCGCCTTACTCCTGACGTTCTTATTTCTTTCAGTGTTAATGTTTACATTTTAATAATTTGTATCTTCAAATTACAGATCCGAAAAAACAACATATACATGTTTTCAATGTATCTTCCGAGAGTATCTGAGAAGAATGGATCCATATGCTGCTACAGGTAAATATCATCACTTAAATCCGATAAAAACATATGTCTTGTATCATTTCATGTGCATTTTATATGTGGTCCAGATAATTTCATTGGAATATAAAAGTTCCAAGTGTCAATTGCTTGACCTGTCATATTGTTACTTAACTTTATTTAAATTTAATATTATTATATATTTTTGTTTCAGAATATACATGGTCCGTTTGCTCCCTAATATGGACTGGAAGAGCCTGCCATCTCCAAGGGACATCACTATCATTGATTTTGAAGAAGCTCACAGTGTTCGGCCAGTCCTTGGCGCTTACATTACTGATGTGTTTTCTAAGTAAGCCGTTATCACATTTTCTAGAATTGTACCAATTTGCTTACCTTAGCTTCTTTATTCATTACTAGTTTTTGCCCGCGGCTTCGCCCGCAAATATAAGAAAATAATATAACATACATAAAACTGAAAATTCGTACCTTCAACTTTGCTAAAGATCATCACTTGATGAAATGCATAGTTTACGATTCAATCCTTACTAATATCGATTAAAATAATCGGTGTTTTGGATCCAAAAGATCGATTCTCCGATTATTCGCTATCCCTAGTTCCCGTGCGATTTCCGGGATAAAATCTATCCTATGTCCTTTCTTGGGTCTCAGACTATCTTTGTACAAAATTTCATTAAAATCTGTTCAGTGGTTTAGACGTGAAGAAGAGACAACCAGACAGACAGACAGACAGAGTTACTTTCGGATTTATAATATTAGTAAGGATGCTTTACACTTAATAAGAACTAGTTAAAAATAATAAATATAGTTCAAAAAACTAAAAAACACGCTTTTATGATAAAATTAACTAAAAAGTAGAAAATCTAAGTGAATCTAGGAATCAATTAAGGAACAGTAAATAGTATAATTGTGAAATAAATCTACAAAGTTTGAACGAAATCTGGCCGTTTAAAGTGGGTCAAAATCGCGCCCAAAGAAGTCGGTTACAAACATACAAACAAACATACAAACATACAGGTGAAGCTAATAAAAAGCGTGTAATGATTGTTTGCTACGTACTAGTACTAAAAAATAGTGTAGTAGCTTATTATTTTAATATTAGCGATATACATATATCAATTTTAAATCTACATTTGTGACGGGAGAATACAGACACTTTTTTATTTAGAATAATCTATTCTAGCCTGTTTTTCATGATTAAACAGATTCGCTTCTGCGCCTAAAGACTTACATTAAAATGACATTTACCTCTTTAAAAAAAAATTAAACCTACACAATAATGTTATTTTACACAGACCTGTATCTAAACAAATACCGTACCCTTATCATGAGTTTTTACGTTTTGACAAATATGACTGTTTTGGTATTTGTTTACGTATTGGCCCAATTTCCAAGTTCTGATATAATCCGCTGGGGGCGCTGATTGGAAATTGTATGGGCAAATACGTAAACAAATACCAAAACAGTCATATTTGTCAAAACGTAAAAACTCATGCTAAGGGTACAGGCCTGTGTTATTTTACGTGAAGAATTTGAATTTAGAACGTGTGTTCTATCCGTGCAGCGACAGGTTCCCCCCGGAGTCGATGCTAGTGATGGGCGACACGCACTCGGTGTTCGACCGCGCGGAGCCGGCGTTCGCGCGCCCCGCCTGCCGCCGCTGCCTGCGCATGCCGCGCCGGGGGCCCGACCCCCCGCCCGTGCCGCCCGCGCCCCCACGACCCCCCACCACCTCCACCGTGTCCACTACGAGGGACGATTACCAGTTCGACGATGAGCTGGATACTACCGCGGAGCCGGAGGAGACTGTCAGGGAGCGACGGTCTTACGTTGGGTATGTTATAAATGTATTTATAAGGTCCGCCTTCCACGCCAGGGGCCCGACCCCCCGCCCGTCCCCCGCGACCCCCCACCACTACTGTGTCTACTACGAGGGACGATTACCAGTTCGATGACGAGCTGGATACTACGGCTGAGCCTGAGGAGACGGTCAGAGAACGACGGTCTTATGTGGGGTAGGTTATAGATGCACCTAGCTAAATCTTCGTTCTTTACTCTACTCATATACTTCGGTCCAATCTTTTAATAAATTTTGGGTTAACCACTGTATTTTCATATGTATGTTGATGAGCAAAGGGCATACAGCTGGTTATAAGAAGGCACTGATGGTTAAAGATGTTTCCACATTATAACTTTTTTGTTGCCTTCGACATCGAAAAAAGTAACGTTTGAAGGAATATTTAAAATATTTAATTTTTCATAAAAGGAATAAAAATTATACATGCTTATTTACTAGTCCTTTCAAACCCTTGGTCTTTGTTTAAAAATGCAAGCAAATAAACTTACAAATAATAAATAAGAAACCTAAATTGTGTTATGGTTTTTTCTACAGGGACTACATGAGGGACCCAATGATGATGGACAAGGTGATAGAAGAAGACAGAGAAGAGATCAACGTCAAGGACGACCTGTTGGATCCCACCGCCAATTACTCTGTGTTCGTGGAATTGATACGTAAGTCCACATTTTGTATTCGTTACGGAGTTATCAATAGCAAAAAAGTAAATATTTTCCATATGAAAATTCACTTGGTAGCTCTTAAATTAGCTGTCTCCTTGTTTAATTTATCTGTACAGATAAACAAACATATTAATATAAAAACATGTTTTTACATATTCATTTCCGATTACAGTTAAGTTTTAAAATGAATACACAGCAACTCTTCTGTCTGTGATCTCCATCCATAATAGTGTAAAAAATATTTGTGGACAATCTTTAGATTATATGTTTATAGCAGTCCTCACTTCTGAAAGTGTGGCATATTTATTAAGAAACAATGACTGGCAAAGGGAAATGTCCGGCCAGGCTAAGTAATATTGCCCAGGGAGTGGCGATGACCAGACAGTCTCAGTTCGGAGCTTGTATACGCAAGATGTTGAGAAAACTTCAATAGCGTGATTCAGAATCTTGTGGCGCCATCTCTTGACGAATTGCATAAAATCGGCTCCAATCAAATGGTTTTGTTTTCTTACAGCTGGTTCAGAGGAAGACGATCCAATTTACAGTGATTATTTGAACGTGTTGATGCCAGCGGCTACGCCGGTAGCTCCTATACCGATATCAGCTCTCGAAATTGGCTTATTGGTAAGTTTTCGTTTTGACTTATATTCATTTATTTGTGGAGTCTGTACGAAAATTGTTACGACTATGCCTAGGTAAAATGAGTACAGATTACCAGAACACTTGGTAAAATGAAGCAATGTTTAATTCGACTGGGCAATTACCACCGCCACGCTTATCTCTATTGGATGTGGATGTCCGTCCACTGATCAATCCCCTCGCCTCGTGATCCGATCGGATTCAGGTACAATCAGTTACATCAGTCCATGGGCGGCAGTGACCACAAACCATCAGGTGGACTGTAAACTCGTTTTTTACTCAAATCGTAACAAAACCAAATAGATGACCCAATATGAGTCTTTGATCGCAATGCCCATTTAAATTGTTATTTTGTTTTTGCATCTGTCAATTCAACAAATGTTCGTATAGGCTCAGGATAAATATAATATATTAAGATATGTGTTTTGTTTGCAGGCAACATGCGCATTCGCGGGTCTGATGGTCCTCTGCATGATCATATTCTGCGTCGTACAGACACGCAAGTCGCGCAAGATGCAGCCACACGCACACGTCGAGATGAACCCCATACAGGCTGCACTCAGGTAATATAATAAATATTTTGAATGTCAATGTAGTTACGCTTCTAGATAAGGTGTGCAATAACTGTGCAATTAATAAGGTTGTGTAAGCTTTTATGTTTGGTTAAAGAAATATACAAGATTTTCAATATGTTATAGTCCGCGCCAATCTGCTAGTCCGCTCTGAATATAGAAATGAATCGCGTCACAATAGCAAATTGTAGATATCAGCGGGACGAAAATAGCGCCCCTGGGTCTGTGTCTTTATGTATTCGTCCTTGTGTGTTTCCAACGTACCTATGACAAAATACATCCTAGTGTGGGGCTGTGAGGGTAGAAAACGTCTTTTTTAACATTTAACGTCGATAAATATTACCTAGGATTCTAAGCTAGAACCTTCAAAGTAGACGTCAGAATTTCTTAACGCTCAGCGATTAGTTGATGTTTTCTCTTATTTATTATATTAGTGACATGTAAAATAAATTTGAATACTGTTTGTCCCTAGATACGTGGTAGGCCACATCGGCGGTAGACAGCAGTTGGCGAGCATGGCGCCGCCGGACATGCCGCCCATCGCCAAGGAGGACCTGCCCGCCGCATACGCAGAGCGCCAGGCCGACTCCGACTACGGCTTCCAGAAGGAGTTTGAAGTGAGTTGCGATGCGATACAACCGTTATGACTGTAATACTATTATTGCAATCATAGATAAGTATAGATATCTCACCGCCATGTACTTGAAGGAAGCCATTAAATGGCTTAAACGGCTGACAGTACTGTCATTATGTAATTTACGCGGAAAAATACCGACATGCGCATTTAAGACACGAAATCGGAGAAAAAGTGCGGAGAAATATTGTTTCATTTGTAAATGATCTAAAAATTACGTTTTGTAATATTTTTCAATCACGAAAATAGGTGACAGTGACAATTTCAAGTCTCAAAACTGATTACATTTTCTTGTTAGGAGTGAGTAATGTTTACTAATTTATGATTGCAATATGGAAAATTGCGTCAATTTCTTTAAACCTAATTTTCGACATTTGTTGACTTACTAATGTACATTATTCCACGTTGCCTTTATATAATATTACTGTTTTGAAATTGGCGAATATTTATATTCAATCACCTAATGTTTTGCCTATCTAAGATCGAGATTTGACACTATCTGCTTACTAAATTATAATTGGCTTTAAATCATCTATACGCAATAAAAAAAAAGTACCAAGTGAGCTTGGTATTCGTTCGAGTAATATATCAAAATTTAATGATGCTATTTATATATAGACATGGTATACAAACCAATTTAAGTCGTAAACGTGAATATATAAAATATAATTCATAGTTCACTAATGTAAGACTATGTATGTATGTTTCACGAGTCTATTTCATTTTTCTGTCCGTGTTATCCGCTATATCACTACTGTAGAAGTTAATGATTTAAATAATTTTCTTGAGTCCCAGATCGATGCCACCGTCACACCGAGTAATATGGGTGCAAAGTTTTATACTTATCAAATTACGTAGACATGTAGTTAGCGCCATAATAATTTAAAAGTCGATATCATTTTTCCGTTGTATGATAGTCATTTTTCTTGAATGTTTGATAAGAACTCGATGGCTTTTATTTTTTCTATAATTTAGATTTTAAACTTGTGATGATAATGTACATTCGGTAATAAAGCATGAGGATTGCATTTTACAATTGCTGTAACATATTGTGATTTGAAATGTGGCTTTTGTGTGTTTTACGTTTTATACTTACATATTACAATAGTTTTTATGTTTTTGGCAGCTAGTTAATTTGGATAGTAATTTTCTAACATTCCATTGACATTTTACTGTTGGCATTTTTACTTAGAAATTCCTATTTTACCAATAATATACTTTATTAATGGGTTACATGACATTACATACATATTACAATGTTACCTTCCTTATCCATATTTTATTTATATGTAACATTACGTGCATGCCGTCGCTCACACCGAACAAACATATTATGATTTTAATTCTAAACGCGTCCCAAATAACCAAGTTGTTGCAGATGCTGCCGGAGTACTTCCTCGACCGGACGACACATGCTTCCGAGGCTCGTGAGAATCAACCCAAGAACCGGTATCCTGATATCAAGGCATACGACCAGACGAGAGTGAAGCTCTCCCAGATTGATAGCGTGACGGGATCTGATTACATCAACGCTAACTACGTCATGGGCTTTAAGGTGAGTGCTACACTTCACGTTGTGACGACCATTGATATACCACTAGTAAAAATGTAGATAGGGTTACTTACAAAATAATCGACGCTTCTTCGTGGCACTCATTGCGAGAAACGCACACTACGAAGGTGCAATAGGCAAGTAGGTTTGTATGTCTAAATTAATACGCAAAAAAGAGATAAACATTACGGTTGACGTCACACCGGATCATATGTCAATTGATATGCATTAAATTCGTGATACGGGTAACACGTGAGTTATGTATTGCGTCGGGATGCAGCAGCCAGGATACAGAAAGACCGAATTACTTATATATATATATATATATATATATATACAGGGTGAATTTTTAAAACGGGCCTTCAGGGCCAAATCCGAAAGTATAAGGATTAGCGAAAAATGCTGAAAGGAGTTACGAGGCCGATTTTGATAAAAACGAAAACTGCATCATTAGTTTTTTAAAATATTTTTTTCCTTAGCCGGGAATCGAACGAGTTCATTTTGAAAAAAAATGACACCTCTATATTATTTCACTATCTGATATTGTCGCTTATAAGAATCAAATTCTGGGAAGTAATGTTATGTGACAAATTAAAGGAAAAGGAAAATTTTGAAGAAAATACGTATTTTTCCATACATTGGCATACTAATCCTTAAGGATTATACATAACAAATGATTTATGTATAATTCTTTAGAAACAGACATAAGTCATACCATTGAAGAATTTGTTGGTTAATCAACTAATTATTCGATGTTATTACTATGACATACGGCTTAGTATGAGAAAGTAATAGTTTGGCAAATAAGTTACCGCCGTTTTTGGGATTTATTTTTTAATGAAAATAGATAACTGATTAAATAGTAAATTATTATTGTGTGTTGTTTTTCAACTTCGTTTCAACGTTAAATATTATTTTCTATATCTCTTTTTTTAGTAATCACTCGAATTTGACTCTAAAAAGTAATTCTCGCAAATTGTCAACTTTACATCTGTATTAAACGAAACGCCGCCCATAACAAGTAAATCTATTTTAATGGTCCTAAAAAAAACCTTAGCTAAGTCGGACATAAAAATATAAATTATTGGGAAACAAAACGTCAATTTCGAATGACTAGAAACATTGAGCCAAAAAAAAATGTTAATACACGAAATGTTTAAAATGATGAATGGCGGGAACTTAACTGCAAAATTAATATGAAAAAATATGTATTTTCTTAAAATTGAGGCTTTTCCTTTAGTTTGTCATTTATCATTACTTTCCAGATTTTGATCCTTATAAGCAACACTATCAGATAGTGGAATAACATAGAGGGTGCATTTTTTTTCAAAATGAACTCGTTCGATTCCCGGCTAGGGAAAAAGTTATTTTAAAAAAGTAACGATGCAGTTTTAGTTTTTATCAAAATCGGCCTCGTAACTCCTTTCAGCATTTTTCGCTAATCCTTATAGTTTCGGATTTGGCCCTGAAGGCCCGTTTTAAAAATTCACCCTGTATATATATATATGTATTTAATCAAAACCGAATATTACAAGTTTTGGATTAAATCAAACCTAAATTATAACTAACTATCCTAAGTGACTTGCTGGGGCAATGTTAGCGCCCAGAGTGGATTCCCACGTTCGGGACTATACGATGGAAACGGAGCGGTGGTGCGGAGTCAGCGTTCCCACGGCACGGCGGCGGTGCAGGATCAGTCTTTCTAGTAATTTTGTTTAAGGCGAATGCCTAACTATGTGCTTTAAGGCCAATATACGACACGTGCGACAATATTTACGGCACGTTACGTACTGCTCGGTATCGTGTCGTACGACAGGCGTACATAAATGTCGTGAAACGTCACATACTTCACAACACGTCACAACTTACGACAGATTCATACTTCTTATGATGTGTCAAATTTGTAATTACCCTCACGCTAAACATTTTGGTATATAATCGTAATGTTAGTTGTAAGGTTAGTATGCTATTCTTATTACATGTATTAATAATCCACGACACAATAAAATTTTTACAATTTTGTAAATATAGAATAGCATAAGTAAAGTTATTTTAATAAAACAAAATGATTTTAGTCCCCCAGCTCCGGCTTCCAAAATAGTTGCGCTCTTTTAGAAGCAAACCCTTTAGCCCTACTTTTACCTTTTTAAATATTATTTAATGAAAGTTATAGATTAACAGGTGTCCTAATCCTGGAAGCCAAACACAGACTCGTTACCAACATCGAAATCTCAAATAAAATCGAATATTTTTTTTATTCAAAGTAGATTCTTTAAAGAACTCTATTTAAGATAAGTTATTGAATATTTCCTCTTCACACCCTTGCCATACCTTTTGAATTAATATTTAATATATTAGAAATAGAATATAAAATTACTTTAAATCACCAGAAATAGGCTATAGTTTAAAACTCCAGCTCGGCCTTCTAAAATAGTATACGCTCTTGTAGACGCCACCCCTATAGTGTGTCTAACTGTGTGTTTTCTGTCCTATCTATGCTTACTAAGGAACTAATGGAGCCCGATCAGGTATTGCATGTGATGAACGCTGTCATTTCTGTTGCATACACCAATCTTATCGATGCACTCATTTCTGTATTATATTTGTTCTTTGTGTGTATACCCTTATTTAGAAATAGATGTAGTATAGATTTAATTTAGATATTTTTAACAGATTTGTAATTAAGTAACAAACATTATATGTTTCTTTTTTTTATTGTCAGTAGAATGACATTAAAATCAATACAGTGTAATAACAGTATTTATTATAATTTGAACATAAATTGATTATTGCTGTGTGGTTATTTATAATCCGTGCATTTAATTAATTATTCATAAACTACAAAAATTAACTATTTTTTTAATTTGTTTAAGTAATTTATTTTTGTAATTTTTGATTATTATTGGTTTTTCTAAAACATCTGTATGTAATGTTAATCTTTTTATACACCTTTTATATTTGATAAATCTATAGTTTTAAAAACTATTTTTAATATAAGTTTAAAAATATAGGATAGGTAATTAGTCTCTTTGGGAGTTTGTTACGTAATTCAAAGAAAATGTAAACTTCATATATTAATCATGAACAATATTAATTAGTCTTTAATATCCCTTCCAAACCAGGAAAGCAAGCAGTTCATCTGCGCGCAGGGCCCAACGGAGACGACCGTGAACGACTTCTGGCGGATGATATGGGAGCACGGGCTGGAGCTGATCGTGATGCTCACCAACCTCGAGGAGTACTCCAAGGTCAAGTGCAGCAAGTACTGGCCTGATGAAGTCAGGGGAGCAAGAGCGTTTGGCAACATCACTGTGCATCATGTATCTGAGAAGCGGTGAGATTTTTTCTACTTTTTTGTTGACTATACTCGTGGTGTCACAGCGGTATCGTCCGTCATGGGCGCCATAGCCACAAAGACGAAAAAAACATGAGTACACAACACACACGTAGGTCAGCGAAACTGAGGTCTTTGGCAATGTTTCTGATGTGTTTGAGAAGCGATAAGGGTTTTTTTAATTTTCTTATTATAACTATCTAGTTATAACAATACAGACACTAATATAAGGATCTCCTTATATTAGTGTCTGTATTGGATGCAATGGTCGCATACAGTCAAAGTTCACGAATATCTAGACCCAAAACAAAAATCTATTTTTTCTATTTCATTTAATGTTTGTTTTTACTTTAAGGTACTCTGATTACATCGTGAGAGAGTTGAAGATAACAAAACAGCTGACGAATTCGGATGGTCAACCTATTGTCGAAAATAACGGTATCGCGAAGAGAAATGGAGGTAAGTTATGACGAATGACTAATTAATATAATAGGGCAAGCCAGATAAAGGGGAAGACTGTTCTATTGTAAACATGTATTCGTGTAATATTTGATATATCAAATAATAGTGTATTTGAGTCACAGGCACGAGGCTATCGTATAGGACATATTGACTTTTGGGTGTCATGGTGTCGCTTGAACTGAAAAGATACAAAACAGAAAAGGTACTACAATTGCGCGCGCAATTAGCTACTTGTACGAGAAACAGACCAACAACAACATTGCATATAAGCAATGTGCCATAGACCTAGCGTTAAAAATGCAACCATCAACACTCCAAGCACAGTCTTGCATTAAAAATATTGTTTTCTGCCCACTTGCAATATTTACTTTCTTTACTTGCAATATTATCATTATGGTAACAATTTATTACCAGTTTTGTAAAAAAAAACATATTTTTTTACAATGTCCCAATAGAATTACTAGTTCAAAAAATCATTTTCCACATTTTTACCGTTACATTGTATACGCAGAGTGTGGCAGCGAGAGCACGCCGACGTCGCCGCGCGAGGGCAAGGGCGAGGCGCGGCTGGTGCGCCAGTACCACTTCCTCATGTGGAAGGACTTCGCCGCGCCCGAGCACCCGCACTCCATACTCAAGTTCATCAAGGTATGCTGGCAACTGTTTAGTCGTGCACAGAGTTACCGAATAGAGTCTTCACTGCTGCTATGAAAATATAATACTTTCTGTTAAATGTCAATCTAAAACTTGTCTTAATTTTTGTAAAGTTTATTTTCGTTTCGTTTTTTTCGTTGTTTTAATGTGTTATCTGTGGCCAAATATTTAATCAGGGCCGACTTACATAAAACGAAAGATGCAAGCTTCTGCGTGCCTGCATCTTCTCTATACCTAAAATTTGGTCCTTAATATTTGAACTGACTGTCCTTGATATTTAAACAAAATAAACTGGAATAAGACATTTATCTACTCATATTTGCGTATATTCGTCTGTGTTCGGCGAATAGCTAAATGTTGCATACCATGTTGTTCCTAGCGCGTGAACGAAGCGTGGTCGAATATGGTGGGTCGGCCAGTGGTGGTCCACTGCTCGGCGGGCGTGGGCCGCACCGGCACGCTGGTGGCGCTGGACTGCCTGCTGGAGCAGCTGCGCACCACCGGCCACGTGGCCGTGTTCAACACCGTGGCCGAGCTGCGCCGCCAGCGGAACTTCCTGGTGCAGTCGCTGGTGAGTGTGCTGTTGCAGTGGTGGCGCACCGCTCGGCAAGCGTGAGCCGCACCGGCACGCTGGTGGCGCTGGATTGTGTTTTTGGTTTGAAAGGTGTGGTAGGGAAGACATAATTATCAGAGTCATTCCAACTTACTCCATATGAGGCCATATAACCAACCTCAGGTTGGACTTGTAAATGTAATCTTATCTGAGATTGATCACAGATATTTGGCAGTGGTCACTTTTAATCAGATGGACTGCTAGCTCGTTAGCTACTTCTATTTTATCAAAAAAATATGTACAACCAAAAAAAACAAACATCCCGTTATTGGAGTGTCTTCGGCTGCCACTTCTCCATAGCAAAACCAAATATATAATTCTGTAAGAAACTACTTTAAATTAAATATGTTGATATTGATTACAGAAACAGTACGTGTTCGTGTACCGCGCGCTGGTCGAGTACGCGCACTACGGCGACACGGAGATACCGGCGTCGCGGCTCAAGACCGCCATCGATCGCTTGCGGAACACGCCGGAGGGCGCCGACAAGTGCCTCATGGAGCATGAGTTTGAGGTAAGTGAATTTATAAAGCGGTTTTGTTTATTGGACGTGGGATGTGAGGAATGTTTAGGAGATTAATGGGGTCGATTTTGATAAACATTAAATATGTTTTATGGATTTTTTTATAAATCTATTTTTGTAATCGGGATTCAGATATTTTAATTGTGAAAATAAAAATACGTATGCTTTATTTTGCGTCTTCCGTTAGTTTTATATTTTAGATATTGAACCTTTTAGATACGGGCCGTGTCAAACGAAATAATATGATTTTATTCCATAAAAGAGTACACGTCTGCGCGGCTGTGTTACAGTAGATATACATACGTCCAAATCCATAGTGTAGAAGAATACTTTTTAATCTGGCAAGGTACACATCTGACACGTAAGCAGATGTAAATGAAGTCTAATGTATGATTGACAGAAGATGATGGAGCCGCCTGTAGCGGAGCCGGCCAAGTCGTGTGCGGCGGGGCAGGCGGACGAGCTGCGGGCCCGCAACCGCGCCCCCGACTGCCTGCCGTACGACCGCAACCGCGTCATCCTCGCGCCCGTGCCCGGCAAGGACTACTCCACCTACATCAACGCGTCCTTCATCGAGGGTGAGTGTCCCCGCCCCCGCCCCCGCGCCCCCGACCGCCTGCCGTACCGCAACCCCCCAACTACGATCCCAATTTACGCACGAAGAAAATTAATAGTCTCCTACAAAACTGAACAAATTATATGACAAATTCGTCTGAGTTAGTCCATTTCTTAGCATTATTGTGTTACAAAATAAAATTGTTATTTTTTACAGCGTACGACAACTCCGAAGGTTTCATTATCACGCAAGATCCACTGCCCAATACGATTACCGACTTCTGGAGGATGGTATCTGAACACAATGTTTCTACGATCGTTATGTTAAGCGAGGTATGTGGAAATTAATGTATATTATTTGGTAGGCTATATTTTATTTTTCATTTTACTAAGACATTTATATTTTACACAACATTTGTGCTAAACAACATTGTATTTTGATATCTAAATCAATCATTATGTATTCTTGGAAAATTCCAAAAGTTTTTAGATCCTTGAGAAACTAACCGGGCAAAGACACAATCGAGAGAAGTTAATATTACTAAACCCTGAAGGTAGAACCCTTTGTGGTTCGACTCCGGCGTCACCACCGCCACACCTATTTCACAATAACAGCAGTGTTAGGCGCTGCTGTGTTCCGGTTTGAAGGGTGTGGTAAGGGAGACAGACTTTTCCGAGGCGTTCCAGCTTAGTCCTCAGGGGTAGCGGCGCATCTGTGGCCGACCTCAGGTAGGAATTTCTAATCCAATCTGAGGTTGATTAAAGATGTCCATGGGCGGCAGTAGCCACTTACCATCACCATGAGCTAAGTCCTGTACAAAATTAGAAGCATTTGCCAGTTTAATAAATTTCTTTTTTAATGTACATTGCGTAAGTATTATTTCGTACCCCACAGCTGGGCGAGGGCAAGTGCCCGCGCTACTGGGACGACGGCACGGCGCAGTACGACCACATCGCTGTGCAGTACGAGGAGAGCGAGTCCTGCCCGTACTACACGAGGCGGCAGTTCCGTGTCACTAACACTAAGGTATGGCATACACTACATTTTATTAACTAAGCAATTTTATTGAAAATATTTAACTTTTTTTTTGTTTTTTTTTTTATGTTGTGGGAGTATTTTACTTATATTTTTGTTTAACGTCCAAATCGATCATTTTTTACTTGACTATGGAGAATAATGTTTTCTGAGTAGTAGTAGTACCTATATCGTAGTCTTTATTACAAGTCTGCATTACAATTCAAAAGGCTTTTAACATATAAGGTGTTAGTGTATAATGGGACAGTAGAAACCGCTCCAAACTACTAGTCCGCTCTGAATATAGTAACGAGTCGCGTCGCAATAGTAAATTATAGATATTAGCGGGATGAACACAGCGCGGGACCCTACCGGCAGTCTCCGTTGCTCGCTCTCGCCCGCGGAGACATACTTAGGTTAGTGTGCCCTAAGGTTACTACAGAGTATATGTTTGGCTCTTTGACTGACACTTTCGTGCATTAATTTCAGAGCGGACTTTAAGTTTGGCGCATAACATGTATATAATGCTAGACGATGCGAAATTTGGAAAAATGTTGGAAACCCCAGAATTTTCTCATCACTTCACATCATCAAGATCACGCTTAATTATACTATTTTTATCTATATTTTCTAATCATACATGTATTGCCGTGCCGCGGCTGCGAATGAAAATCACTCTCCGAGTTGTTCGTACGTCGAAGTTACTTTAATATTATTACCTACTGTCGCAGAGCGGCGAATGGAGCGCGGTGCGCCAGCTGCAGTACCAGGGCTGGCCGACGGCGGCGGGCCACGTGCCGGAGGTGACGCGCGGCCTGGCCGAGCTGGCCGAGCTCGCCGCGCCGCCCGAGCCGCGCCCGCCGCGCCCGCTGCTCGTGCACTGCCAGTGCGTACACACACACACACACACAAACATGCACATATCGATATACGCATATGTAGGATACGCTGAACACTTACACACATATAAAGGACGTCACTTTACACGTATTTACATCAGCACGCGCGTCCTAACCGCATGAGAGCCGCGTGATAGTTAAGATAGTACCCGGGCTGGCGGCGGGCCACGTGCCGGAGGTGACGCGCGGGCTGGCCGAGCTCCGACACAAACACGCACATATCGACATACACACACATACACATATGTAGGACACGTTGAACACTTAGACACACATAAAAGGGGACGTCCTTTATATGTGTGTACTTCACTCGTATTTACGTCAGCACGTACTATCCGATCGAACGCCGCGTGATAGTAAAAGTGCCATACTACCCAAACATATAATGAATACAAGTTTTAGTGTATTCATCACACTTTGTCATGCGTATTATTGCACGCACAAATATACGTCATTAACAACAAAATATATAGATACGACTGTTGAATATAAAAACCTCGTTAAAAGGTATAACTGAACATCTCCGGAATTCAATTTGTACATTACGATAAACTTAGATTACAAAATGAACTCATAGTTTGTATACAAGCCACAAAAGAAACACTCATTGTCAGTGTTATGTCGAGTAAGACATAACATAATCAATTATTGCCCTCCTCCCCCCTCAGATATGGCACGGAGCGATCATCTTTGTTCGTGGCGCTGTGCATCCTGATCTGGCAGCTGCGCATCGAGCGCCGCGTCGACGTCAACAGCGTCGCGCGCAAGCTGCGCTCCCAGCGCGCGCGCACCATCGACACCTTCGTGAGTACACGCGCACACACACACACACATGTACGCATATACACGCAGTTAACATACGAACACACACCAACACACATGCACACACACGCGTACACACACGAACATACACACACAAACAGACGCGCGCGCGCGCACACTTAAACACACGTACGCCTGTTATAATTACCCTTCGCAGTCGGGTAAAATAAAAGTGGTACACACGCTCACGCAAGCACGCTGTTTGCGTGCATTATTGTGTTAAAATAAATGCAAATAGACGATTGCGTACACGCATACAGACTTTCGTACTCGTAGGAATGTGTACGCGCACATTAACGTAAACATGACAAATATTTTCACGCATTTGTGCATATTTTAAAGTATCTTGTAACGCTACTTTGCTCTTTATATCTTTGCTGTAAGAGGGTAAAGTTTATCACACGCTTATATCTTTTACCTTTCTGTGTAGCACGAATATCAATGGAGATAAACATATAGCAATACCAAACTTTAATTTAATTCAGATTTACTTGATTCCAAAAACACAAAGACTTAGCCAACACAATATGTGTTATTTATTTTTTAATCAGATTTTATGAATACAATTTTAATTTTCCAGTTGCAATACGAATTCCTACACCGTGCCATTCTCAACTACGCGGAGCTTCACAACCTGCTAGAGGACAGCTAAACTCAATAAGTGTAACTATAGTTAATATAGATTAAACCTTGAACCAGCGTAAGAACTAACTCGAAACTGAGGCTTAAAACCACCAATACCTTGTATGTGGGTTGAGTGAATTATACATATATTTTAAGCGAATTTAATCGGTATTGTAAAGCGTTACGGTGTATTATAGCGTACAAATTTCTCACACAAATTTTCGATCGCTTTAAGCCGTAGTATACGTAGGTATCGCTCAGTGATTATTGTTTGTATAAATGTTTTTTTTATCAACTTTACGTGATATATACTTCTAAGTTTTCAGGCAACTAGCTTTTGTAAGAAATCGGTTTTTATTTTATTTCATATAACTAACTGAATGTGCAGTGTACCGGCATATGAGGCATTCCAACTAAGTCCTCGGTAACTGCGTCACTGATTATCGAAATTTGATGAATATCTTCTACTGCGCGTAGGGATTGTAATAGTCTTTTTGGACCCAATTTGAACATTATTAAACGCTAAAGAATTTGGATTTCGAAATAAGAACACTTTTTGTATTCAATACATTTCAAAATGTATGGCAGCTAAAACCCAAGCCAAAAAAAATATAAGCAATTCTACCCTGTATTCATTATTATTTTGAAAATTGCTTAAAAATCTATATTTATATTGCCTATGCTAGGTGCTTGACGAATCAAGATTTGTAAAATTTGAATTATTCAATGCTCATTTTTTTATACGATTTTGACTGCTTTTGTGATTTTTGTACAAAGTTTTATGTATTTTATTCAAAGTCAATTTTATATAATTTAACGATGATTTGAGATGGGACGGATAGTATAGAAAACCTTTCACTAACTTGAAAAATATATAAAACTTAAGATTTTTGTGCTGCTACCTCTAGAACTACAAATCTATATTCAAAAAATTCAAAGGTTTATGAAATGATCAGAAATCATCATCAAAATTTTCTTATTGTTTATATGATGACCTGTGAAAAGAAGTAACTAATAAATACACTACAAAGCCTACTAACGCCCATTTATAATTATTTATCTAATATTTGCATACGGAAGATCGAAAAATGACAATGTCTACTATGAAGAAATCTTCAAGCATCTTTGGTTAACAAAACGTTGGATAGATTGGTTATTAACAACGGGAATAAGGTGTGCTTTGCAAGTGCAACTTGTATGTTAAATAAAGTCCCATCTCGCCGTAAATGTGTGACCCGTAGCGCTTAGATAGGTATGAAATTTTGTTGCGATCTAAAATTAATTGAAAATAATTATGTAATTGTAAATTGGTACTGCGCAATTTATTGCTGCATGTTTTGTTGGTTTGTTGTTCGTCATATATTGAATTAAACTTGAGGTAATACAATATTCTTATATTGTTAGAGGGTTACTAGCCGATTTTTAAATACTTCGTGAATATAAATATTTTTTTAAAAATGATTGAAGTAGTTATAATATAGTTTAAGGAATAATTGGAATTTTTGAATCGTTGATTTGTTTAGCGGGTTTCGATTTTATATGATTTTTATTATATTTATTTTTTATTGTTATATTATTAACAAATTAACGAAGATATCGTAAAGTCGTTAAAGCCAGGTCTCATCGATATAACTATTAAAAAAATCGTGAGGAGAATGAATGGTACAAAAAGTCATATGGTGGTATTAAAATGATTTATTATTGTTCTACTTATTGGTAGTAATATAATTTCAACATTACGATAAGTTGTATAGCTTAAAATTGAAACTGAGTTATATTTATGACGACTAACAAACTAACAAAACTCTATTGCGTATAAGTAGGTTAGAACTGATGTAGTTGCTTTCTCGTTCACTTTACAAAACATCCTGTATAAATGATTTTTTATTTATTTTTATCACTTCTAAGTGCAATATGGATATAAATGATCATATTGCCCAGAGTTCCATATTGCACAAACAGAATGTGATCTACAGTAGACTGAAGGTCGATCGTAATAACTAATATCCAGGTACAATAATTATGGTTTTATGTAATCCATATTGCACCGGTAACACCGTATAAATTATGTCATAGGAACAGATATAAAACTACTGTAATTCATACAAATGCAATATGGATATGGGCAATGGTATTGTCTTGATACAAAATGGTTTTTACTGAAACAGAAAATATTTTAATTTTCTATTTACATAAAGAATGTATTTCGTCTATTTAATTATAAATTATTAAATCAAATTTAAATACAGGGTGTTTTGTAAGTGTCCTAAATTTAATAATATATACAATGTTTATGTTATATGTATTTGGTATTATAACGTACCAAACAAAATCTTGTCCAAAGAGATGATTGACGGAGGGAAGAGTGTATTATCGCGGAGTATTTGTGGAAATTTTGATAAAAAAAGAAACTAAATGATTATATGTATTTATTTTTGGTACCCCGTTAAGCCATACAATATGCATTTTTATTTATATCAGTGGAAATTAAGACTTGATTCATATGATTTTGAGGTTTAAAAAACCCTCGTTGATAAAGTTTAAGGCCAAATTATAACATTTACCCCAAGGTAGCACAAATTTTTAAATAAAGGTGCGTGCATACTGTGTCATCTATTAAACATTATTACGAAAATATATCAACCCCTTGTAAATACTCCATTTTTCTCGAAAGAATAATCGTATTATTATTGTTAAGTGAAATCGGACGAAGAGGGTCATCACCGATCATTTTCCCCTTTTGTATAGTTCGCACCAACCTGCTAGTCCGCTCTGAAGTGGTTGCGAGCAGGTGTAGTCATACAATTTCCTATGGCGACGCGATTCATTTCTATATTCAGAGCGGACTAGCGCGGACATTTTTCGCGTACAATACCCAATCACTGCTATTCTTTGAAACATTCAAATTTAGAGTAAAACGGTTGCTATAAAATGCTTTTTACTATAACCACGCGGGGACGTTAAGCCGTCCAGTATTTTTAAAAATCCGTTGTAAAAATCGCCGTATTAAAGACTGTAAAATCTAAATTTGAATGTTTCTTTCAAGTTACAGTAGACCCGCGTAATCTGACAATTGTTTTGACATTTTGAAAATTACTTGGTAATCTTTGTTAGATTACATAAAAGGAAATCAATATATCATACATAACAAAGAATACATGCAGATTACTGCATGAAGAAATAATTATTATTTAAATAATAAAGTAGCGAATGTTTGACTTTCCGGATAACAGGATACACTGAATTAGGATGACTTTCCACCAAAGATGTGCAAGGTAACTAAGTCATGGTTATATTATGTAAAAACCACCAATTGATTGATTTTAATTCAACGAAATTTCATTGATTGAAAATCAAGCAATGCTATTGGTGGATTTGTCACTTCTATAACATTTATAACTTAGTAACCTCGCATACTTCTGGTTAAAAGATGCCCTAGAGATCAAATTATCGCGGGTCTAGTATTTAACAAACTACTAAAGTCAGTGTGATGACCGCAATATTATATGTGTACGTAAAAAAAAACACGCGCCAGTGTGCACGGCTCCTCACCGAAATTTTTGATGTATTTACTATTTGTTTAGATTTTTATTTTGTGTACAATACAAGACGAAGTATTATGTCTTGAACGTGTACGACTGTACGAGTCGTCACCACTGTGCAACATTCGATGGAACTTTTGCGCGAACACCATTCTTAGTTTGATGAGAATTCGCTACAAATACGATGTGTTGCATAGTGCTGATCGACTAACATATATTTTGTATGTAGGCTAAGTTGTGTAATTAGATTTTGTATAAGAATAACGAAATATACAATACTATGTTGATATTGTGTGTGCGAGGTATTCTGTTGCGGTGTTGTGGTGTTCGGTCTCATTTTAATGCTATTTTCTCATGACTCCGCCTGTTTTTATTATGAAATGACAGTTCTTATTATGCAATCTGTAAAAGCAATATATTATATTTTTTCCAAGATATGTACAATTTATAGGGATTAAGAATATTTTATGTCATCTACGTTACATTTCACGTTTGCCATATTTCTCGAAGATCGGATGATTCGTTAATTCTTAAAATTAAAATAAACAAGCATACTAATATTTGTATTTTCAATATTAGTAAGGACTCGTGACTACTTATGCTTTTGTAGGCAATTACTGTTAGTTATTAAACGTACATTACATAACACTGAAAACTAAGCCAAAACTATGAAATTGTTATATTTTGACCGACTTCCCAAACGAAAAATCTTATTTATTCGTCATGTACATATTATTTTGTTATTTAATGTTGTAACGTCTTTTGTTATTCTCTAAAAATGTTTAATTTCAAACATATTAAATATCTCATAAGGAAATTATCTAATTAAAATAATTTTTAAAATTAATAAATGACGACCGAACATCATAATTATCTTTGTTTAAAACTAACCACGACGAAACATTACATTATATTACTATATCATTCACTCTGTATATTGAATCCATCCTGAAATCCATTTGCGTATATAGTATAAGTATATATTATATAGAATAGATACAATAATAGATAATTAACAATAAAATCCGAAATAAATATTTAAATGTTACATACTAGATACGCACACTACGTTTCTCTATAATAGTTAAATCTAGCGACACTGGGACATATTTCTAAGAAAATGGCACAAATATTCAAGTATGTCTACACTATATGTCCAACCACTTCTATAATGATAACATTTATATTTAAAAAAATGTGTCAGTACAAACTAATTCATATAGCAAATAATTAAAAAAATAGTTTATTCTTAGCCATAAAACATAGGAAATCTGGTTTGAAGAACAATTCGCACTTAGCCAATACGTTTAGAACAGGAAGTTTGGAATGACCTGACGACGACAGACGATTATGAGCCGCAGTGTCTTAACATTAGATGAACGGCATATTATTTTACTACTTCTATCACAAACTACAACTTTACTTGGGAAATCGTTTTAAAAATATGCATTTTCAGAAATATGTCCCCGTTATACCAGTAGATAGCTTAAAGTTTGAAGAATATAATCTATTACCTACAAATTACCTAAAACGCAAATGGACTGCCATATGTCGTGGTTGGTTTGCTAATCATGTTTGTCTCGTAATATGAGAGCTGTATTTTTGGGCTTGCATGTGGTTTTTCCAATTTTTTACGAGGCTCGGGATCAAATTGAAAAACTTTTGAAAGTATTAATGACTGCCGTATGATAATTCACTTTAGTATTGTTACGTTTTTGAGTTCCTTATTTTTGTCAGTATTGGCGTAAATTTAAAATAATAATAATATTTTATAGATGTGGCATAATCGGCAAATTTATCTTAAAAGTGTAAAAATAACTAACAGATAATGCACAACTTTCATTGGTACATTTTAAAATGTAGAACAATGAAATTTGCACAAAAGAACACTGAAGCTTTGCAAAAAATTGCACTGTATATGAGCACATTTTAATTTTTTAAATCATGTCTTATGAAGTTAGCGGAGAGTAAAAAAATCTCTCTTAATATAACCTAAAATTAAATTTCAGACACGCCATTAAATATATTAAGTGCGCAATACAAGGGTTAGAGAGTAACCCAACAAATGATCTCCTTAAAAGTGTTCAATGTTAATTATAATGATTCTCAACGCATGCAAGCCCCGAGCGCGCGACTGATGTGTTTCTAGCTTCTATCTATATAAAATGTAAGCTGTAGGAATGTTACGACTTTTTTATATAAAGAATATAGTTTCTAAGATAGCATAGGTGAACAATCTGGGATATGTCGGCTATAAAGGGAATTTTTGATATGTAATCACTCGAATAACGTACGATCTGTCTACGGTTATCTATATCTATCTTTTAACGGTTATATCTTAAAAAGATCCTTTGCAGTCGTTTGACAGACTCCATTCCGGAGCGCGAAATTGTTTTTGATAAATGATCAGGCCGCTTAAATGTATCTGATGTCGTTTCGTTATGTAAATTGTGATCGTCATATATGTACTAATAGTACAGGGACAGTGATGGGTCGATAACAAGAATATCTTACATTGTAAAAAGAATTACAAATGACGTCTAAATCCCAGTGTTTTGTAAGTAAAATATAAAAGTTTAATATGAAAATATTTTGGATTATTTAAAACTACGAAAGTATTCTTAAACTACGTAAACAATTTATGTAACGGAACGATTTATGGTATGACCCTAATAACGACGTAAAAAAGGTTTCAAAAATATTATAAAACACTTTTATACATTCATTACATGAATTGTTTTTTTTTTCAGTTTGTTTTACAATTACACTGCCAATAACCTATGTTGTATAAATGTAGCAGTAGTGATAGACCATGCTCTATCACGCTGCTCCAGTGCAAAATAAAATTAAATAATGTACAAGCTCCGATATTAAAACGGAATCCGGACAATATTGGATCGGATATCAATAGGAAACGTTTCGTACGTCGTTATTTCGATCGTAACTTGATAGAATGCTGACACGTACGCTTTTGTATTAAAAGTTTTTCTAGTCTTCGACGCGTTTACAACAATTCTTACATTTCAATAACTGAATGATTCTTTATTTGTTTTATTGTGTTTGTCGTGTCTATTTTTGAGCAATGCTGGTATGAAAAGGGAGCTATATTATTTTGACTGGAAAAGGTTTTATTTTAATGACCAAATATTTTTAGTACGTAATGTAATTGTGTCACCCCAACCGATCGTCAAAGACACATAATCTGCCATAAAATCAATTTCGAGAGACGTTTATCGATTTATTTATTTATTTTTCTTATTCTTAAACACATAAGCCAGCATTGTTCAAGAGTAAACCGTTGTCTAGATGTTCATGTTTAGTCGTCAAGTGAATTAGTTCATGCTTTGTGTTCATCGACTTATCGTAACGAATGGACATCGAGTTTTTTAAATTCGAGAAAAATCTCTAAAGAAATGTATGTATGTGAGCCAGTGCTGTGTTCGACGGGGAGGTACCACCGCTAAACCATTTCGATTGTAAAGCACTTCTTGCGTTTTTGTGGAAAGGTCTTGAAATTCATACCAGCTGACATACTATCAAGTATCTTATAAAATGTGTTTTTATCTATTGAAGAAAAAACGTGGTTGCTTAGCAAATCAACCGAAGTTTGGCAACTTAATTATATGTATCTAAAATATAAATTACATTTGTAGTTAATTTTTTTTCATACGCAACGACATTTCGGGCTACTTACAGGAGATATTTTAGTAATTTTTCCCTCGAGTAGGACTTATAGTACTGACGTTTTTGAATATAGCCGAAGTCCATTCGTAAGTGGGTCAATGTTTATGTTCAAACGAATCTTGCGTAGTGTCTTGATTTGTAGTGTTCACGCGAGTTTTATTAGTCTTTTACACTTTAATAATAATTAGCGAGGGGTTCTGGAAAAACGAAAATGATTATACAAAATGACAGTTATTTTTAAATTACGGACATACGAGTAAATTACAATTTTTGTGTAGATTTCGATAAAAAAGTACCTTTTAAAATTTTTAAGTTTTATGAGACTTGAGTTTCCAAAAATCCTTCGCTATTTAACCTAACCATTGTATTACGCCTACTTTTTGTAAGACCTTTACATTTTTACTTTTAACTACTTTAAGAAAAACAATTTTCCAATTTGTGTAACCAAAATTCTAAAAAAGCGCAAGATTGCTTATTTGTAAATATATCGTAAGTAGTACGCGCAAACTCGACGTCTTCAGTATGTTTATTTATGTACCTAAGCATTGGCAGAATGGAGAATATTATGTTCATTATGTTTTATTTTTGTAAATAGATAATGCAGGTCATGTAATACAATATTTTTGAAAATATACCACTATTTAGAAATGATGGCTTTTATTTACTTAGGTTAATGTTAACCCTTCATGTTTTTTTTTAAATTTAATAAGTGTAATGTGAGCCAAGTGCAGTTTGATAGACTTCACAAGCCTAATGTGTGGCTTAGGTTCGACTGACTTTGAAATGAAATACAAAAAAATATATAATACTGCTCAGCATTGCTTACTAAAGATACCATTGAAAAGGGTTTAACTGAGTTGTCGTAGTGAAAAAATAGGGGTTAGTTAAGAATCTAATCCATGTGTAAATTTTTAAATAGTCCCAAATAATTATATCGATAAAATATAAAGGACGCCTGTACATCTAAGAAGCAATTGGGCGTGGACATAACAAGACTTTTTGTCTGTCTGTCTGTCTGTTTGTCTATGAGATTCTGAACAACTGAATTGATCTAAAGTATCACTTAAAGATATATACGCCTAATGGCACAAGTAAGAAATGTATAAAAGGAAATCGCATACACCGTACTTGTAATACGTATATTTGTACAAATCCTACACCACCACCGCAAATCGGTCGTGATATTGTTGCCAGCCGCAAGTGACTTCTAGTGTTTAATATCAAATGGTCGTTTGGAAATAATACACCGTTTCTACCGAACGGACCTACCACAATGCCAGATTTATTACTTAGAACGGTAGTATACCACGGAAGATAGTATTACAGGTTTTTAGGAGATAGAATGGACCCTATGCGCGTCATAGGTACATGTTTTTTGGTAACAAATTTTTCAAAGGTTCTGATATGTACAGTTAGGCTAACAACACATCAACCTATAGGCATATAAATAACCACTTAATTATATTTACTCAACTCAGCTTTATTAGTTTTTTTTTTAACATGTTGGTAAATGGTTACTACCGCCCATAGACATCTGTAATCAACCCCCGATAGGATTAGATATTCCTACCTGAGGTCGGCCACAGATGTGCCGTTACTCCTGAGGACTAAGCCGCCACGCCGCCTTCTGCGTATATGTTATGTTGAAGAAGGAGGCTGCGGAGAGGGAGAGGGATAGGTTGTCTAATCTCCCTATTCGCAGCTGAAGAGCTGGGTGTAGGAGGAGAATGTACCACATCCTCCAGCATCCTCCATAACGAAGGCTTTGGCGGAGAATACGAGGGTGTCCTCCGTAGGTCAACTAAGGCCTCGAGATGGCGCATACGGTGTTTCGTGTGCCTCAGTCATGAGAGAAAGAGATGGAGAATCTCCAGCTCTATCTCACAAAAGAAAGGCCCTAAAGGGAATTCGCCGCCGGAACTACGGAAGAATGCGAGAGCGTATCTGTAGTTCCAACATAAGGTGTCCCAAGGACCCTGAGAGTTTAGCCTTTAGGAGTCCGGTTTAACCACTTCATCGTTCCTGTGAGGAGTGATTATGATTTTACCAAATATAAAAAAGACCGTCACAACTATTTCTAGTTATAATTTCTAGACGAGATTTGGGTAGTGACTCAAACACTACTACTGATTCTGTTGAGAGACAAATAGTGATGATCAAAAATGTACTTAAAAACTAAATCAAAAACTGAATATAAGTATGAACTCGAAAATTAACTTAATTCACTAAACTTGACTTGTATTAACTGTGCCTATAGGTTGTAGCATAGCGAGTAAGGGGCAAAGTTATAAATTTTTAAACATATACCTAGTCTATGTATGTACTTAGGTATAGGGCATCTCAAATGCACTGGAACATTCGACACCGACCGCGGACCGCGAACGATCGATACAGCTGTCTGGCCTGAACCCACACATGCGCATCTACACCACGGCCCTACTCACCACTAGATGTCGTCCGCCGCTGGTATATAAAGCCTGCCGGCCGGCGTTTTGACATGTCACTTGGAACTGGAAATCACAACGATAACTAGTTTCTTACCAACAGTAAACATTCGAAAGAAATGTCCTTATTACCATTCATCCTGAGTTACGAAAATCATCCCCATCGCCTTCTCGACCAAGACTTCGGCCTGCCCATGACAACCAACGACCTGCTCACTTCCACCATGAACCCATTAATGTCGCGGGACTATTACCGGCCGTGGAGGGTGATCACCGAGCAGGGTCACCAGCAAGTCGGCTCTACCATTAAGCGGGACAAGAACACGTTCCAGATCAACCTGGACGTTCAGCACTTCACTCCGGAGGAAATCACCGTGAAGACCGTCGACGGCTACGTCATGATCGAAGGGAAGCACGAGGAAAAGAAGGACGAGCACGGATTAATCTCGCGGCAGTTCACCCGCCGCTACATGCTGCCCGAAGGCTGCAATCCCGACCTGGTAGAGTCTAAGCTGTCATCCGACGGGGTGCTGAGCATCATCGCCCCGACGGCTGCTTCGGAGCCCAACAACGCGCGCACGGTGCCCATCGCGCAGACCGGGCCGGTGCGCAAGGAGATCAAGGACCAGACCTCCCAAGCGCCCCCCGCCACCACCACCACCACCACCGCCACCAATGCCAACACCAACGGTGCTGAAAAGTAAAGTGTCGACGCTCTCTGTTCTGTGTATTCTGTATATTATTTAATTTGTTCCTATCTATTAATTTATTAATTGGAAGCGGTGGCCGCCGACAGAATTTAATTGTAAACATATAATAAAATTCTCCTGTCTGTCTAAATTGTTTGTTTTTTCTTTCCTAATGACGATTTAAAATGTTTAAAAATTACGCACTGATATAACATAATTGTTTTACTTCATTCACACACACACACACACACACACACACACACACACACACACATAATACAAAATTAATTAGTCAGAAACTATAAAACCTTGATACCTGCTTATCAATCGCTTATTAGAAAAGATCACATACCTAATACAATTAATAACTGAACTAACACAATGACAAACAGGTTTAATTAGTTTCTAAATAATTAAGCTTCATCGTATAGTATCTATATATCAATTCATTAATGTGTTACATAAACACTTGTGTAGTATTGATTGTAAGCAAAAGGAAATTAATTATTCATAATTTAATATTTCCCATTGTACTCAAACTAATATTGCTATCATAATTTTATTATAACCAATCTCGTTAACAATTTGACCAACACCCTTTTTTAAAAGGGCACAGTTAAGTAGGGTAAGTTCCTCTTATAGGTACACCAGTTCATACCAAAATAGGCTGAAAAAATGGAAACAGGATGTTGGGAAATGGCCACAGGAGAACGAGAAAATAAACTATGAAATATAATAAAATAAAATTCACTCCAAAAAGATACTTTTTATTATATTGAATCATTGACAGAATGACAAATCAGAAGAAGTAAAATATATGTTTTTCAGCTGCCAGCTTTATCATATATAACCTACTTGAATATTATACATTATAAGAGGCTTGAGTTTTTGCTATATTCCAACACAAAACAAAACAGATAAACTTTAAGTAAGTATATGCATATATGTTGAAATAAACATGAACACTAACTGACGCTTCGGTACTAAGAGGGTGGAATTCATCCTCCAGGCAACGCGTAGTTCGCCACCCTGTCCATACACCCCTTTTACTTTCATACTTGCATAGGTACATGTGTAAAGTATTGACACGTTTTCAATTTAGAGATAAGCCATTATTTTTTTATTATTATTATCATTCTCAGTTATCATTATTATTAGATATTTCTACCTGAGGTCGGCCACAGATGCGCCGCTTCCCCTGAGTTCAAAGCTGGAACGACTCGGAAAAGTATGTCTCCCTTACCACACCCGTCAAACCAGAACACAGCAGCGCTTAACACTCCTGTTATGAGGCAGAAATAAGTGTGGCGGTGGTGCCGCCGGAATCGAACCATAAAGGGTTCTACCACCTTCTATTAAAATTTATGAAAATGCTCTGTAATAAAGGATATTCAGTCCCGAATTTTTTGTAAGTAAATTATTAAGCTTAACAAGTACGTATTTCATGGCCAATCCATTAGTATCCCACTGCTGGTCTGTCTCCTCCCAGAGACAGAGAGATGGGATTAGGCAATAAACCACCTAGCCAAGTGCGAAGTGGTAGTCTTTGCACGCTTTTGACAACCACACCTATTTCTACCTAATAACAGCAGTGTTAGGCGCTGCTGTGTTCCGGTTTGAAGGGTGTGGTAAGGGAGACAGACTTTTCCGAGGCGTTCCAGCTTAGTCCTCAGGGGTAGCGGCGCATCTGTGGCCGACCTCAGGTAGGTATATCTAATCCTATCTAGGGTTGATTACAGATGTCCATGAGCGGCAGTAGCCACCTACCATCAGGTGGACTGCATGCTCGTCTGCTACTCTTATATTGGTATAAAAAAAAAACTTAAAAAAAAATAATAATAGGCGTGTAGGTTTTTCTCACTATGTGTACTATTCGACACAGTCGTTAGTTCTTAATTTCCTTTAAGTTTAATTGATCAAGAACAAAATAATATCAAGGTCCATAAAGTAATGGGTATATTTTTTGATCTAAAAATACTTACTAAAACGCCACAGACAGTCAACAGAGTATTAAAAAAATGTTAATACTCTGTTGACAAAATAACTAACACAAGATCGTCGTTTGCTTTCAATTACCTCAGATGGGATTCCAATCCGGGTCCATTAGAGATGATTTGACCCTTGCGTCTGTCTCTCGTCATCACAGACTATACGATATCCAATAGCAAAACGGTAATACTTGTAATGTTAGTCCTAACTCCTAAGACGTTAAACCGCAATGCCAATGACCATATGTCGGTTAGATATTCAATCTATCAAGTTATTTCTCAATTTACATCACAAGCAGATAAGTTGTGTTTATAAGAAGTGGTATCCTTAAGTTGTGCGGCATTACATTATCATATCTCCAATATATAAAAATCCTCTCTAGTCTAATCGGCCTAGATTTTAGATTAAAAGTTAATTTTTGTCACGATTTTACAACATTATAAATCATAAAAAAATGTCAGGGAAACTTCTACTGCACACAATAATGTCCACATAACCCTGTTAAATCATATTTGCGTCACATTGAAATTCAGTGTCTGTTCACACGTACGAAGACAACAACAATAAATCATTGATATATGAATATTAAGATGATGTAGATATGAAGACATCACAGACCTCAGGAGTGTCATCGCACCTGTAATTACTAATCTATGCCTGTAATCGGCTTTTATGTGGTGTTGGTTTTTATATTATGTTCATGGGCGGCAGTGACCACTTACTAAAGAATAATAAAACGCGCCGTAGTCGGGGGAGCTTAAGGCCGCTTATTCGAAGAGAAATTGACACGCCGTCACTTTTCTTGGCATCTCTTTCTTTTTAGTAGATTGTCTATATGAGTTGACATATGTCTTTCTCATGCTTTGTTGGTCTTTAGCGTAGCGAAAAAAATCTAAGTCTATGCTACCCACGATCTAGCTGCACTGCTCACACCAAATTAAAAAAAGTTGCGCACGATAGGTTGCGTACCAAAAACGTAACGAGGTCATTCGTTCAGTAGATTTTACTCCTCACAATTGTCTCATACCAGGCGCCTTATATCAAAAAACCGATTCTTAAGGAGTAAACTCCAAAAAGTAGCTGGCATCTCATACTACAATATATTTGTAGTTGCATTGTGTTTGTGACATTTGTATCGTTCACATCGTTGATGTGGATGTGTGTGCTAATGCGCATTTTCATCCAAAATCCAAAGCACCCGCATGCAAGTGTCGTTATGGTAAGTACGTGTGAAAAGACACTTGAGGACTTCTACCTAGATCAAAAAATATATACGAAGCGTCATAAAACATTTAATGGAAGGCCGAAAATGTGACTCGTGTGACTTTGAGGAACATTATTAATTTTGATAATGATGGGCATCGTAACTTTTTATGGGATGGAGAATTTATTAAAATAAGGCATGTAATTTTGTGACATTTTAAATAAACATACGATGTATTACGCGAATCAGCAAAATTTTATATACTCAATAACTGACCCGGCAAAAGTTGTGTTGCCATATAATTAAAAAATGTTAAGTGTGAACAATCCTTATCACCTAGGGGTATGAAAAATAAATAGTAGTCGATTCTCAGACTTACTGAATATGCATATAAAATTTGGTGAAAATCGGTAAAGCCGGAGGAGTACGGTAACTAACATCGTGACACGAGAGTTTTATATATAAGATATTCGAGAGGCTTTATCTAACTTTTTTGGTCTGAGGTCCCAAATAATCCCTGCCACCCAGACAGAGTGGCTAGACTTATCGATTCGGGGGGGAACACCATATAAGGGAAGATGGCCGGTTTAAATTTTGTAAGCTATACCCATCGTTGTACCTACATGAATAATTGCGTACTTTATCTACGTAAACCTATGTCAATAACGTGGAAGTGTGATTGAAGTGTGATTTCAATGTGCTTTAACTTTCCAGACACTGCCTTTATCTTTTTTTTTATTACATAGGAGCAGCAGACGAGCATGCAGTCCACCTGATGGTAAGTGGCTACTGCCGCCCATGGATATCTGTAATCAACCCCAGATTGGATTAGATATTCCCACCTGAGGTTTGCCATAGATGTGCTACCCCTGAGGACTAAGCTGGAACGCCTCGGAAAAGTCTGTCCCTTACCAAATTACTATTATTATTTACTGACAATACATTTTTTCAGAAGTAGCAGACCATTGACAACTGCAATCAACCCAGAAATAAGTGTGGCGGAGATGCCCCCGGAGTCGAACCACTGAGAGTTCTACCACCGTCGAATATGGTTTTGTCGATAAATTATTACAGAAGTAGCATACCAGCATGCTTGATGGTAGGTAAGTGGCTATATCCAGCACTGGTCGAAGCGCTGGAAACTTCTTATTCAAATCAAATCCATAAGTAGGTACTTACCTGGTTTTGGGTAATGACAACGAAAATGTAACCAGTTCTATCTTCTGATTCCGCCCTAACCCGGAGTATTATTATAACAATATACGGCTTTTTTTTATTTTTTATTTTTTGCGTTCGAGGGGGAATCTTCAAAAGGTACCCTATGCCGTGGGAGCGGCACGGGGTGAACATGTGGGATTCACCGGAGTTCACTTGGCGCGTTGCCCCGTCGGGCTTCGCCCAGGTGAGCTTGGAACTCACCACACCATCTGGTGTTCACGACGATATGCGACCACACATACCATCCATCCCGGGGTTGCTGGCCGGGCGATTCGAGCTCCCACTCTTGCCGTCCGCAACCGAGGAAGCCCCCTTTTAGTCGCCTTTTAGATACCGTAGCCCTATTCTGGTCCCTGAACCACAGGGGCAATCAATATACGGCTTAGCAGATATTTTACTTATGGCATCAGCGATTTGGCGATTGCATCGAAGTCATATCATATTTTGACGACATATTGCGTCCAATCGCTACTCGCACTTACTGCATCGGGCGAACAAAAGTAGATGACAGAGACGCTCAAATGTATGCGGGGTGTATCCTTTTATTACTGCAACAAGCTTAATATAATCAGTTAAATAGTCGATCGCCGATGCTAAAATTTATTAGTCAGCGCGGGCCCTTAGGAGGACAAATATGTAAGAGTGAACCTTTAATATAATATTCATAGATTAGTAAAGATTACCCACACCTAACAAAAAAATGTAGTTTTGAGAATTGAAATAGTTGCGTAAAAAGTTTTGCCACGTCTCCGTGCTAAAGTGTCCCGAAAATATTTGAAATAATTATTTATTTATTATGTAAATTTCGCAGCATTAGTTATATTCGTTAATTTTCTCTAAAAATGTTTTTTATTTATCAAGAATTCAAAAAAATAACTGACACATCAGCCTTTTTGTGACTTCATTCTATTTCAAGATGGCGAAGTATCTTTACTTATCAAAGATAAGAATGGATAAATAGAGTAAAACTAAATCGATTTTTATAGCATCTAGGTTCTAGCACCTTTAAAATTGTATTCGACTCTTGATAAATATAACTGCGCCATTAAAATTACCTCACTGAACTGCACTGAGTGTCTATTGATCGAGTATCCAGCCCGCGGGGGTAGCAAAGGTGGGAGGACTGAGAGGGAGGCACTGTTTGCAATTGATTTAGGTACTATAAATAGATTTTGAATAGACTACGTACTTACATTGCGCCTAGATATTCTTTAACATTATGAATCTAATATCAAATTAGGAATCAACTATTTAAATAATTATTTTCACGCATACGCAAAACGCACGAATTTATAATATTGTACAGCTGTTCCAAGAGAGCGTGGAACCTTCGGGAAGTTTGGAGAAATATATTTGTAATTTGTAATAGGATGTACAAGAACTGCCCGGGAACTTAGGTATGAGATAGGTCAGTGACATTGGTAAACAATATCTACACGCACATATTACAGATTTCATTTCAAACTACTCTCCGACAGATGGCACTATCCAAGCAAAACTTAAACACTTCATGTTTTTAATATTATTTTTAAATGTCAATGAATGATAAGTCAAAACGTGTATACGTTATCTACAGAAATAGATTTGTACTTTGTAATCAAGAGATATCAATTACAAAATATTTACGTGGCCCAATTGCATTTTGGCACGATAACACGTCAGACGCGCCGAGTGCATTCCAGAATAATCTATCCGTCGCTAGATGGCAGGGTTGATATAAAAGGCGCGTGAAATACGAACCGCGCGTATTTCAATTGAAAACTCATCTTGACATAGACGCTGCGCAGAACTGCAAAGTTTTATATTAACAACAGCTGCAAATACAAACATAAAAATGGTGAAACGATTTCTTACATTTGCGGTGGTTTTAGTCATCGCGATTGGAGTATATGGAGACAAGTGTTCAAAGGAAGACAAGAGATCAGAACCAAAACGAGGTAACCGCTTAGTTGATCAAGATTTTGGGCTGGAGCTTGACCATGACGATTTGCTAACCAACATTATGTCACCATTCATCTTCCGAGACTACTACAGACCATGGAGACACATGGAGGCATTGGCAAGAGATTTGGGATCTACAATTAAGACCGACAAGGACAAATTCCAGATCAACTTAGACGTCCAACATTTTGCACCGAACGAAATCACTGTCAAGACCTCGGACGGCTATGTGGTTATTGAAGCCAATCACGAGGAAAAGAAGGACGAGCATGGCTTTGTTTCTAGGAGTTTCGTGAGACGTTATGCTTTGCCTGAAGGCGCCGAATCTGATAATGTAGTGTCTCAGTTATCCAGCGATGGCATTCTGACCGTAACGGCGCCGAGGAAGGAAGTAGATGGTAAAGGCGAAAGGGTGGTGCCAATCACTCAAACTGGACCCGTCCGGAAAGAAGCAAAGGAAGATCCTGAAGGGTCGTGCCAAACTTGCAACGCATAATCTCACAATTCTGAAGTCAGTGTTACACTAGTTCATGCTTAAATTTTTAACCACTTTACTATAAGAACTGTAAGTTGTGCCGTGATTCTCATGTATGATTTTTTAAGTAGGTACTTAAGGTGATTTGTGCTATTTTTGTCACAATGTAAACTACAGAGTTAAATTGCTTTTAGTTTAAAAGACTGAGTTCTTTAATAAATTTTAACAACAAAGGTACATTTGTTTTATTTTAACTACTTACTTATTAAAATTATATTCTGTTCTTAATAATCATAGATGACCTATGTCATTGTTAAAAATAATCTTTTTTACAATATTACTACTTACACTGAGATTGTTTATCGATATTACAGTAAGCTCTTATCTAAATTAATCTCCAACTTTTCTCGAATATTTACTGTTTTTATAAAATTTAACATCTTAACTTCACTTTAAATAAGTTTTATACTAAACGAATAAATGCTTGAAGAATTCATTTATATTCTTCCCGAGGAATATTGTAGACATTTCTTGAACATAGATTAGTTCTTGAACGAGTCTTTGGAGGAATAAGTCTTCGGGCGAGTTCACATTATCACATCATGTAGGCCCGACATTTAATACAGGTACAGGGCCGGATTTAAGGGAGGGCAACCGGGGCGGCAGCCCCGGGGCCCCCACAATAGAGACGTCGGATTTTTTTTTTAAATTCCGACTAGTAAAAAAATATATCTTTTCCTTTGATATTTTTTTTCGCTGTTTTACCTTTATCTACAGTACTTTGTACAAACATGAATACTAGAAGAATCTACCTGCGTTTCACAATAAAATATTTATTGAAAAACTCAACTGAAAAAATTGTTCATTTTATTCGGAAAATAATTTGGGGCCAGGGGGCCTCCACTCCTTTGTTGCCCCAAGGCCTCTAGACCTCTAAATCCGGCCCTGTACAGGTATAATGAAATATATTCAAAGAGTATAGTAGCCTATACAGGAAAAAATATCACATAATTTACATTAGAACGATTTTAATGGATCGTTGTAATATGACTTGCACTTGAGCAGTGAAATTATGAGAATAAAAATAATGTAATGCGCACGCACACCATATCGAAATCTAAAATCGACAGCAATATCTATACTTACTCAATGCCATCAATTAATTACGACTCAAGCTAATAAGGCCTTAGCCAATGCCAATATTTTTCAAACATGTATTATGATATATGTTATCGTCCCTGTAAAACTACATGTTACTACCAATCGACCTAGTGTAAACTGGCCCTTACACCAAGCTTTAAAGTGTCATTGTCAAAATCATAAACATTTTTTTGTCATTCACTATTTTTCGGTATGGAGTTGTGTTTGTTTACATTTTAAAATTTTATTCATAACAAAAATGATTGATTTTTGTTGTGTATACGCGTGTGGCCGGAATAGCAGAGTTAATGAGGATTTGACTTACTACAGTCTTCCTCAGGGTAAAGAACGGTAGGATTTTATACTGAGACTATAAAAAAGTACAATGTAATTTAGGCTCCTGTTATTATGGAAATATCTACTCTCTGGGATCTACTATCTGAAAATACAACTACAAAACCCTGGAAATAGTCCTAATTCTAAGGAAAAAAGACTGTATACGCTATACCAGGGGTTCCCAAAGTGTGCGCCGCGGCGCCCTGGTGCGCCGTAGAAAGTAAAGAGGGGCGCCGTGAGCCGATCTTCTAATTATTGGACACCACAGATATTGGCGTTTTGGCTATTGATTCAAAATGAATATCCAAATTTAACATCCAAAGCATTAAAAATTTTCATTCCGTATGCAACATCATATCTATGTGAAGCTGGGTTTTCAGATGTAGCTGTGATAAAGAACAAATATCGGATCAATGTGGAGCAAGAAATGAGAATAGCAGTGTCAAGTGATATTCCCCGCTTTGAAAAACTGCGCGGAGATCACTTAGCTCACCCTTCACATTGATTTGACTGAATAAATATCGTATTTTATTTTTGTTATCCTCAAGTCTTTCTTGTTGTTTTCCGTTTAAATTATTTTATAATAACGTATTGTACAATTTCATATTGTGGTGTTTTAAATTTCGTTTCGATCAACCTAAGGTAACTACTATTATTGTAGTTACCTATTTCTTTCGACTGACTTCTTCAAATAGTTAGCTAGGACAGGGCACAGGGCGCCGTGGAAGAATATTAAACTTGTAACTGCGCCGCGGGTTACAAAAGATTGGGAACCCCTGCGCTATACAGATACCACTTTTAAATTTAGTCCTTTTTGAAAACCAGTAATAAATAACAATAATTTATTTCTTAGTCGTTTCATCCGGAATTTATTACAAATTCATATAAACCTAATTTTAACTTTTGTTATTATGGTAATATATACCTTTTCCTGCACGAATAACCAACAAAATTAGCAGCAAGTGATGTTCGAGTCCTGCTATTTTGCCACCTTTTTTATAAAAAATATAAAAAAGCCCTAATCATGCAGCAATTATTAACAGATTCATTTGTCGTTGTTTCAGTCGGGAGCTATGGCTCCTTGCTGCCGGGCGAGATGATCTACTGGATGAGGCACAGCCCGGCTCTATTAAGTTCTGCTCGCTCCACTTCTCTCCTGCACAGGTCGGAAAGGGCTTAATTCCTAAAGGCATACCTTCTCTCTACCTCCCAGGATTTGTAACTTACGGTAATTATGCTTTGTCAACACATTAGTAAGGGTGGTAGAACAATGGTTCAATCGAGGAGATTCCACACCTAATTGTATTGCGAAAAATTCTTACAATTTGTTACGAGCGAGTTGCTCTGAATTTGTTGCGAGTAGGTGTAATTTGTTATGGCGACGCGATTCATTATTCAGAGCAGACTTGCAGTTTATGATGACTATAGTAAAGTATGAATGCCATCTAACTTACACATAAAACAACCGTCTTAGTTCTCAAGAGTGACAATTTCCTTGAAACTTAAGCTACTACTACTAAATTTAAACTACTATTTCAATTTACTAAAAAATATTCTAAGTGTGAATTGGAAATCTTAATGATCCTCCGTTTTTCAGACGATCACAACTTAGAAGCAGAGAAACATAATGTTATATGTAACAGCTGCTCCGATGATATAGTTGGATTCAGATACAGATGTATCATATGCCCTGACTTTGATCTGTGCCAGAAATGTGAGATGCTCGAAGTACATCCCAATCACCTTGTGATTCGCATATCCAGGAGTAATAAATTTGTAGGTATTTATATCTGTTATTTAAGTGATAACTTAAATTTTGTGTGGACTGTATACTTATTGCCTCTGGTAGTATTCAAGATCAATACACCAAGATTATTATTTAATTATGCTGTTAGATATGCCATTTATTAAATGATAATTTGAAATAGGTGTTTTACCTACCAAAATGGATGTCTAACAATTTTTTCAATCAGATAATATCAGATAATGGTTTAATCTTTGGTAGGTAAAAATATGATAAATTTATTATTAATAAAGGATGTAAGACAATACATAGAATTAACTAGTGTAAATAAATCTTACAGACACAAGCAGACAATGTTATAACTAAATGGCTTGATCAACTAAAAGCTGAAGGCACAAAAGAAGCTAATGATAATGATAATGATTACCAAAATGAAAATGCATATAACGCAATAATTTGCAACAGAGGTGAAAGACTAATAAAGACAGTTAAAAAACGAATCGCACAAAAAGATGCGTGTACAAAGAGGCTTACAGATATTAAGAAAACTAGTAAAAAAATAAAGTCTGAGGATTGTAACAATATTGAAGAAACATCAGTTAACCAATATTTAAAATCCCAAGTACAAGATTTGGCTGTTACTCATAATGGAGATATAAAGCTGGATAAGATTATTAAAGGCGAAACAATTTCGCCCTCACGTTATTTACAAAATCCAGATTTAAACCTGAAAGGACAAGAAACAGCTTGCGATGTAGTTGATAATATGCTAGAAATTATTATTAAACGCGAGCCGTGCGATTCATAAAATCGAGATTATTGTCTAAGCCTATTAACATAAATAACATATGATTTATGAACAAATTCTATATTATAATAAGGTAAAATTAATTGTTTCTTTAAAATTTACGATAAAGATCTTTAATTTGTTGAATTTGATTATCTGCGAATTTTTAATGTTATGAAAATGTATACTGTGTATATTAAGAACAATTTCTATTTCTGTCTTAAAGTAAATAAAAACTTGGGTTGTATTTTAATTTGGCGTATGTGAAAACGCAAATAATGGGTCCTTAGAGTATAAATAAATAACTACCTACTATATTTTCGTTATAAAATATAACTGTTGATTTAAGACAAACAATTTTATTTTTCTCCGTATATGTAAAATAAATAAGGTAATATATTAAATTATTTGGATGTTCACTTATGATATCTTTGCAAAACAAAAGAACGAAAGTTTTGGATGCGCATAATGTGTCGCTGTCAAATGACAGCATCCGAATATGGCATAGACAACACAATTATTATTTGTGTCAATTTTTTCGTACTTTAGAGTTGTTTGTTTACATTTTAAATTTTAAAACATTTTTAATGTTACTTTCTCAATAAAATGGTTAATTATTGTTGTGTATGGCCGTGTGGCCGGAATAGCAGGGAGAATCAGAATTTAACTTTCTACAGTCTTCCTAAGGGGATAGAACGGTAGGGTTTCATTAAGAATTTATTACAAATTTATATTAACCTAATTGTACTTTTGTTATTATGGTAATATATACCTTTTCCTGCTTAAAGTACCAAAAATTAGCAGCAAGTGATGATTATGTCCTGCTATTTGCCACCTTTTTTCAATCTCTAATCATGCAGCAATTATTAACAGATTAATTTATCGATGTTTCAGTCGTAAGCAATGGCTTCTTGCTGCTGGGCGGGTTGATCTACTGGAGGGGGCTCTAACCAGCACGGCTAGATTCTGCTCTATCCACTTTCCCCCTGCACAGATAAGGGGGAAGAACTTAAGCCCTGACGCTGCACCTTCTCTGTACCTCGCAGGATCTGTTACTTGTGGTGACATGTTCTATTTTATGTCTTCTTTAAAATTGGCGTCAAGGCAGGTCGTGAGGCATTTTAGCTTAGTCCTCAGGGCACTAGTGGCACATATGTTGTCAACCTCAGTTAGGAATCTATCTGGCGTTGATTACAGATGTCTAGATGGGCAGCAGTGACTTACCATTAGGTGGATTACATGCTCATGTGCTACTCCTATATTATGATAAAAAGTCTTTTTACTTATAAAAAAAATGTCTTCAATTAGCAGGCTTCACAGGGAACAATTAATATAGATGACAATTTCCTATTTTTTCAGATATTAAAAACTTAGAACCGGAAAAACATAATGGTATTGTGTGTAACAGCTGTTCAGATAGTATAGTTGGCTTCAGATACAAGTGTATTATGTGCCCCGATGTTGATCTGTGTCAGAAATGTGAGATGCTCGAAGTACATCACCTCAATCATCTAATGATTCGGATAGCCAGGCCTAAGGAGTTTGTAAGTGTTTAATTATTGTATTTATTGCATCAACATATTACTTCACCAATGAAATAAAACAAGTTAAAATACATAGGAATCAAACTCTAGAAGCTACATAATAAATATTTTGGTCTGAAAATACTATGCTGCTGTGTTCTCACTAGGGGTATAGTCCGCGTCAAACTGCTAGCTCGCTCTGAAGTTGTTGTAAGCAGGTGTAGTCATATAATTTATTTTATATTTATATCTGCCTAACAATAATAGTTTCGAAACTTGCTATGTTCTAAAGACTGGCATTGAAGAGACTTTCCAAATCAGTTCTTGGAGGTAGCAATGCCGTTGTGAATATCCTCAGATATACTTTCAGATCTATTTGTGGTTGGCTACATATGTTCTTAGATGGTAATGACTTAGTTGTTAGGCAGTCTGCATATTCATTGGCCACTTTAAATTCACTAAAAAAAACTATCAATGACAGTGGCACTTCCAAGTTTCATAAAATAAAAAGCAGTTATATTCGATGGGTTGGTTCTGAAGCCTGGGTCCCAGTATTCACTTAGTGTGTAGTTTTAGAAAGTGACAATTAAACAAGCAATAGATATACTTGATATCTCTAACCTGAATTTGCTTGTAAATAAGATTAACACAGAATTATTAATCTTCACAGAAAAAAATAGACAGCATAATCATCAAGTTGCGCGATCAACTGAACGCTGAAGACCCATCTGATGACAATACCAGCGATAATGACAACGACTACCAGTCAAGTGACGATGAACCCATCACGAAATATGCAAAAACATATGATAGTGGTGTTGATCTACCTGATGATATGAAAAGAATAATTCGGAACGAAGTTGATAGAGTCATAAAAGCTGTTAATAAACAAAAGGAACTATCTAAAAAGAGGCCTTCAGAAAGTAATAAACCTAGTAAGAGATTGAGGACAGAAGGATCAAGCAATATTGAGGAAGCAGACTCACTTTTAAATCCAGTACAAGAATTGGCTTTTGCTGATGTCGGTGACATAAAGCTGGATAAGGTTATTAAACACGAAATAATCGTGCCATCGTGTGATTTACAAAATTCTGATATCATTTTATGAGCTAAGTTAAAAGCTTAGGAAGACTGGAGGTAGATCTCATCAATGACTTACATTTAATTTTATTACTTTCATTTATGTTACGAGATTGGATATTGATTGAAAATATTGTGATTGTTTTTTATGTAATGTAATACATATTACAATTCCATTTCTATATTGAGAAAAATAAATATTTATAATAGTTATCATTATGTGTTTAAAAGTATGTCTACTTTTGTAATTAATCTGCATTTTTGACCTGTATGTATATGGGTATGTCACATTATCTTTGAACTCTGTTCCATTAATATAAAATATATGTTGACTCATGACACAATTTTTTTTTATGCCAATAAAATCATTTCCAATATGTATCCCATATTTTTTAAGGATTATTTGTAAATTTTAAGAACTTAATATAATAAAGGAGCAATGTAGTGTGATTATATTTTTTTAAATAAACAACAGATGGCTCCGTCCTACATTCCTTAAAACGCTAACGATGTTACCTCCCTGGTTGGATAAATAGGTGTAGCAACTGTACAAAGACTTTTCCAGAAAGTAAGAAAACTAGTAAGAGATTGAAGTCTGAGGAATCTGTTATCTAACAATATTGAAGAAATCAAGTCAAAATAGACCAATATTTAAAATCCCAAAACTAGATAAGATTATAAAGTGAGAAACAACTTCGCTCTCACGTGATTTACAAAATCCAGATTTAAACAAACTTCTTTTCACCTATGTACCTAAATTAAATTAGATATATTGAACTGTTTGGATGTTCACGTATGATATCTTTGCAAAAGAAAAGAACGAAAGTTTTGGATGCGCATAATGTGTCACTGTCAAATTGTCAATTGACAGAACCTGAATATGGCAATTACGGTATAATTGTTTATTTGTGTAATTTTTTGGTATAATGCAGATTTGTTTGTTTACATTTGAAACATTTTTAATGTCAGGTTCTAAATAATGGTTAATTATTGTTGTGTATACGCGTGTGGCCGTAATAGCAGAGTGAATAAGAATTTGACTTACTACAGTCTTCCTAAGGGGATAGAACGGTAGGGTTTCATCCGGAATTTATTACAAATTCATATTATAATTATACTTTTGTTATTATGGTAATATATACATTTTCCTGCACAAAATCAGCAGCAAATGATGTTTAAGCCCTGCCATTTTGCCACCTTTTTTAAAAAATATATAGTAAAGTTCTAATCATGCAGCAATTATTATCAGATTCATTTATCGATGTTTCAGTCGAAAGCAATGGCTTCTTGCTGCTGGGAGGCTTGATCTTCTGGAGAGGGCTCAATACAGCTCGGCTAGATTCTGCTCTATCCACTTTCCCCCTGCACAGATTAGGAAGAAGAACCTAACCCCTGATGCTGTCCCTTCTCTGTACCTCCCAGGATCTATTAATTATGGTAATGACTGTTATGTTTTAACAGATGTTAGTTTGATGAATTTAAGTTCTGCATCTGTGGCCGACCTCAGGTATATTAGGTAGGATATCTAATCCTATCTGGGGTTGATCACAGATGTCCATGGGCGGCAGTAGCCACTTACCATCAGGTGGACTGCATGCTCGTCTGCTACTCCTATATTATATAAAAAAAAAAAAATACACCCACCAAAGGTGCCTGCCTACCCAGTGTAAGTTATTGATGTGTGATAATGTGCAGTTAAAAGCAGACTGTCAACTATTACAGCAATTTATTACAGAGATGATTGACTGAACATATTCTATTTTATGTCTTCCTTAAAAGCGGCTATAGATAGCAGCTCTAGCGGCTTAAGGAGGGGGCGGTCTAGTTGGGGAGCCTCTAAACACAGTTGCTAAAGGTTGTGAAAACCAAACAATCTATGAAATGTGTATCAATCAGCAAAAAAAAGTCACCGAATCATAGGCAAATAATTCTATGAAACATTTGTGATTTTGTAAAATCAAATAAACTTTTTACACTTTTGAGGGCGTCCATTCAAGTTTCCAGCCCGGGCCTCTGACGATCTTTATCCGCCACTGGTTTTAACAGATGTTTGTTTGATGAATTTAGGGTCTGCATCTTGATGTTTGTTTATTTTACTGTATGTACTAGGCACTATAAACGGTATATCCTAGTATGGACCTATAAGCCCACCATAGGTGCCTACCCAGTGTGAATAATTGATTTGCGGTCACATATAATGTGCAGTTAAAAGCAGACTGTCAACTTTAGAGCACTTTATTAAAGATGCGTCAACAACATCAACTGTAGATCGCAGTTTGCTACATATAAACAAACTTGAAGTGGTAGTACCCCTTCTAATTCACCTCCAGCGGCACCACTACCAAAAACATTTCTAACTACGCTATATAACAGTGGTGTTAAGAGTTGCTGTGGTCTGGTTTGCCAACCTTAGGCAAGAACGTATTACTATCTGGGTTTGAATACAGATGTCCACTGGTGGAAGTAGCACTTCATCATCAGCATGCAGTTCACCTGATGGTGGTACTCCTCCATCCATCCATCAGCCTGTACTAGTCCACTGCTGGACATAGGCCTCCCCTAATCTGCGCCACTCTGACTGGGGATGCTCCTATATTATAAAAAAAACTATGTTTATATTTCGGCACAATTAGCAGGGTTCAGGGGAATAATTAATATAGATGACAATTTCCTATTCTTTCAGATATTAATGACTTAGAACCAGAAAAACATGATGGTGTTGTTTGTAACAGCTGTTCAGAGGGTATAATCGGCTTCAGATACAAGTGTGTTGTGTGCCTCGACTTTGATCTGTGCCACAAATGTGAGAAGCTCGAGGTGCATCCCAATCATCTCATGATGCGTATAGCCAAGCCTAAGAAATTTGTAAGTGTTTAATTATATTTATTACATCAAAGTATTACTTCACCAACAAAATAAACAATGCTCAAAAACTTAGGAGTAAAACTCTACAGCTAATGTAACAAATATTTTGGTCTGATAACTATAGTCTCAAGTATTGCTGTGTTCTGATTAGGTAACTCTGTAAACTGTGGTACAATTGGTACAATTGTCATACTTATTTCTGCCTAATAACAGGAGTGTTGAGATCTACTGTGTGCTGTGTGCGGAAAGGAAGAGGCTTTCCAAATCAGTTGTTGGAGGTAGCAATAAGTCTGTGAATGACGTCAGATAGATCTTCTGATATATTTCTAAATTTGTACTAAAATGTAACAGTAATGGTAGTATAGTCTGCGCTAAACTGCTAGTCCGGTCTGAATATAGAAATGAATCGCGTCACCATAGCAAATTGTGTAACTACACTTGCCCACAACAACTTCAGAGCAGACTAGCAGTTTGGCGCAGACTATACTTCTGAATTTCATAAAATAGTAAGATTTGTGTTCTATGGGTTAGTTATTGTTGAATTCTTTGTCTCCCATTGATTACTTATTAGGTTCTGGAAGGTTCTTTAATCATTCTACTAACAAAACTTCAAAATATTTTATCTCTATCTTGAATTTGCTAGTAAATAAAATTAACACGTCAAAATTACTTCACAGAAAAAAGCAGACAACATAATTACCAAGTTGCGCGATCAGCTAAAAGCTGCAGACATGTCTGATGACAATGCCAGCGATAATGACAACGGCTACCAGTCAAGTGACGATGAACCTATCACTAAATATGCAAAGTCATATGATAGCGGAGTCGATCTATCTGATGATATAAAAAGATCAATTCGGAAAGAAGTTGATAGAGTCATAAAAGCTGTTAAAAAACAAAAAGAACCATCTAAAAAGAGGCCTTCAGAAAGTAATAAAACTAGTAAAAGATTGAGGACAGAAGGATCAAGCAATATTGAGGAAACAGACTCTCTTTTAAATCAAGTACAAGAATTGGCTTTTGCTGATGTCGGTGATATAAAGCTGGATAAGGTTATTAAACACGAAACAATCGTGCCATCGTGTGATTTACAAAATTCTGATATCATTTTGTGAGCTAAGTTAAAAGCTTAGGAAGACTTGGGTAGATGTCGTCAATGACTTGGTAAATCTAGTATGTTATGGTATTGAATATTGGTTGAAAATATTATGATTATTATTTATGTAACACATATTACAATTCGATTTCTATATTGAGAAGTAGTCAAAGGAAAAATAAATATTTAATATAGTTTAAATTCGCTCCAATGATTCAAACTTAAAATCATTATATAAGTATTTAAAAGTATGTTTGATGTTAACTTAACCCATTCATTGCCACTTAAATTATAAAAACATCACTTGGGTGCCATATAATGTTTTTGTTGGTTACAATAGGGAAGGCGTAATATATTGTGTTTTTTAATTATTAAAACCCCATAAATGACAAAAACCCATCGAAAAACGATAAACGCACCATATACGTTGGTGGCACTGGTAATAAACATTTATTCGTTAGTGCCACTCAACGCACCGTTTGCGTCGACGGTTATTTGATATTATGCAATAGGTCCTAATTGCCTGCTGATACCCGATATAAATGTATATTTTACTAAAGCTCTATCCGGGGGTAGGTCTGTGCTAAATAGATTTGCAATCCATAAATCCACAAAAAATGTAAAAATATAGAGATTTTTTAAAAAAAATCCTAATCCTGAAATTCGATCCACCGTAAACATAAAACAGCTGATTCGATTCAACGCACTATAAACTGACTGCCTAGGCCTTACCAGCTATAAATTTATTGGTAAAACTTAGCTATTTGTTAAGAAATGTTTCTTTTTATTTTTTACTTTTAGCGAACTACTTTATTCCTAAATACTCCTAATAAAAAATATGTAAAACCGCGCGAGTCTCTACGGCAGAAATATAAAGAAATAGGGATATTAATAGTGGCCGTTCAATTATTTACAGTAATATAATGTTCATAAAAAACAATCCAAATATGTTTAAACAGAATAGTGATAGGCATAACCATTTAACAAGAAACAGACACATTCTGGCTAAGTAAGTTTCAACGATCCTTTATGGGACTTGGAGTACGATTTTACAATAAAATACCCAAGCCTATACGAGATTTACCCATCACAATGTTCAAGCGACTTGTAAAAACAGCTTGTACGTAAAGGTTATTATAGTGTAGACGAATATATTTATGACAACGACAAGGACCTGGAAATAAAAATACAGTTCCGCTTAGGTTAGATAATTGTTTTATTAATAATTATGGTAATCTTTAAAACAATCGTTTAAACAAAACCCGTATTGTTCGGGACAATCGGGACAGAAATATGGAGTATCTTTTCGTACTTTTTTTGATACTCAGCACTGCCTACACCGACGTCGTAAAACTTTTCTCTTGTTGCCTTCATAAGTACGAGAACAATGTTGAAGAACATGCACTGGTTTTTTTGGTAGTGAATCGCGCGTAGTGTCTCGTACATTATTAATTAACAACTTCGTTATAACTTGAAGTCTGTAATCATAAAAACTTTTCTTAGGCGAGAAAATGTTGTGCAGTGTATACGAATTATACAACATTTGCTGGAACACGTGAACTCCTAATTTTTTGTACCAACGAATAGTCTTGTGTTCACAAGAATAATACGATAACATTTGATCCTGGTGATCTATGCCACCCATGTATTTATTGTATTTTTCTATAACTTCAGGCTTGGAAACTGTTTCACCGCGTCTATTCGTTACACTGGTCATATTAGATTTAAATTGTGATGAAATCATTAAAACATCCCGCCGGTCTTTCCACTTCATGACACAAATGCCTTTAGGATTGAATTTTGCTATCGAATCACCACGTTTCAATTTTTTTTGTGTGACTTCCTTTGGATTATTTTTTCGATTTACCCGTAAAGTACCCGTACAATACGTCTTAAGATTTAATAATTTGTGTGCAAGATTTACTGAATTATAAAAGTTGTCCATGTAAACAGAATAACCCTGGTTTAAATAATTATTTAATAAATTCAGAACTACTTTTTCACTATGATTATCACTGATCACCTCCCACTAGAGTATCCGACGCGCCGGCATATACAATCGTCTTCAGAACTACTCCATGTTCGTCGGTTAAGATATAAAGTTTAATACCGTACGGATGTTTTTTGCCTTTAAGATATTGACGGAATATCAATCGACCACGAAACAAAACCATTGATTCGTCTATAGCTAAATTTTTAGACGGGCAATAAATTTCTTCCATTCGCTGGTTGAAATAGTTAATTAAATTATTTATTTTCGAAAGCCTATTATCAGACAAGTCGTCTCCAAAATTTAACGATCTCATGATTAACAAAAATCTGTTTCTGCTCATGTGATTCGAAAATGCTGTTATATTAAACAATGGATCCTTTTTCCAATAGTCTGTGATTCGGTTGAGTCTGATAGTACCCATGTGAAATAAAATTCCAAGAAATATTTTAATTTTTGGAACAGTTACATCTTTCCAGAGTCTTATTCTGCTCTTAGGATCTCGTATATTCGATAGTAACCTAGATGCGTAATCGTTAATGTTTCCAACTAACGTTTTATAAAAATCATCAGTCACAATCAATTCAAAATAATCCCATGGTTCATTTTTTTCTGGTAATATTTTGAGGTTGTTTTCGTGTCCATTAAACTCTATTGGTGCAATATTATGATCATATTCACTTTTCCATTCATCAATATTTACTTGTAATGGGCCGTTAGAACTTATATTATTATTAGGGGTGTGCGAATATCGTTCGAATCGAATCGAATCGAATATCAATATTCGATTCGAAATTCGAATCGAATAATTCGAATTTTCGAATTATTCGAAATTCTTCGAATAATTCGAATAATTCAAAAAATTTCGAATAATTCGAAAAATTTCGAATAATTCGTAAAAATTTCGAATAATTCGAAAGTTTTCGAATAATTCGCGAATTAAGGGGGTATTCTAGTCTAGAAGCATGAATTTCAGGTAATTTTTTGAAGTGCCGTAAAAAAAGGCAATCAATATTTTTACCATCCATTTTTTTATAAGTTATTTATTAACATTACAAGTATAGGATCATCCCCAAATTTCAATTTTTACTATTTTTAAAAAATTCTGTTAAACTGACTGTTAAATTTTTATTCGAAAATTGAAAATAAGAAACCCTGAAAAAATTCGAATTATTCAAAAATTTTCGAATTATTCGAAAATTTTCGAATTATTCGAAAATTTTCGAATTATTCGAAAATTTTCGAATTATTCGAAATTTTTCGAATTATTCGGGAACTTTCGAATAATTCGAATTTTCGAATTATTCGATTCGAGTTTCGAATCGAATATTAATATTCGATTCGGAACGAATAATTCGTAAGTTCGAATTATTCGCACACCCCTAATTATTATCTTCACTGACTTGCGCCGCATCCTGACTCACTTGCGATTGCGTCTCATCTTCACTCATTTGCGTCTCATATTCGCTCTCTTGCGTCGCGTCTTCACTTGCATCAGAAAATAAGCAATCATCTGATAGAATTTCCTGATCAACTTCTGTTTGTAAATCGTCTTCATCCAATTCCAGTATCTTAAGAAGGTCTTCATCACTGAGTCGTTTTTTTTTAGAGGGTGGGGTCACTTTCACTTTTTCTTCCTTATTATCCTCTTTAAATATACTTCTCATTTCGTTTATAATATCTAAATCCTGCAATGATCTATCTAAATTTAAGTCATCATTACTCGCATTTTTTTCTACCAAGTCAGTCAATTTACATTTACCATCTTTAATTTCCAGTTTCTGACTTTTAATTATTTTAATACCTTTCTGTTTCGCCACACCTCCTCTCGTTTTAACACCGCGTCTTAAAGAGTAAAAGTTTTCATTTGCTGGTGATGAAAGTTTACTCGTAGAAGGTTGGGGTTCTATTAGTACATTTGAGTTTGAATTTGAAGATTCTTGACTTTGAAGAGACATAAAATTATGTTGATATGGACTGGCTGATGACGTTGAAATCACACATGAGTCAACTCTGTCTTTACATACAGATGTGTCTTCATGACGTTGATTCGACGTATCATCGTATTCATCTAATGAATCAACAAGAGGTTCAGCCAATTTTTCGGAATTATTATATTGTGATTCAGGGAAAAGCGATTTGGCACGTTTTGATCTTTTAGATGGTTTACTTTCTTTACTATCAGTTGTTGTCACTGTAACAAATCTGAAAAAAGGAGAAGTCAACAAAAATTTAAAAATAAAACTTAGGATGTAAATTAATGTTTATACTAACGCTCGTGGAGACGGTATTTCATGAATTGTGTAGCGACGTCGTCTTGGTGTCATGCAACTAAAAAAATAAAGATCTATCAATTTAGGAGAAACTTAAAGACAAATATTATATTTTCTTATCATTATGAATTTTAAGATTATTATGAATATTATGAAAATTTATTTTAACACACAGAAGAATAACTTTCAGGATTTAAAAAAAAATAACCTTTTGTTATCATCGGGCATTGTATCCTTTTTATCGTTAAGAGCTAGCTCTAATATCTTATCTCTTCTTCGTTTCATTGTTTAAAGTACAAAAAATAAACTTTGGTGTTGATTAGAATTATTCAACAGTATCTCACCAAAATCATTCTGTAAAAAACAACATCCTGTAAAAACTAGCAAAGTGTTGACGGAACTGCTTATTCTATAAAAAGTAATGAAATCTCTAAGCAAAGCCAAGTCTAAGGTTCTTTTTTGTAATTTTTTTATTAATATAGTTAGAGTTTATGTCACTGGCCGTTGAACATTCTTTATGCACATTTACTTGTTGTCACATCCAAGTCAATATTAGTAAAGAAATAGCATTAAATAACCTTAGACTTGGATTGGTTTTACTTAGAGATTTCATTATTTTTTTATAGAAAAAGTATTAGTTTTCTGTCACACAAGTAAACCACATGCTTAAATTAAAATAGATTTAAAATAGTACGCAAATATATATTTTTTGTATTTTACCTCCTGCATGAAACTATCCAACAAAGAATATTACTGCTATGCCAAAGAACGCACCGTATGCGTTGATTTGATTTCGTTAGAGTAATGCGCAATAAAATCAATGAAAATAATGATAGAATTAAGGTTATTACTTACCTTTATCTCCCAATGAACAAATACGTAACGAACACTCAATAAAACTCAAGTTATTCCCAAATCAAAATAGAGGTTTTTAACACCAACCGTCTTTTCGCTGTCAAAACAAAATTGACAGAGCGAGCCGGAAACCAACAGTGTTTCTATATTTAAAAATATTTCAAGTTGTGACTGTTGCCAAGTAATTAAATCAATTTCTACCAATTTTTAAGTGAAGTGATAAAAACGTGAATAGGTGACTCAACGCATATGGTGCGTTAGTAGCATGATGTAGTCATTTCAATCAACGCACCATTTGCGTTGCTGGCAATGAATGGGTTAACTGTAATGACTAATGAAAATGATTTTTTGACCTGTATGTATGTGTATCTGGGTATGCAACGGAATCATGAACTCGATTTTTTATCTTCTTATCTTCTTATATACAAAATTCTCGTGCCACATATTAGTTACCGTACTCTGTCTGAGAATCGGCTACCATCTATTTTTCATACCCCTAAGTGATAAGGGTTGTTCACCCTTAACATTTTTTTATTTATATGGCAATACAACGTTTGCCGGGTCCGGCTAATATAAAATATATGTTGACTCATGACACAAATTGAAGTTTTATTTTCTTCTATGCCAATAAAATTGTTTCCAATTTTTTCCGAATATTTGTAAATTTTAAGAACTTATTAGCATAAAGAAGCAATCTGCTATGAACAGAAGAGCCCGCCTAACATCAACTGTAGTGTGGAGTCGTAGATAATTATACTTTTTTAAATAAACAACAGATGGCTCTGTGAAATCTGTCGTACATTATGAAATATGCTTAAGTAATGACGAATAAATAGAAACATAGATGTTCCATTAAACTATGCGGAGAAAGAACTAGAAGCATCGTAGGCAGTATTAAACATTTCCAGTAAATATAGTATAATATTTCACATAGAGCCTTTTATAAATCTTGCATAAAAAATCACAGAAAGCTCACAATTACATAATATATATTTTACAAAATTGTACGATATTTTAATATTTTTCTATTATTTTTTTTATAGTTGTAAACTCAAACTAAATGTGGCAAGGTGGTAAACTAGCAACATTACCGGTGTCATTCATTTCAGATTCAATGCAAGTCAAGTTTTTATTTCAGAGTTCACAAAATGCTCTCGTCTTATGTGAAATAGTGTTATTTCTATTTTAGCGCTTAATTTCTATAATTGAATCGGTTTTTCCTACATCACAATCATATTCTTTTACGTTTACTAATAGACAAAATCTCTTAGCTACAATGTTATAATTGTGTGGATTAACTAATATTATTGTGAGTGTATTTGTTTGTGATCATGGATGGAAATCGCTTTATATCGTCAAATTATGACGAACCGGCTCCCCCTGGGACTTCGCCGCCACTGGTAAATACAATTGAATACTTACTATAACAAACTTAATGTATTTTCGATAATTGTGTAGGTAATGTATCTGCACTAGTGCTATTGCTACTAGCGCTGTAGATTTTAAATCGTATTCGATGCTATTGGTAAATTAATACGCTTGCGCAGATTAAAATGTTGGTAGGGTCCAGTGCAGCATACATGATGTCGGACTTTTTAATATTTCCTGTCTGTTCCCATCTGTTCCTACTTTGTTAAAACTGAGAAGTGCAGGACTGACAATCTTGTATTCACTTGCATAACGTAATGTTATTAGAAGTGTTCTACATATGTTTGTATAGGACAACCACCTGTTATACTAATCCTTTGTGCACCATATTTAAGCATATAGGTAAGACTAATCATATAGGTAATACCAATCATATATTTTAATCTGGGTAAAATGAAAAATAAAAGAAAAAACAATTCTAGATAAATGTTAACCTCAACTAGTTTTCAAAAGGAATATTACATTGTATCCATAGATAAGTAAAGATTACTCACTCCTAACTAGAAAATGTGCCCAGTTTTGAGAATTGAAATACTTGCGTAAAAAAGTTTTGCCACGTCTACATGCTAAAATATCCTTAAAATATTTGAAATAATTATTTATTTATTATGTAAATTCATGTAAATTACGCAGTATTAGTTATTTATTCGTAAATTTTCTCTAAAAATGTTTTTATTTGTCAAGAATTCAAAAAAAGAACTTACGATAATAAGCCATTTGTGGCTTCATTGAATTTCAAGGCGGCGAAGTATCTTAACTAATCTATGATTGTATCATGGAAATTCCTTGCTGTATGCCTTGCGAAATGGTGTTATTGATAAGTATATTTTGCATCATAACTGTAAGGTGGTAGAATAGAATAGTTTGCTATTTGTTTCTAGCATAAAGTAGTCCTTGCATATTAGTGGATGGGTGTGAATGCTGGTATACTTATATAATTATGATGTATGTATCAATTATGTAAGCATCATATTCTTGGATAGCAATGCATCTGTGGCCAAGTTCAGGTCTGCAATCTTATCCTATATTGTAAATGTAATCAACCCCAATGGGCTGACTGTGGTAAGAGTTGCACATAAGGCGAGGTTTAGGTTGACTGCTCATTGACTCTTCCCTCTCAAACAGCTGGTAGTGATCAAATATTGGTTAATACAATCATTAATATTGCTGTGAAACTGCTCAGCGTCTATTTTGTAGCTTATGCATCAATACAAACCTTAGACAATGGATTGTTGATCTATTGATACTGTTGTTGGTAGCTAGTGGCATAGCACACCTTTGAAGGGCCCTGTATCAAAATTTGTTGAAGGACAAAATTATTGCTTTTTTAACTTCCATAGGGACATCTTTTTAAAATCTTTAGGGACTTTTTATTTCATATATTTTTTGAGTTTCGATTATTTTGAATTTATATGTTATTAGTGCTTTGGAGATCATGTCAAGTCACAGTTGTAAAACTTGCATCGCTGAAAAGACTGCTGCTACTGCTACTACATAAACCACATTTCTTTAAACCTAGGAAAAAGCCCTATATGCAGTTTATGTGTATATGTTTTTATTATTGATATTTATGTTGAATATGTAATATAATATAAGACCAAATAAAGCACTGTAGCATATATTTCTTTGCAGTTTACCAATAGTCTGGTTGCACCTACCCCTGAGACTCCCAAATCCCTGGCATCGGCTAAAGGTGTGGAGAATGCAAAGAAGAGACTGCGAGCCTTCTCCATTCAGAAGAAATCAACTCCTTTGTCACCGATAATTCCTAAGCCACTCAGCACTGGAAGTAAGTCCATAACATTCTTGTCGAAGTTTAGCTGTATTTGAATTCCTCTCTTGTGTAGCAAGAATTACAACTTCAGGAATAAATACTTCAGAAATAATACATATTTATGTGTTTGACTTCATGACTTCTATCTACTTATGATTGAATGGTAGAAGTCAGTGGGTCGAGACAACCAAACCAATTTCTAGTGTGAAACAGTCCTGTGTTTCATTAAAGATGTGATAAAAGCTGACACACATATGAGCCTACAATATCAAATTATTACATTTATTAATTTTTATATACCATTTTGTAACCATTTTTTTTTGTATTTGTAATACATTCACTGCTTGTGTCTACATTGATACAGGCATGATGTTAACATTGGTAAATAGAGTATGATTGTCGACTACAATATTATGTATTACGAAGTTCTTTTATGTGTTTTCTACCAGATACCACAGTACTGATCGGGAAGCTCAGCAGCGTGAAGACAACACCCAAGGTGGAGGAAGAGCAAAAGAAACCACCAAAGCCACCAAAACCGGGATCTATTAGGAAGTGTTTGCCAGGTAATACTAGTTCATTATTAGATATACATTATTACTTAAAGTAGGTTTTTTACTTTGTCTTAGGTGTAATAATCACACACGAAGATAGTTTGTTTAAATTATATGATCAAACTTTTTATTTATAAACACACAAATATCTAAATTATGTTATGATCACCCAGAATACAATTTAGGCATTTATCTGACCAGGGATCAAACCCGGAACCCATTGCATGTCATATCAGTATGGTGAATACTTTGCCACACAGGTGGTCATCATCATCAGTTGGATGCAGTTCACCAGATGGTAAGTGGCTACTGCTGCTCATGGATATCTGTAATCAACCTCAGATACGATTATTTATTCCTACTTGAGGTCGGCCACAGATGCGCCGCTACCCCTGAGCACTAAGCTGGAAAGCCTCGGAAAAGTATATTATCACACACTTCAAACCAGAACACAGCAGACCTTATGCTGCTGTTATGAGGCAGAAATAGGTATGGCAGTGGTGCCACGGTAGTCAAACCACAAAGTGTTCTACTACCTTCAAATGCTGACTTATTTTTTATTTTTTAAAGAATCTTATCCGGAACAACAGAGGCGTACTCTTAAGGAGATAGAAGACATGAAACGCAAAATGGAGCTGGTTGAGCTGGGCATTCCACTAGGCCTCATCTGCCCATCATCCACCAGTGAGAAGGCAATGCCCACTAAGGCGATGCCGCCCATAAAATCTTTTCTGGGTGAGTTCCTATTTGCTTAACATATTTTGTATAATGAGTCAGTGTGTGAGAGAGAAGCATGTAAAGAATCTGCCATTATGGCTTACATTCTGTATTGAATCAAGTTGTTTTTATGTTTTTAATGCTTGCGAATTTAATATCAAGTTGACTTAATATGTATATATAACTGTATGTTTTACATGCAAAAATAAATAACTGCTTGCATGTATCTCATAAATATCTGTTAGTAACTACTAACCTCTTTGGCATATACACGAATAACACTATTTTAAAAAAAGGCGGTCAGTAATAAAATGACGGATATGTAAGTACAACATGCCAAAAATGTTAGATGTAGCTTATACATTTATTAAAAATTTCGAACTTAATTTTATGAACATTTGTATTTTCAATTTTATTCTCACCTGAAGTTCAAATATTCTTTACTTCTTTGCGCTTTTATGTTTTTTAAAAACCATACATTCAAAACGAGGTAATTTTATAAAATTTTTGAAGAAACTTTATAATTGTCATTTTCATGAAACCGAAAACCAAACATTTTATTACACAGACATTTTGTGTCGCCCGTTTTTAGCTAATCTCGAATATGCGACTATAGGACTACTATTGAATCTATAACTATGTCCATGTACAAATATATCATTGTATATCAAAATCGATTTACAAACGACAAAAATGCATTTTGTATGGAATATTGGAAGTTCTATAAACCTGACTTAAAAACTTCAAAGTCATATTAAAAAAATCACCTGTATATTTTTGCACCTTGCACTTCTAACATTGCTTGCCCCCGTGTTTGCCTGTTTGCATGTAGGTCGACGCTTCAGAGTGTTTAAATCTCAGAAACAACACGTCAGTATTAAGAAACGTGCAAAAAGAAAGGAGTATCGTAAGTTCCTCAACGCAAGGGTATTTGTTATTTTGTGTTATGAGTAGCGAATAAGCATAGTTCACCTGAGATTAGTTGATTATAACACTTTAAAACCACCGCCACACCTATTCCTGCCTAAAAATAGCAGTGTTAAGCACTGCTGTGTTATGGTTTGAAGGGTGTCGTAGGGGAGATAAGGGTACTTTGCCGAGGAATTGGAAAGATTTTTTGTACATATGGTGCAGTGATACTTTCCATATGGTCTCCAAGCTCGTTTGGTACTCCAATCTTATAAATAAGTAGGTGCTTATGATATGTATAAGTGTGCGGGAATGTGAACTGTATGCCCATTCTCTACTCATATTACGTAACTAGTAAGGTGGGGTTAGACGGAGTTAGTATTTAGATTTATTGATCTTTTAAGACATGCATCTTCTCAAGCTTTTGTGTAATTTTCTTTCTTCCTTGGTAGATTACCATTGAGTTATTATTTCGATCCTGTCTATGTGTTAGTATAACGTAGTAGATACGTAACGTAGTGTAAACAGCGGGAGATTTTGAGAGGTAACCTGTTGAATTAATATAAGGATAATATTTAAAGCTTTACATTATAAAAGAGGAATATCCTTTGGTGAAAAAAGTACTTCATATTATTATCATCTGATTATATTAGAAGTCTGTGTAGAATAAGTAAATAGATTGTAATGAGGCAAAGTAGTGAATTAATTATAGAATCTAATTAGTAATGTAAAATATTAATTTTAGATCCAGCTAAAGTAGATGAAATCATTCGTGAAGCTAAGAAAGCAAGATTTGAGGGAAGGGAGTTTAAGTTCGATTACCAGAAGCTATTGCCCGATTATGACAACCCATTTCAAAGAAAACGAGATGATCAGGAGAAGGAACATCATCAAAAATCTAACCGTCGCAGGAGTATCTCACAGAAACGGGATAAGAAATCTGACAAGCATGATTCCAGGAGATACTCTGATTACAGAAAAGGAGACAGGGATAAGTACAAAGATAGAGATAAAGAGAAATCTAGAGAAAGAGACAAAGATAGACATAAAATTAAAGATGAAAAGGAGGACAGAAAGGATGTAGAAAAAAGTACCGAGAGAGAAACCGATGTCAATCTTAAGGACTTTTTTGTTTGTGACAGTTGGTCCCTAGAACATGATGATAAAACAAACAGCTGCAGTCCCAAAAACGAAAAGATACCATATCCTCCTGCTCCTAAATCTCCTGAGATTAAAGAGATAGAAGTAAAGCCGCAGGAAAAAGTGACAGAAAAAATACTTATGAAAGTTTCCAAAGATCCATCACAGCAGCTCAAAGAGAGTCTCCATAAGAAAAATGACGTCATAAACGAATGTATCATTAGCAGTCCTGTTGATAAGTCAATTAAAGTTGAAAAACTTCAACCAGTTATAGATTGTTTTAAGTTCGAAATAGATCCTAATGATGAAGAAGTTTTAGACATATTCGATGAAGACTCTAATTTAGAGAAATATTCACAAGTGAAGCCAAAAACGCCGTCACGCAATTCACCTGAACTAGTTCCGATATACGAGCAGGATACTAAGGATATGTCGATGGACGGGATGAATGACGACACATTCTTAGAATCTGTTATAAATGAAATCAAAGCAGATGACAATATGTGTGAAGAAACGAGCCAAGATAAGCGTTTAGTAGAGTACGACGAGTCTCCAATGAAAGATGACTATGGAAGTCCAGTGGTGAATATAGCAAAAGTAGTGACAGAGATAAAGCGAGAGTCAGTAACGCCGGAATTAGACGACAGAATGAGAGAGCGAACGATGGAGAAGATTGCCCATGACAGAAAGGAACGGACAAAACAACTTGACGAAATTTTAGATAGTAAACAACGCATTCGTCGGAGAAGTGACTATTCTGATGGTGGCCGATCCTCTGAAAGTGGTTACAAAACTAGTGATACTAATGAGACTAATACAAAATATGCAGAAGATTTTCGGTTGTCGATTGAGAGGGAACTCGACGAAGCGTTGGAGAAGAGTATGAATAAGTCAACAATGGAATCGCTTGAGACTTGGAGTTTTGTGCTGAAGATCTGCCAGCCATTGCTGTTTAGGCATGACAAGAATAAATGTTATAGGTATGGTATAACTTGGTTCTTTTTACACTTTTATAAACCTTCTTTTAAGATCTCTCTATGGATTAACAGCGTCACCGCCAGTTTTTTAATAATATACTACCATTGTGTGATTCAAGCTTTGAGTTAGACTATATTTCATAAATAAGGCATAGATTTTTAATTTCGAAATGTTTTTGTGGTGAATATTTTGTTTTTTTTTTTAGGGAAACTCGTACCACCCCTAAAATATGGTATACCGAGAATCCGAAGGGGTGTTTCTGTGTCAAAGACAGAGCTATTGTTTATGAGGAATTGGAGATGTTGAAAATGAGCTTGGTCGATCGTCTGTATGGGTGTGACCAGTGAGTACAAATCAAATTAATTATTATAATTCATTCTATCGCTAAAGCATTCTATTCAAGTCATACAGAATTAGATATTCCTCTCGTTATAAATTGTTTATTAATTTCTCTTGATTTTTTTTCTGTTCTTGTGACATATATTTATACTAGCTGACGCGGCAAACGTTGTGTTGCCATATAAATAAAAAAATCTTAAGGGCGGACAACCCTTATCCCTTAGGAGTATGAAAAATAGATAGTATCTGATTCTCAGACCTACTAAATATGCATATAAAACTTGGTGAAAATCGGTGAAGCCGTTTCGGAGGAGTATGGTAACTAACTATGGGACAAGAGAATTTTATATATAAGATATTTTACTTCTAATTGGAAAATTAGAAAATATCGCAATTATGCACTGTTTCTTGGTAAAAAAATATGTGAAAGTGTGCGACATTGGGGTCGAGCCCCTCCCTCCCTTACACGTTATTAATGGTTGCTCCAGAATAACCAATACAATATCCCACCAGGATCACAGACACACCGTCGGTGCTGGCCCGGGCGTGGTACCCCCGTAGCGCGGCGTGCCTCACCGAGGCGCGAGTACAGCCGGTGGCCAGCGAGTGGGAGGCCGACGACAGCCAGCCGCGCCGCGCCCTCACGCCGCTGCGCAACGACGAGGTGCTGCTCGACAGGGAGTACCAGCGGTAGGTGTGACGTCACCCCCTGCTGGGTATAGCGCTAGTGGCAGTGCCTCACCGAGGCGCGAGTACAGCCGGTGGCCAGCGAGTGGGAGGCCGACGACAGCCAGCCGCGCCGCGCCCTCACGCCGCTGCGCAACGACGAGGTGCTGCTCGACAGGGAGTACCAGCGGTAGGTGTGACGTCACCCCCTGCTGGGTATAGCGCTAGTGGCAGTGCCTCACCGAGGCGCGAGTACAGCCGGTGGCCAGCGAGTGGGAGGCCGACGACAGCCAGCCGCGCCGCGCCCTCACGCCGCTGCGCAACGACGAGGTGCTGCTCGACAGGGTGTACCAGCGGTAGGTGTGATGTCACCCCCTGCTGGGTATAGCGCTAGTGGCAGTGCCTCACCGAGGCGCGAGTACATACTGGGTATAGGGCTAGTGACAGTGACGGTCGCTATGCAACGACAAAGTACTGCAGAAGTAGGTCTGGACATGAGCCCATTTTCTTAATACTCACGTAAGACCTAGACTATATTTAAGCAGAGCTGTGCAGCATGGGACAGTGGTGGTGGTTGTCCCATATCTAGATGCATATAACTTTGCACAACTAGAGATCGCCTGAAGCATATTTTGATTAAATGCCGGTTAACGTATGCAAGAAATGTCGCCAGATCGTTCTTCTTCTCCTAAATTACACTAGCGAAGTTTTCTAAGTCATTCATCTTAAATATATACAATCTTCCTAATTAAAGTAAATAATCACAAACCACTTCCGGTATTACCATCTTACTTGGTAAATGATCTCACTGTACCAAATGTCCATAAGGCCTTTATAACTTTGCAGTGTATGATTATTAGGACTAACAGCTTAGCGTGCCCTTAGAAAAAGAAAGAAAAGAAATTTGGCAAATCCAAAAGTGCACGACTCATAATGCTCATTTAATTATGAAATGTAAAAAAAAAAAGAAAAAAAAAACTTAAGTCGTTCAAATTTAATCATTCGCATTCAGTGACCTACAATCGTCGATTAGAATTAAAAAAAAAAAAATTAACTCAAATGATGGATTTTTTCACAAGTTACAGTGTTTTCAGGTTTTACACATGACGGACAGGAAAATTTTTTGACCTATTTTGGTGTTTTTTTCCAATTCTATTGCAGTAAATCAATCATGGAAATCAAGTATGGAATTAATCTCCATTAAATTATCTTGACAATAGTATGCAAAATATCTTGATTCCGTGAACTATCAAGGCTATAATAATAAAAATAGCCGCCAAAATGAAGCGAAAAAAATTTTTCGATCGTAAAGCACTCTCTGATGCTTCGCATCATGAGTCGTGCAAAATTGTGAAGTAAGCAAGTAACATTACTTTATTATCTTTAGGTTCATGGCAGCAGTATGGCCTGAAGTTGCTGAAGCGAAGGTGTCTGAATCACCGCGGTGTATGACTCCCGTGCAGCAGGAAACCGTCCAGAAGAAGAAGGAAGAAGAATTTCAGAAGGAGACAGAAGATAAGAAGGAAGATAAGAAGAAGATTAAGCTCAGCAGCGAAGGATGGAGCCAGGAGTCTGATATAGAAGAAGACACCGATAAAAGGTTAACCCGATTTATTTTTGTTCACTGTCACCTTTGAATTCAGATTCCTTATAGGCACTAATTTTTGATGTAAATCTTTCTTAAATAATATGTGGAAAATTGTTTTGTTGCTTTAAATTATTAAGGGAATTGTTTACTTAGCAGTTTTGGAAAAGTGTTTAAAATTTACGATTTTATACCTATTTCTTAAAAGATGTGTTGATTAGTGAAAAATGCGTATCTAGTTTGTAATTAAATGAAACGTCGCACGAGAACAGTCGATCACGTAACATTGTGATCTGTGACGTCACAATTTATTGTTATAGACAAAATTATCTTTGATGCTTTATTACACGATACTTACGTTAATGCCTGCGTTTCGAAACTTTAAATAATTATAGAGAAAAACACTTTGCTTCTTCGCTTTCTACACTCACAGATCCCATACTAGGATTCCCTGTATCGTGGGTGCCATGGACACACACAAAGACACAAACACCCAGACCCAGAAACAGAAATCTAAATTCATCATTTAGATATCTGTCTGGCCGGGGATCGAACCCGGGACCCTCTGCGCGTCAGACCGATATGGTGACCGCTCCACCACGTAGGTGGTCAAATGTTTATTTGCGCAATTTCCTTTTCCAGGAAAAAAATGAAAATAGTCAAGGAAAAAGAGAAAACCCGCAAAAGAAAACGATCTACATCCACATTGTCCTCGATGTCGGACAGCGACGCCAGCGCCAAGAAGAAGCGGAAGCTAATGAAGAAGAAGGTACTTGTGAAGAACTTTACTTATTCACTTTGCTCATTTCTTTTCTATGTATCTTTATCCCATTATTGTCCTACTTCTGGTCACGGGTAGTCTCTTACAATGATATATCTTCATCAATCCGTTATTTCTACCTACTGCTGGGCTCAGGTCTCCTTTCATAATGAGAAGGATTAGGCCATATTTCAACGCGCTAGCTAAGTAAGAATTGATAAACATCACATACCTTTGTGAACTATTCCGTTAAAAAATCTCTCATGTATGCAGGTTTGATCGCGATATTCTTCTTCGCCATTACAGGAATTGATAATTTAATTCTAATACACAAATATTCTAAAACTCTTAAGTTATTTGATCCATAGGATTTGATCCTGAGCGAGGGCCCACTTATCAACCAATGCGCTATCACTGCTTCCATGTAACTTAGAATACATTTTTGCAGGCACTCAAAAAAGCAAAGTCAAAAGAAGCCAAGCGCCGTCGTATAGGCAAGAAGCTACTCAAGAAGTTGAAAGAAAAGCAGAAACAGAAGAAGAAGGCGGAGAAAGAGGAATCGGAGGAGTTGGAGCTTCAGGAAGGTGAGAATATTATTATAGTGCCCTTAAATTTACAATTACATTTTTTAACTTTTTTGCAATTGCAAAAAATCAAAAGTACATGAAATTGGAAACCTGGTCCATAGGCGCAGAAAATTAAGTAACTTATAAAAGATGAATGAAATAATAAACTTTAATGTAATAGGGATATTTTTATTACAGTATCTTTACATTTTAAATGTTCTTTTGATGATTTTTTTGTTTTGCTGTCTATACTTGTATATTTTTAATAACATAATATGTAAGTATAGTTTTACTATAAATTGTATTCCATTAAATATTTAGACAAGAAGAAAGAATTGAAAAGAGTGAAGAAGAAGAAAAAGCAACAGAAGCAAAAGAAAGGTCAAAAGCGTAAACGGAAGGAATCTTCCACGAGCACTAGCACTTCCAGTAGCAGCAGTTCTGAAACCGATACCGCGGTCAGGGCCAAGAAGCGAAGCAGAATAGAGAAGAATCAGAAGCGAGAGAAGCGGGAGAAGCGCGAGAAGCGGGAGAAGCGAAATAGATCCTCATCTGACGCGAACAGCGAGGATATCTTCGATGTTAACATCTTAAACAACATCAAAACGGAACGGTTAACTGATGATGAAAAAGCACAGAAACTTCTAGAATTCTCGCCAAGGATCCAACATAAACCCCGTGAAATAATCAACGTGAAGGAGTTACAAAATGATTTTGTTGGTAACAATATACACATAAAGAAGGAAGCTGAGGAGCTCAATGTACAGAAGGTAGAAGTTGAGAGCGTAGAAGCAGAAAGCGTAGAACAGAAGAGTCAGATAGAGAAGATCGTAGAAGATAAACAGGTTGAGAGAAATGTGACTGCGTTGCCGCCGCAACCGGTCGCACCGCCAACGGTTATGGTCGTTGAAAAAGAAGAAATTATGGAATTTAAGGTGAGACGAAATTTATTTTTGAACGTCGTATAACTAGGTTCTTAGCACAAGTTCATAATGTCATTATGTGTAGTTTTAAAACTATATTTAATATAAATTTATAATTATTAGTGAATATTATATAATAGAAGCTTTTGTGGAGAATCTACACCACACCTATGCCTCCATTATAAATGTAAAAATAAGTAATGTAGACCTAACTTATTCACCACAGATGGCAATTGTAATTAAATAGTATAGTCCACGTAAAACTACTAGTCCGCTCTGAATATAGAAATGAATCGCGTTGCCATAGTAAATTGTATGACTACACCTGCTCGCAACAACTTCAGAGTGGAGAGCAGTTTGGCGCGGACTATACGCACATTCTATATGGAGTTGATTACAGATGTCCATTCACTACAGACCACTTAACATCAAATTGGCTAAATGCTAGTTTGATATTCCTAATGAAAATAAAATTCTATTTAGTTTTTTTCCGTATCGAATTTGCTACAGATATCCATGAGCTTCCTACACATTTGTGGCGTGTTATTGATCTTTATGACGCCAATTTGTGTTATTTTATTTATCAGGAACCACAGGACACCAAAGGCATTGTTCCGATGAGGATGTTGGATGAGTCAAATTTATCTCAGTGCTCATCACAAGAATCTGTATGCAGTATTAAGGTAAACCTTTAATATTTAATTATCGTCTAAATTTTATTACGATATTCCTCGATCGTCGCCAATCATCACAAACACATTATTGTCCCACCTATGGTCTCCATTTACAATGAAGTATTTTATAGTAGTAGTAAGTAGAAAAAGTAGAAGGTTATATTCCAACAGGCTGATCATGTGTGAATTGTGTGTGATCAAATGTGAGTTGATTGTAATTTTTTTTACATAATAATTCTCAGCAAACCTACACGTTTCCTCATGATGCTTTTCTCGACATTTAAAGCAAATAATAGATAATAATTATTTATACGATAGTAATTAATAAATAATAATTATTATAACCATATGAAAAATCTTCAGATCTTCAGAGTGCCTAGAATTCGAACGGCGGTCCTAGCGTAATTAAATTGTAATTATTATAAAAGCTTAATCATTAGAATTGACTTTTTATATTGTTTTCTAATAAAAGAATTACTTATTGTTTAGGAAGCGCCAATGTACGAGAAAGACGAGAGCCACCTGCGCCCGTCCTCCCAGAACTCTAACTACAGTTTCAACGACGTGATCGCGAGCCAAGGGGGGCTCTACCAGAAGAGCATAGAGACGATAGTGGACAGCCAGGAGAAGTACGCGGAGAGCTACGAGCACGTGGCCGGCAACTACGAGATGTACGAGCAGCTCGCGATGGCCTATCAGAGCGATGTGGCCAGTCAGGTGAGTTATGTTTGTTAAAGTTTAAACATTTGTATTTCGTTTGGAGGGTTGTAACATATTTGAAAAGAAATTCGACGATAAAAGTTTCTTTTATTTCAGACTGCCGTTTGCTAATCATTTATTTTGGGGTATTTGTTAAATTTCAAATCTCTAATTATAGTTATACTTATAACTTTTAGGGTTATAAGACTAACAAATTGTATGGTAAAATAACGTAATTCTCACTTCAATATTTATCCATGTTCAGTTCTCATTACATTATCAATAAACATTGAAAACTTTATGTTGTAGCATTCCATTCTATTTGTATCGTAATTAAGAGAAGCTGCATGATCGTCGTCATGTTGTTGCTGTGCCGATTGAGTGCGTATTGACGATATCAGCCATCATCTCATCATCGTTAGAACTAAGATTATCGATTATAATGACGAGTCAATGCTCGATGAGATTTAAAAAAAAATCAATAGCGTTGTTGATGTGTTAACAATATAAATGTTAATGGAATTATGAATATTACTAAAAAACTATGTCTATCGCAAGGCTACTTTGTAATTTTGGTAACATGTTTTCCCGTTATGTTCGTCCAGGCGTCAACGAGCCAAGACGCGGGCGGTGCAGACGGCGCGGGCGCTCAGCAGCGCATCGAGACGGTGGTGCGGCTGCGAGCCCGCGGCGAGATCAAGTGCGACTGGCGCGCAGAGCACCCCCCCGCCGCACCGCCCACCAACCGACCCTCGCGCTGGGGTACGTACGACCCCCGGAATATACGTAACAGACACTAGAACCAGTTAAGGGTGGTGACTCTGTCCGAAAAAACGCGCTTTTTTATAATATAAGAGTAGCAGACGTGCTTGCAGTCCACCTGATAGTAAGTGGCTACTGCCGCCTATGGACATCTGTAATCAACCCCAGGAGGATATTCCTACTTGAGGAAAAGTCTGTCTCCCTTACCACACCCTTCAAACCGCAACACAGCAGCGCTTAATACTGCTGTTATTAGGTAGAAATAGGTGTGGTAATAGTGCCGCCGGAGTCGAACTACAAAGGGTTCTACCACCTTCAAGCGATTCTTGAACCGATTCGAATTGAAATGTGAAATCGATTAACAAAATAATCGATGAACAAAGAATCGATTCTTCAAAAATGTTATTGTTGTTAATGTTCAATCAACTTAAAAAAATTGAGTTTTAATTTTCTTGGGTGTAAGATCGATTCACTAAATCGATGCATTACTGGAGATCGATTAACATAATCGTTTTTTTAGTCCAAGAAATCGATTCTTCAATTAACCAATCTGACATCGCCATCCCTAGAACCAGTGGCGTAGTGTACCTAAAATGGGCCTTGTATCAAAATTTGTTTCACATGACGTCATTTTAGTGGAAAACTTATCAAAATCCAAATCAAGTTACTGCACTTAATTCATCTCAATTCACTCCATCCATAAATCATATAATATATCCAAAAATCGTATGAATATCAATTGTCAATATAACATTTTTCAAAATATTTATTTATTTATTTAATTATTACAAAATCCACAGCTCTTAAAATCATACAAATAATCTTAAAATCATATTCCCAGGACTGAAGCCGAACGAGGTGAACATAGTGCTGACGGGCGGCGAGCAGTACCCGGCGCAGGGCTCTCCGCAGCCCGTCTACCGCATACAGAGCCTCGCCAACAGGACCGACCTGCCCACTGAGTGAGTCACATTCACCTCTTTATACTATCAGAACCAGGTCTGAAGCCGACCGTAGTGAACATAGCGTAGAGGGAAATATGATGGACGCTAGATGGTGATAATAATTGATGTTAAGTTTATGGTAAAGTTACTATAGTCCGATTCATAATTAAGTGATCAACAGGTGGTAAAGGACCTACCAAGAAAATACGTTTCAAATGGTAGTTTCTTATTTTCGACGATATTAAAGTAATATAACGACAACAAAATAATACTCTAAATTAATTGAGATCAATCCATATACAGGGTGAATTTTTCAAACGGGCCTTCGGGACCAAGTCCGGAACTATAAGAATTAGCGAAAAATACTGAAAGGAGTTATAAGGCCGATTTTGATAAAAACTTAAATTACATCATTACTTGTTTAAAATATCTTCTTCCCTAGCCGGGAATCGAACGCGTTCATTTTGAAAAAAAAAAATACACCCTCTATATTATTCCACTATCTAATAGTGTTGCTTATAAGGATCAAATTCTGGGAAGTGCCTACCTTGATTTTGAGCTTGTACGATTAAACACGTCATAATTACCGACTCCCCTTGGCCAGATAAACAGGCAAGAAAATCATTTTGCTACCAACATAATTACAATGCTATTCCATTCCAACAGCTACGACGAAGCCTACATGGATATGTACGGCGCCTCCGATCGTCTGCAGTACGGCGATTGCTTCGCCACCGACTCCATGACTGCCGACAGCATGACCAGTATGACCAGCATGGGCAGCATGACCGTGCCAACCTCCATGCAATGCATCACGAACATCGAGATGGTGCCGCTCCCATCCGCCTCGCCCCCAAAGGAAGTGTCTCCAGACCATGCAGAGACTGCGAGGAGTACACTCGATGCCAGGATCGATCAGGCTTTGAGGGAAACTGGTATGTTATCAATTTTTGATATGCCTAGTTTTTTTTAGGTAATCTATGAGAGAAAAAAATCTAAAAATATATGAGAGAAAAAAGTATTGTTTGATACGGGAATGCACTGATCTTTTATCAATAAATTGTCATCGAATGTTATTGAATATAATGTAACATAAGTATTTTCTAAATAATCCTAGTTTAAAATGAGTGAATATTTCTTATTAATGTAAAACTGATGTTAGGTGTTAGGACTTATTATAATAAATAATCTAACCTACCACCTAAAAAACTATGTGTATATCCTTATTCCCATATCGTAATGACCCTGATCTGTCGAATAAAGGCAATAATCAATAAATTATAATAGACATAAGACATATCTTGTAAACATTATGAGTGAATGATTTGATTGATTGAATTGAATTATTTTTGTGCAGTTCTTGGTGAAGTAGCGAAGGAGGCTGAGACTACAGAGGAGCAGAAGGATGTACCTGAGAAGGGCATACTGATCACGTAAGTTTACATACTAAGAAAGAAAAAAAATGAACCATTGTGTGATGGGTATTATTTTAAGAGTAAAAATAATAATATAGAGGCCATTTCCATTTCATTTTTTTAATGATAAAGCACACGTGCTACCTGATGGAAAGTAGTCAACGTCGCCTATGGACATTTGCAACACCAGAGAAATCGTCAATGCATCGCTGCATTTGACTGGCTGACTGTCTTTGTACTGAGGATGAAGCAAATAAATAATGGAAGTAACAAACTTTTCTGCATCCCATCTACCAATACAGAAGTGTAGCAAAGAATATAAGTATATATATGTGTCTACTCGACTGAATACTAGAAAGAACAAGATTTTTTCAAAATGTTTTCAAACATTGCTAAAGAAAAATAGGTGTAGCGGTAAAGCAGCAACAAACAAAACAAATAGTGTTCTATTTTAAAACCTTTGTTGGTATAACCTTCAATGATCTTTTAATATCAACATATACATATATACAATATATGAGTGTAATTTTTGTATGATATAAAATGTGAATGTAAATATAGCGAATGTTGATGCAACAACAAATGTTCCGTAGCAACGTGTGTACGGGCGAGGTGGGGCGCGGCGGCAAGCGCGTGAGCTTCGCGGACGGCTACAAGCCCGGACAGGACTCCGATGTCGAAGAGCCGCCTATTAAGAAGGTTCGTATTTTGCGTAGTATTCTTTGTTTTTATTAACACGTGTAAAATTCAGTAATTCATTTTGAAAAAAAAAAGAGAAATAGATTTTAGAAATAGCAATTATGTTCAATTATAGGTTTTATAATGTAGTTAATTTGTCAATAAGTCTTTTTTCATTCTTTCCGTAGAAAGTTTGAATTTGTAACGTTTTTACATTTTATTTTTATTTCTGCATCAAATGAAAAGAATTAAAAAATACGACAATGTTTTATTACTCGTCCACTCTATGGCCAACTTTATAAATAGTTCAAAATACGTAACCAATTGTTGCCACAATTATGTCAATGTTGACTGGAGAATTTGTTAACATGTTGAGCGAAACTCAACAATATGTTGCCTAAAGTTGATCGTGTGCACGTTGCCTAATGCAATGTTGTGTTACAAGCTCGTCGTCCTCGCCGCGTGGGGTGCGCGTGGCCGTGCCCCGCGTCGCACGCCGACCACGTGCCGCTGTGGGACGCGCTGCCGCCGCCCGCCGCCGCCGCCCGGCGACCACGCCCGCCTCCTGCCGCCAGGCGCTGCGGCTGCGCCGCCCCAGGTACGTATCGGCCCCCCGCCCGCCCTACCTGCCGCCAGGCGCTGGTCGGCCGCCCGCCGGTACGTAGCTGCCCCCCGCCCGGCCTCCTGCCGCCTAGGCGCTGCGCCCGCCCGCAGGTACGTAAGACGGCCCCCCGCCCGGCCTCCTGCCGCCAGGCGCTGCGCCGCCCGCCAGGTACCGTAGCGGCCCCCCGGCCCGCCTCCTGCCGCCAGGCGCTGCGCCGCCCGCCAGGTACGTAGCGGCCCCCCCGCCCGCCTCCTGCCGCCAGGCGCTGCGGCGCCCGCCCAGGTACGTAGCGGCCCCCCGGCCGCCTCTGCCGCCAGGCGCTGCGCCGCCGCCAGGTACGTAGCGGCCCCCCGCCCGCCTCCTGCCGCCAGGCGCTGCGCCGCCCGCCAGGTACGTAGCGGCCCCCCGTCCCGCCTCCTGCCGCCAGGCGCTGCGCCGCCCGCCAGGTTACGTAGCGGCCCCCCCGCCCCGCCTCCGGGCCGCCAGGGCGCTGCGCCGCCCGCCAGGTACGTAGCGGCCCCCCGCCCGCCTCCTGCCGCCAGGCGCTGCGCCGCCGCCAGGTACGTAGCGGCCCCCCCGCCCGCCTCCTGCCGCCAGGCGCTGCGCCGCCCGCCGGTACGTAGCGGCCCCCCCGCCGCCTCCTGCCGCCATGGCGCTGCGCCGCCCGCCAGGTACGTAGCGGCCCCCCGCCCGCCTCCTGCCGCCAGGCGCTGCGCCGCCCGCCAGGTACGTAGCGGCCCCCCGCCCGCCTCCTGGCACGCCAGGCGCTCGCGCCGCCCGCCAGTGACGTAGCGGCCCCCCCGCCCGCCTTCCGCCGCCAGGCGCTGCGCGCCCGCCAGGTACGTAGCGGCCCCCCGCCCGCCTCCTGCCGCCAGGCGCTGCGCCGCCGCCAGGTACGTAGCGGCCCCCCGCCCCCGCCTCCTGCCGCCAGGCGCTGCGCCGCCCGCCAGGTACGTAGCGGCCCCCGCCCGCCTCCTGCAGCCAGGCGCTGCGCCGCCCGCCAGGTACGTAGCGGCCCCCCGCCCCCGTGCCTTCGCCTCCTGCAGCCAGGTCTATAACGGCCCCCTCCTGCTACCGGTCCGGTATTTACGCCGCCCCTCCCCCCCAAACGAACCCCCGCCTCCTACCGTCAGGCGCTGCGCCGCTTGCCCAGTACAACCTCCTGCTACCCGCCCGGTACGTACTCCGCCCACTCCGCCCGCCCGGTACTGTCAGCTCCAACGTGACAGATCATGCTAGTATCCTGAATAAGAAAAGTATCCTACTACACTTATGTCAATTAAGTAGTAAAGTGAAATATTTAAAAGAATTTATTTGTTTCAATTCCATTGTAATTTATATAACATAACACCTATAATAAAATACATGTTCTATGCCAGAAACCTACGTAGGAGTGTACTGAATAACTTCGAGAATGTATCTGTGATGTAGTAATACATACAGGACAAACATATTGCCCTGCTCCGATTTCACTTTTTTTCAATTACAGATCCGGGAATGCCACACGGAGGCTTCATGCCGCCGGAGCCGCCGCCAGGACTCATCAGCTTCTAACGAATACTTCGAGGATACCAAAGTCCTCCAGATGAATAATCTCATAATAAAAACCTAAAAAAAATGTGAATAATGACATAATTAATAAAGAATATTAAGTTTCATAATAATATATAATACAAACGTATGAACGCTGTGACGGTTCGTTGTGTAAGAAACAATTTGAACACAAGTGAAGTGGATTGTGTATTTTTGCAAAAAAAGTATTTACTTTGAAAATATAGTGTTTTTTTTCTTCCCATCCATTTTCTAGGTGTGATTTATAGTGTGTTGTAACCTAAGCAGCAGCTTTGTACTAGCAAAGTGCAGGCAGGTATTATCCGCGCTAAACTGCTAGTCTGGTTTGGAGTTGTTGCGCACAACTACAAGCATATATTCCATAGCTACCTAAGGGTATAATAACGCAACTATGTACCCGCGGGCGAGAGCGGGCAGCGGACGGGTGCCAGGGAGGAGGGGGGAGGGGCGCTTTCTTCGTCCCGCTAATATCTACAATTTGCTATTCGACGCGACTCATTTCTATGTTCAGAACGGACTATCAGTTTGGCGCGGACTATACCTTGACCCATAACACTCTGTAGAAAACATTGCAGCATGTAAAAATATATACTTTGTTGCACTAATTTATAAAGTAAACCCTTTGTTTTCATACATTTTTGGAGTTTACATAATAGAGCAACAGTGCTCGCCACACTTGCAATTAACGCAACACAGAAACTTAACAACTTAAACGAAATAATGTTTTTATGAAAAGTCAAGCGTAATGAAATTTAAAGTTTGTGTTTACCTTCTTCCGCTTAATTTATAATAGTCCATCGAAATGTTACAACTTAAGGATCGAATATTGATTTTTTTAGAGGACGCAATTTTATTACTGGTACATGTGTGGGGCGTCAATAGAAGCTTAACCTGAAGTTTGTGGAGTCGCCACGCTTGTCCCCCGGCCGCCATCTTGAAAAATCACTTCGCGATATGCATCTTATCGGACTATGCATCTTACAAAAATTTGCATAATTTGTAGCAAATCGTTTTGCCTACAAATGTGTTTTTGCCATAAATTATAAATTAAAGAAGTTATGAGCAAAAAGTGAAATATTTTCCCTATATTTTATTTCATTCATTGAAAACGCTGTTACAGCGCTCCAAAGTTGAAAAAACGCGCTACAGATTCTGCCTTTACGAGTTGGTTAATGGATGAAACGTTTTTTATATCAAATTAAATATGTCAAAAAGTATATTGCAAATGGGTTGACTAAAACAGTTCTGAATATGATAAAAATGATAATTCTAGTTGACATTGGTTTTTTACGCTAGCAAGTGTAAATTTCTGGTAGCTTCCTGGCTCTTTAGTCACTCTCGCCTTAAACATTATTTCGGTATTCGAACACACAGCACCCGTTGAAAATGATATTATTTATCATGATTATTATTTATCATGATTATTATTTATCATCTGCATAAATCGTAAAAATTTGATATAGGACCAAAATTAAAATGTAATTTTTGTCAGTTCTTTTCTATTAGCTTTTTAAGCTAAGCTCGAAAACCCAAATATCTCTCGCTAGAAATTTATGAATGAAGTGAATAATAGGAACTTTTACATTATAGTATAAATATTGCTAAGTTATAATAAAGTGCAATAAGGAATATTCTATCTGTCTACGTAGACTCAGTATTTGAACATTTGAGTGTAAGTTTTTTTTAGATAAGCCAAAGTTTTAAACTGTATATAATAAAAGTAGTTTAATTCTATTCAATTGATGCAATAGATATAAATCAATATTCAGTCATTATGAAATGGTCAATGCTGTTCATCTATAATCAACGGAAATGGGATAGAAGGATCACAAATGAGTTGTTGTAGAATCCCGAGTTGGAACTCTACAAGTGGGTTCATAATATGAATTCCTGGTATAAATAAGGTAGAAAGTAGTGTTGCGGTGGTGATGCCGCAGTCTGACAAAACAACATCAGTTTTATTTTCAACGTATTTTTATTTCTTGGTATAAATAAGATACAGTTAACAGTTCTCACTTTATTCAGTATACACATAACAGATACCAGTTGAACACTTTAGCTTTCGATAATGAAGGGTTGGAAATAAAACTGCAAAGTAAAAACAATAAAATAGATTTCATTTATTGTGAGACGAAAAATACAACAATGGGACTTATCACCTAAGATGGTTAGTGGCAGACTGTTAAAACAATTTATTGTTAGGTACTGTTACGTCACAGTACGCTCCTAATTTATGTCTTTCATCGGGAAACACTGGCACGTAACGAATATCAACCAAAATATAGCAATATAATACACAAACGATACCATGACCTCTCTAATTCACTGAAACCGTAACTAATATATTAATCTTTAAACATGTGAAGTTTCAATAGTTTTCATTTTTTTAACTAAGTTTTTTTTAAAAAGGCTTTATTGATTCGAAGCTAATACTCGATTACTTACAAGATTGTTTAATAGTCGGGCGGCGGCGTCGGCGCGGCCGCCGCTCCAAACAAAACGTAACAACTCTCAATACCGCTACTATGAAACGTTCTATACAAAATTGAACAATGCCGATTCGCTAAATCGTTTGATTCATTATTATTATTTATTACTAAAACAAGTGGGCGGCGAGCGGTCGGCCGCTCCGGTGCGAATCTCAGTACGACTCGTCACTAAGTCCATTAAGTACATGTCTTACTTTATAAGTTGAAAATGCCACTGCTGCGATCCTACGTCGCCTATGTCCGTGCCGGCGGCGCCCCGCGGCCGCCCGCCCCGCGACATGTGCGGCGACACATGTGCGACATGCGCGGCGACACATGTGCGACGCCACATGTGCGACAGGCGCGGCGCCACATGTGACGCGCGGGATAGTTGCTGCGTACTGCTGGCGCGGGCGAGCTAACCGCGGCGCGACCGCCTCGCTATTGCTCGTAGAGAAAAAAATCCGAAATCAATTCTTTACATCGTAGACTATATTTTGTTTAATAAACTTGAAGTATTTATCAATAATCAATAAGTACATTATAATAATTGAATAATTAGTATTTGTTTCGTAAGAGACTAGCATTACAAATAAATACCTTCAGCTATACAATTTAATGTTTATTTCTATTTAAACATTTTGAAGATGTTTAAAGTGGACTACGTCGGTTTTTACACAAGAAGGCGCTCCTCGGTTCTTGTATAGAAACTTTTTCGGTTGATGCGTCTACGCTTCGAGATATGACTTACATGTATACTTAGATTTAGGGGAAAAGGTCGTAAAAACAAAAAAGTTATTGAAATTTATAACAAACACCTTAACTAATAGTTCAATAATTTAGTTTAAGTATATAAGGCGCTGGCGGGCGGGGGCGCGCGGCCGCTAATATCACTCGGCGTACAAACGATGATGCTGCGCTACAAATGAAACAACTTTATACAAAAGGATGAGTCGCGGACCGCGCGTGCCCGCCCTTCGCCGGCGCTCCACAACATGTCTTTGACAAAAGCAATATAAAACATTTCATTCCGTGTAAGAGATGACACGATTCTATGCGAAAATTTTTATTTTTATTTTCAAAAAACACACGCCCATTCGCTCGTCATTGCGCTTAAATCTAAAATTAATAATTAGACAATATTTTTTATTTGTTCAACAGACGCGCGCGACTCGACGCGACGCGTATAATAATAAAATATTTTCAAAACAATCGAATAATTAAACACACTAGTTAACAATAACTCATGTTCAAGTACACCGGCGGCCGAGCGGCCGGCGGACGGCCGCGCCGCGACCGCGCGTTCGGAACTAATACGTGACAATCCTCGTTTAAAAAATATGTATTTATACACGATCGTCGGCGTCGATACAAACGGAGCGTCGGCGGCGAGGCGGCGGGCGTCCGCGGCGTTACACGGCGGTCTCGGTGTGCGAGTGGCTGGACAGCCGCTCCACGTCCAGGTCGTGCGGCGCCAGCTGCTCGCGCGGCTCGTACTCCACGCTGGACGAGTGCGAGTAGCGCTTGGACAGCGCCGTCTGCTTGCGCAGCGCCTCCGCCAGCGCCGCGTCGGCCAGCGAGCCGCGCGAGTCCAGCCCTGCCGGAACGCGTTCACCACGCGGATCTGCGCGCGGCCGGCCGTCAGTGCGGGCCCGCGCTGGCCGCCCCTGCCCGCCCGCACTCGGTGTGCGTTGGTAGTGTTCAGCGATTTATCAAGAATGTTTCAACAAACATTTTACCAGAAAACTAATATTCCATTTCAAAAATTTACTTTATGTACCTGATCAATCGCTACACCGGGGCGGGGGCGAGATAATCACGTAACAGCAGACACGGTCGTGGGTTCCAATGCCACAATTTTGTGAACAAAACAGTGCCAATAGTGTGCGCGTGAGTGGATGTTATATTATCTCGCCGTATGGACGCCATCCCGGTTCGCATCGAAGCGATTTTACACAGGAGGGCGTCGCATATTAACAGGAGGCAGCCAGAGCGAGTCGGTTGTCAGCGATCATAGATCACTCCTTCTAATTCATCACTCTTGTGGCAAAACAAATCGACCATGGAGGAAATGTATTCAACGATAAGACTTAGAAATTTGCACGAGGCGCATAAGGACAAGCAGATTTGTTTGGCCACGGAAATCTCGAGGGTGCTGAAGCAGAAGGAGGCGTCGTCACATGTGATAAATATACACTTGTCGAAATGAACATAAATATAAGCACACCGAGCCATTAGAAAAGAGGCGAGAAAGCGGTAGGTAATTCAAAATTCCAGTCACAGATATCGTTATCGTTCGCAGCGGGGGTCCCGCGCGCATGCCATGCAGTGATACATCGAAACTAGTCCTCGTCACTCGTCTCTGAATACAGACATCTCTGACCGTGCCGGTGTGGGCCCGTCGGCGGCTCATGCGTCTGTGACTGCATTTGGACATTGACCTGCTCTATGTGGGCTACTCGCGAAGCGCTATCTGCCGACATACGCTAACGAAGCAACAACGATCGCCTTATCCGGTAGTCGATGTCCGATCATCAAAGCGAGGTACAAGCTTACTTGACCCTAGTACCGAGGCGAGCCGGCTCGCACCGCGGCGGTGGCCACGACCTCCGATCACCTTAAGCTCGTTAGTATCGATCTAAAAGCTATTGATTCTCAAAAGATGGGGGTTATTTTGATGGTGTCGAAATCCCTGGCGTAATGGAGCTTGCGGTGGAACCCCACGGATAACGGTTCGATAGTGAGTGCAGATGTGAGGCAAAATAATATATACAACGCTACGATGTCGTCCGCAAGTATGATGTGTGATGCCAACATAAAATTACAGCGGACTAATGTCGCTATGTACCATAGCAACTAACTAGGATCGCTATTGATAGTTAGGTATTCGATTTACATAATTTAGAAGGATCTAATGTCTAATTACAATTTTACTGCGAGCTGCTTCTAATCAGGCTTTCTAAGATGAGGGTTCGGATATGGAACACGTGAAATGAATTATCTAATCTTATGTCATTTAAAATTACTATCATTTCTAATTCTAATTTTCAGAAAATTGATACTAACAAAGTATTTATTTAGTACGTCTTTTATAAAGACTTAAACGCAAATTATCACACTCATCATTTCTTACCATAAAAAGTTAAAGTTATGAAAAAATCACCTTTCTTATTTTCATTAATTTTGGCTTGTCATTGGTCGGTTTTTGATAAATTGACATAAGCCAAACATATAACAGACCCATCACTTGTATCACGGAAACTTATTGAAGCGATGATAAAACTCACCAAACCTATTTGTGTAGCGACTGAAAACCGTACAATGACACTTTAATGAACGGGCGTTTACGACAACACATAGGAATCAATAAAACATCGAGACAAGCACAACGACATGAAAAACATAGCGCATGCCTCAGACGTGCGAGGTGTCAAGCATGCAAGCACACTGACCGATTAATTTCAAACAAGAAAACATACAAGGAAACATTTACCTATACAATTATATACACAACACGACAAGGGAGTGAAACTAAAGGGTCAGCGTCCGACGAAAACGGGAAAGTTAGAACGTATAACAGTTGTAAGTATAGAGTACAGTAATTACAGTAGAACAAAACTGCAAGGACAACGTAAAATATAACAAACAGATTTAATGAGAGAGCAGGCTTTGGTTTAAATCTTACAGCTTGATCGGTGGATGTCTTGCTGTAGGGCACCGGAATCAAGCGTTCTTGTAACTCTCCACCTATGACCTTCCGTGTGCAATGGGGATTCATGGAAAAGAAAATAAAAACAAGAATATGAAGTAAGAGTAACACGACACGAAGAAGGGTGCCCCTGACGGAGACAGACTCGCGAGCTGCCCCCAACGCTATCCCACATTACACATTATATATACACATTTTATATCAATCCAATTTCTTCAATACATTATCATTTTTATAGATTTACAGATTTTGTTCGGGAGTACCTAGCTTTGAAATAGAAACTAATGAAATCCTAAAAATGTAACATTTGTTCCATAATCTTTTGACAAATGGTCCCTATTACAAAGTGTAAAATGAATTAGATTTTATTAACAAAAGTAATGATGAAAATTATGTTTTCCTTAAACAAGATTAAATTGAATTTGAGTTATTTTAGATTGAAATGAGATTGTTATTTTGAAAAATTGAAAATTAGCTGTAGAATAGCGTTGGTCGAGCAGTGAGGGGTTCTGCAGTGTTGAAGGTATTAGGGATAGTCGAAGCAAGTGCGCCTCGCGAAGCATGGATAGATCTTAGAAAGAAGACAAATAAAAGATAGAGTAACATAAAATACGTAACGCGGGGTCCTCCTAGTCTTAAAAAGCACATTCATGAATTGTGCACTTAAAACTATCGTAATTACATATTCCATCCAGGGCTCCGATACACTATGAACGTGAACAGTAAAAATAAATCAAAAAAAAATTACAAATTAAAAAAAAAAACATCGATCGTTTGTACACGCTACTCGAGTCGAGTCCGAAGCGTACACACATCGAAACTCGTGATCCTCGTAAATACACCATGTGCGTGTGTGTGTGTGTGTGTCCTCCGCACAGCGGGACCGTGTGTCCGTCGTATCTCATGCCATACGAACTAGTCAAGCACATTTATATTTTGAACGTAGTTGCTCACATACCAGATACGTAGTCGGAAATCTAATATCTAGGACAGAAGCGCTATTTACAGTGGCTACATTGGCGTCTAGGATATATTTTTGTGGGGCTATTCCTATAGAAAACGTGCTGTATACGTCTATTTTTAAGCATGACTTAAATATATACATCATAATTTTAGTGTTAGAGCGTGAAATTTTATTAAGACTGACAACATCGTTGAAAATTATCCAAAATTCTTGCAACCTTTTGAATACACTTGATAAATTTTCACGCTTTAATTTTACTACAATAAAATGCCGTGACTCATCCATGCTAGCCGGTGAAGCTACTGTACATGGTAATGAGTGAAAGCTGGAAGCGTTTCTAACATCGATACGACCGTACGACAAACATGGCCACTTCGGGCCGCCATAAAACATTTGACATCGACACAAACATCTCTCAGTTCAATTACCTTATAGTGCGTCGCTCCGGTACGGTTGTTTGAAATAAAAGTTACTTTGGAGTATAGGTACTTTATTACTAAATTTATATAGGACAAGAAGCGTCAGTTGACAACAGACAGTATTTCATACCAACAGCTGTTTAGCAAATCATGCTTCCATTTTTTTCTGTTAATTTGTGTTTTTTTCTATCTAGTTCATACTACCGCGGTGATCTACTGTAAGCATATCATCGAAAAAGTATTTCCATAGCCTATCACTTGGTATACACCAAAACACGTTTTAACTTGTTATATATTAGTTTTAGAATATATCTTTAAACTATACCTTAAAACCTACAGCAGGCAATGAGTAACTCACTAAACGTAGTGCATTCAATGATGATTTTAGGAATCATTATAATAATATAAACGCTAGTTGTAAATAACATAGAAATTTAAATATCGATATATCTCACGTTACGCTCAAGGATATTTAAATTTGCTTGCAAAAGATAGAAGGTTGGGTAAAAGAAAAGAAATGATAAGAAGTAAGGTTGGAAGACCAGTAGTAAGAAGTATAGAGTAGTGTTAAGTGTGAGTGTGCTATATTAGTCTATAAGAAAATAAAAAGTTATTGGTCTTTAACTAAAACATGCATTTACTGACATCCAGACTCGACTACATTGTAACTTTAATCATTTTCATGCAAAAGTTCTACTGTAAAATTTAAAGCAAAAATAAAAGGGATTGGGTACATCAGAAAAACTACTCATTAGACTAATAGAAAGACGACAGTAAACTCTACGACATAGAGTATAGTTCAACATTTACTAAGAAACAAAACTAATACAACATCTAGCATTCGATACAAAACAAGAAACAAGCAAATTTAAATATCTTCCTTAAAACGTTTAAAAGCACTCGATAGCACAAATTTGTGACTTTTTTTTATAAAAAATGGCACATTCATTATAGTAATATATCATCTTTATAAAATTTTTACTTCGCACAACACACAACAACGTTACAACTATAAAAGAGAGAGACAAAAGATTTTTTTTCGATTATTTACAGAAAGAAAAACAACTCTCGTCGGTAAAAAAATAAATGAACGTGAAAACTGCTCTTTTATCTCAATTATAAAAAGAATATCGTCACGACATATAGCTATAATATTCAATCTAAAAGTGGTGCACCATAATTACATTAAACACTAGAATATATTTTGCATCGTCTAATATATCTCTTACTCTAATACTTCCAAACAAGTCTTACGCTATCTACTACATACACTTCGAGATTCTGAAAATGCTTTTTTATTTAAGTAGTTATTAGGATACGTTAGTAAAAGTTTTTTAGAATTTTTTAAATAGTTTCGTTAGTATAGATTTTAAATGGCAGTATTTAACACATAAAGGCGATTTAAGTGAAGCTGTCTCTATACGTCGCTCCTATAATAATTACGCACTATTGTGGCTATAAGTGTGGCGGTTGTCCGTATTGTTTTAATGTTGTTTTAGTCATCGCTCTGATGCGATACGGGGCTGAGCGCCGGCAGGGAGCTCCCGCCGCTTTGCACGCTGATCCTCCGGTGCTCGGCCAAATAATTATTGACAAAAATCCTTCGGCCGGCCAATATGTCCGCCTTTTGCTGGAAAACAACATCACCGCACTGTCAGCCGCGTGCGCGGGCGCCGCGAGCGTAACCAAACTGCTCGGTGTTGCCAATACCAAACTTTACAACATTGCCAGTGTTCCAAAACCAAATTTGCTTTTGGGCTCAGAGAAACGTTACCGTTTCTAAATAAATCAAATAAAAATAATTAAAAATTAAATACATAAAAATAATATATTGTGAATATTTTTTGGTTTTAGAACACGGAAGCTACGTGTGTGTTATTAGATTTTAGTAGAAATTTAGTAAAAAGATTTCGACAGCAGTTTCGTTACTAGCCAAGTGCCTATCGTTAACTAAGGTAAGGGGGCATTCACACTAGTAGGGTCGGGGCAATCGAGGGCATCCAGTAGCAAGTACAAAATATATAAAAAGAAATAATAAATGGGAAAATTACCGTGTGAAAAGCTACTACTACGCAGAAAGTTGAAAAAATCCGGTATGTGAGCTACATCGCGGCGAATGCGAGTGTGCGGTTATTTGAGGTACAATAAAATGAAATATCGGTACAATCTAAATAAATACTTTTATTAAAATGAGTTTCTTTAATCAAACTGGTCGCTTATAATGCCGGTTAAGTATGTTTCATTTAACATTAATGTATTCGTTACAAGTAACTCAAAAATAAGTTAAAGATAATGAAATCAACTTATAAAATAAGTACTTACACAACCGAGTCAACGATAAAAAAATAAAATGAAAAGAAAAAAAAAGAATATAATCTAAAAGCATTTTTCAAATTTCAAAATCATAAACTAGGTTAGGTACTTAATTCTCTAGTTTTGGTGTAATAGTGGAGATAATATAATATATATTTTATGCGCTTTTATCATTTTTGTATTGCTGCTTACAAACTAAGTTAGAAGTTTGGTAGTTTTAGTGGTATGTTTTATACATATATGTAGCTTCGTTCGACATCGAAAACAAACTCACTACGGTATTAATTACAATAATAAACTCAATTAATCATTAGACCGTTCACTGAGACTCCGATAATACGAGACAGTTAATAACATAATTGCTTCTTGCATAATAAAAAATAATATTACCAGGAAATCTACGTACCAAACATCTAATAATTAAAAAAAATACAATTGTGCATACTCACAGACATCTGTATACATGCAAAACGCTGTAACATAAGCATGATCACACTTTAAATGCGAAGCGAAAGTAATTAAAAAAGGGGTACAAAAAGTAAAACAATATTTGTACCAAAAAAAAAGATTAATAACATCTCTTCAATAGATACTCTGTACTTACAATCTAAGTGCGTCGGCCGCCATTTTGTGTTACAGCACACAAAATGGCCGCACGTCAGTGTACACCTGTCGGTGTGCGTCATTACATACTACGTCGGACCGTTCGGCGGCGGTCACGTGACTCGGTACCGAGTGTACGGTCGTTTATCCACCGCACCGTCGCCGAGCCGATACCGAGAACGAGATTTATTTCGGGACGATTTCAATATGTCGTGACGGCGATAGTTTGTCCACCGCGACCGATATCGGTAGTTTGTTTTGTTCGATCGATATCGGTGTGTGATGACACTGTATGGACAAGTTCCAACGTGTTTTATTGTTGTTCCGATAAAAACTCGGTGTCGATCTAGCGGTCACGCCGATCTACTCGATAAAGTAGGGACGTGCGATGGACAAGCGGCTAGTAAATGTATACGCTACTTCGGCGCCGTCATTATTTATCGGTATCGGCTCGGTGCCGGTGGCGGTGGACAAGCGGCGCACCGCGTGCAGACGGCGCCATGCACTAGTTACGCCGCTACGGTACTGGTACCTACGTGAGAGCTCCGGCGGCGCTCGCCGCGCCGCGCTCCGCCTACGCTCAGACCTACACTTACCGTTAACATCTGAAATAGAGCGGTTTCGCTAAAAACTGGGCGGCCCCCACCATAACTATGCGTGTCAAAGAAAATGCTATGGAATTTGCTTCAAAATGTTTTAATTGATCGTTAAATATTCTCTCACTATCGTAACATTCGCATAACCAAGTCGTTTGTAGCGCTCTTATGTCCTATGTGTTGTCAACGTACTTAATTTTAGGAAATGTTCAGATATAGCTATTAATACAATCTATAGGTAGCATCGTCGATACAAGATTTCAGCTATTATAATCGTAGAATATAATTGTATCTCAGTTATTATGTAAGAAACGGGTATAAGTGGTCCCAAAATTGACTATGAAACGAAACACGAAAGCTACCGAGCGGTATCGGCTCGCTTAGCAGTAGACAATTCCATAACAACTACTTACATACAAGCTAGTGAGATTTGAAAAAATTTAAAAGTATCATTTATCTCAGTAAAATCTTTAAAGTTAACAATTACACTTTTACCTTTATTTTATTTATTAAAAGAGTTTCTATATAACAGCTATACAAAATATCACTGCTCCGATATACATATAAAGAGACGTTCGAGGAAAAAATCTACCTTATTTACAAACATGTTTGTCTCGAGTTAGCAGTGTTCGTCGAATTTGTGAACGAGTGACAGACTGATTCACGGAAAAGACTAACTACGTAAATAGGTCCCGAGGTGCGGATATGCGCGATCGTCGAATACTTAATTTACGTTCAAACATTTCGTGTGAACGAGTCGATTACCGCGAATCGGATACGTACAAGGGCGCGACAACAGGCACAATTCGGTATAGGAGCCCACTACCGGCTTCTAGCTGCCGCAACGCATTATTGCTATCGTCTACCTAACTCAACGCTTAACAAAATAAAAAAAAAATCTTAACGCACTAACGTACGACGCGGGTCGGCTAAGTACATCGGGAAACAAAAGTCGGAACGTAAAACGTAAAGTGTCCGGGTGCGTCGTCGGTTCGGGCTCAGAATATGGTGGTTTCGGTGCGGGGCGCGTCGTCGTCGATGTAGGCGAGGTCCGGCGGCGGCGCGCGCAGCCGCGAGCGCAGGCCGGCCGCCGAGTGCGCCGACAGCCGCTCCTCCAGGTCCTCCAGCGTCGACTTGAACGCGCGGACCACGCGCAGCTGCAACCAACGGAACCGTCGCCCGACCTGCTACACCCCGCCCCGCGCCCGAGCCGCCGCGTACTGAGTGTGGTGTGGATGTTCTCTGACCGTCTGTATCCCGGACGTGTCGTGTGCGTAGCATGCGAGCGGACCTTGCTAGGGGGTGCCGACTAGGGACGAATTCGGGCCTCGACGGGAACGCTAGATGACATCACAAAGCGGGTGGGAGGGAGGTGTCGTGTCAGAACGTCGATGTCGAGGGGTCGGAGATCCGGTCGAGAGTGCGGGGGCGGGCGCCGGTGCCGGATGTGGGGAAACGTGGGGAGATGCATTACGGACGAGAAAAACAGAACTATTGAAAAGCTCCCGGAAAATCATCGACCCTGGACCAATCGCAATCGACTGTTACGACACAACGCTGTCAAATCAGTTTCAGTTTTCATTTAGAGCGAAAATTCATCCGTATCGACGTTTCGACAAAAACAAGGAAAAATTTAATGTAATAACAAAATCACTACCAATTCTTTCGATTAAATCTAGCGTATTAAAAATCTTAATAAGATCATATTCAAACCCGATATGTACAACTGAAACTGAATTACGTCATCATTCATAACGATTTAGGTCAAAAGTAAAAAAGCGAAGAAAGAAAAAAAAGAAGTTTCTCAAAAACATATACACAACGAATAAAAGCCTAAAGCGTCCACCTTTCGGGGGTTTTGGAACAATGAAATAATAAAAAATCACAACAGCAACATATCAAAAAAAATCTGAAAAAATACGACAACGTCCTAATCGAATCGAATCAAACGCGGGTACGTCACGTCACGCGATCGTTCCGAGCGATGGCGTACAATGTTGCGAACGGTCGAGTGTCGTGCGGGAGTGGGAGCTACGCCGCTACGCCGCTACGGCGCTACGGCTACGGCTACGCTACGCCGCTAGGGGCCGCTAGGGTACCGTGAGCGTCCGTCGCCGGCAGCGCGCCGCCAGCCGCCGCGCCACTACACCTCGGTCTCCAGCACCGGCCGAGGCTGCCAACAACATCTCTCTACGACGCGCGGCTCGCCCCATTCGACACCGTCCTACGTCACCCCTGGCGTTACGAGCGCCGCGCGAGGAGAGATATGGGGGCCCACCGGGCAATACGCGAAACGATTGCGCGCCCATAAAATACGACACGTGACGTTATGTTTCAATAGAAAAATCCCCAATTTACAATTTTTGCAATAATTTTACGCTCCACAAAAATGCGCAAACATAAAGGTGGACTTATGCTAAAAGTATTTTCCTTCAAAATTTTATTTAATTTTGCACCCATTCTATAATTCTATAAAATATGCACCCATTTCTGGCATATTTCATATAAACCGTGTTATAATGACTGAATAAAATCTATCTTAATATTCCATGTCATATCATGATGTCATCTTTCTACTACACAAAATGACATACAATGATCATAAAATATTTTTTGTAATTTAATTATATATTTTGTCACTATTTTACACATTTCTTATATCGTCGTGCGTACGTATTTTATGGACACTTAAACAATCCAACTGCACCCCTAATCATTGATCAACTTCGAAAAAAAACAACGATTATCCATGAAACAGAATCGAAGGAATTTATTGCCTCCAAAATCCAATACATAGATGAAAGATAAACATTTTATGTTTATATCGAGATTCGTCGATTGATGTATCGATTGTATATCTCATATTGCCTACGATTCTGGATCACTTCAAACGCGGTCATAACATCGATTTATTATTATTACGTCCGGCAATACATCTTGATTCGATTGGCTGACGTCATCTTGTGCGTATTTATTCGATTCACTGTACATTGCATCTACCAACTTTTATATTAACGGCATCTATTTAAAAATACTATATTTTTACTCTTACTAGACAGAAAACAGAACTACATAATTTAGCAAATTATATGCAAAACTTAAAAAAGAAAACAAAGTTTTAAATTAACAAAACTCTACAAAGAAAATTAATAAAATTATTAGCTTGAAGAAATAGGCACTTCATTTTAATTCGAAAGGCAAATTTTATTCATACGGCATGAATTTTATTTATTTTTATTTAATATTTTATTATTTTAAATATTTACAGTTATATTTAACACGCGTATAAAGATGACGTCATATTTCTCGAGACCAACAAAGATTTTTATGAAATAATTGTTTCAAAAAAAAAAAATTCGAGATTTGTCCCCATATCTGTCCTAGCTAGCAGGCCAACTTGAAAAAAACAGACCCTTGTAACTTACACAGTAATAAAAATTGTAAAAAGTGTTTGTAAATGGTAGGGTCGGGGATTAGTGTATGACCTAACATGGCAAACTAAGTTATAGCGGAGATACTAATGTCCGTCTGTTAGTTCGGGGTTGATCGTACAAGGATCTACTGAATGGATCGCAACCGGCTTTTCACAGTTTAACTTCATTAACAACAAATTAGGGAAACATTGTAATTGGAACAATTTAAGATTCCGTTTGGTATTTGGAGGTCTGTCTTTAATTATCGCGGGAGAGACCGCGGGCAATAACTATAGTAAAAAACAAAAAACGGAACATGTGTTTGGTGTGAGGCATGTATGCGGCCGCCGGGGCCGTGTCGCGTGATAGAAATATGACTCGGAAGTGCCAACCGAACTGAAAAACGAAACCAAACAGTAAAAAAAAACATAATGAGGAAAATAAAGAAAGGGAAGTCGAATCGAGGCCTTAGCTACCCTGAAGATCGACTACACTACGCCTACACGACGCTGGGCGATGACAGTACGATGGGATACCGGGTAAACTACCATGTCCTCGTCGAAACCTAACCAAACCATTTAGACGTCCTCTGTACTATTTATTAATATTTATTTAGAATTTATTTATTATATTTTTTATACTTCAATCCAAATTCCATATGCCTCTATGGTGGTGGCACGCGGTTTAAAATCGGTTCGTAATTTAGTAAACATGTTACTTAGTGATCTACCATGCCATGTTAATTTTAGTATTTAACATTTGGATTCGGGAGCCAAGGAGGAACAAATTGCCTACGAGCTTTAGCGCGTTTTCGGGATACAATTGTGAAAACAACATTATGAATACGAAATATTTCCTTCAATTTATGTGTAATAGTATATCGATAATGGAATTTAGCTCATGATATTTGCACAATTGTAGCGTATTACACGAAAAAGTTAAGAAGCTACACAGAATCACTTTTATTTGTTATTGTTTATAAACAATTATATTTGTTCGTTTGTTAATTTCGTTCTACACATTGTACTCACCAAAAAGTGTCCGCACCGCGGGCGTTTACCAACTATATACAATACATATACGGACACTACAACAAGCCTAACATAATACGCAAAATAACACAATGAAGGCAACTTTCCAACGGCAAGGCAAGCCATAACTACAGACATGAACATCCTTCGTCGCCCAGTATGACGCTTACCCACCTGACTGACAAACACCCCGACATAGCACGGCTAGGGGACAACATTCACAAACAAAAAACAAAATAAACAAAAAACAAACGGAAAAACAAACAAATAACATTGACATTACAACGGCAAGGGATTGACGGGTTCGACCGAGAACGGTTCGAGTTCGGTGTTAGTACGGCGACCACTCGCGGCATGCTCTACAAATGTGTATAAACATTTTTTTTTTGTTTTGTTGCATATCATTTTACTGGTCGTTCAAAAAAAATCCACTCCACACTCAAATAAAACAACGTTCCTCTCAACGGCAGTAACTGAACACAATTCGATACAAAATTAACATATATTGAGAAAAATAATCGAGAAAACAATACGAAATTAACATGTTACTGCCGGCATTGATATCGGTAACGCGTGTTAGTCGTACGCCGTGCGGCTCTGTGCCTTAGCTACGTACAAACGGCGTTCGCCATTCCAACAGAGCTGGGATTGCTTTGGATCAGTAGCGAGGGTGTAACAGGTTGGCGTTTCACAAGCAAAACACTATTCTTAAAAAATAAAACAAATTAAAAAAAAAACAGACAAAAATAGTAAAAATAAAACAAACAGTCAGTATGACTAAATAAAAGATAGACAAGAGTGAAGAAATAGTCATATTTATACCGCGATGTGGTTTCATGTAGTGTAGATATTATAAAAAATAAATATCTATTGGGAATAGTCATAGTAACTGTTTGGTGGGGGGTGGGGGGTACATAATATGAGGGTCATAACATCGTCACAGCCTACATAAATCGCATGCCAATGGGTAGTGGTACAGGGTGGGGGTACAGTCAACTCAGGTAGTAAATTATAACAAAATTAAAATTATAATAAATAATATTGGAAAGCGTCAGACTGTATTCCGTACTGCGGAGCATGCATGGCCGTTACTCGCGATGTTTATGCTATCTAGTGTACTCTAACTGGGTTTCACGCCGGTTTCATGACACAGACAGAAAAATAGAAAATAAATTAAGAGTAAGCTAGCGATAGTTTCTTCAGAAGACTGAAAGTACAGTACAGAATAGATTCTGAAATAAGATTAAAACGAAAGAACAAGTAGATGTCATGAAACCGGGTACCAGAGAATTAATAAGTTTTAGAAAAAAAATCTAGTACAATATTATTCGGTTGCTTATTTTGTTTTTTTGTTCTGTCACTTCTATTTTGTGCCAATATTTGTGTATTAAAATGAGAAACCGAACAATATTGTGATCTACGTTAATTATGGGCCAAAATAATATAGCGTCACTACTGTTATTACTCTGTAAAGTGTTTCTCTGTGTAGGTATAGAAATAATTACTATCGAACAGAAGTATAGGAGAATAAACAAAAAACTTGAAAAGGAAAATAAAAAATTGAAATGAAAGGAAAAAATAAATAAAAACAAAAAATAAAATCAAAACTATAAAAAGTCGTTTTGAAAGTTTGAATTCATTATCGCAAAGAATTACATGTGTCGTTATTTCAATTATTATAATATATATGATATATATATATCAAATTTTCGAACTGTGAATAATCCGGCTTACTGTACCAATAAATCAAATAATGTGTAAGAAAAATGAATCAGCGTAATCTCTATGACGATATTATCTATATATGGATGCATAGTATATTGAAAATGGTGGTTATATTCGACTTGTATGCAAAAATAGTAAAAGTATATATAAATGGACAATAATATCGATAACTTAGCGTTAGGATGCCCAAGGTATCCGCTGTGTTGACCTGTTGACTTTGCAGTATATATAGAAGTTATATATATTTCTGTAAACTAAAAAACTCATCCCTGTCGCGTCTAGCACGAACACATAGGCTCCTGCCACTCCTATATCATTTATTCCAAATTCTTTTGATAATACTGAAATTCCATATATTTTATATATCACGACGTTACTGTACTAAATTTTATCAAAACTTAAGTTAGTATTTTATTGGACAAAAGTTATGTCAAAATTTAGTACAGCGAACTTAATATTCCTAAATTGTCGTAGATTCACATCATGTACAATAAATATATGTTAAAAATAAATCAGTCTTAAAATCAGTCTTTTTGGAAAATCATGATGTTTATCTAAGACAAAATATAATTGACGGTCGAATGCAATAAGTACAAGTGTATTAATATACTTAGAGTATCACTTATTCCAATGGCATACTATTTAATTAAAACTTTATAAGTTTTAGGCCTTATTTGCATACGATCTTCAAAATTATTTCTGTGAATAATCAAATAAATTTAAATAGGATCTTTATAACGGCAATAATTCGTAAATATTTTTAAATAATTATTCACAGAAAATTAAGTACAAATCTGAGAGAATTTTTAAATTATTTTTTAAAACTCAGATAAGAACTAGAAATTTCCCAGGAATTATTTGATGATATGACAATATCAACAAACAATAGACATATATTCCCACATTTATTCCCGTTTCTTCCAATAAATTCATATTATATGCCAAATAGGAATTTGGCATTCAATATGAAATTAATCCCAACCTAATTTAACTATTTATTTATTTTCATTTAAAGTTAAATTAAGTTTATTAGCTGCCGTCGGACGAATAAGCATAAAAATATTATATCAAACATTTATCATCACTATTTTTATATCTTTATAGTTATCAATAATGGCATGTACACTTTGGTAAGTTTTTCGTGTACAAACTTTTGAATTATATATTTTAATATTTCCCCAGAATTCTATACTACTCCTTCTTAACCTTCCCCTATATTGGGCTGTCATCCACATGAATTACTCTTAAATCCTTATCTACCCTTTCTTTTTGCGACCCTCAATATTTATAACTTAAGCTTAAAAATGCAACACGCCCTCATTTTCGTTTTGGTACCCTCACTTAACTTCCCCTTAAAACCCCACTCTACCTCTTATTCCCCTCAAAATCCTACTCTACCCCTCATTCCTCCACTTCTTTTCCACTCTTTCAATTGGATAATTTAACCCCCAAAACTCAACACAACCTTACTACCTCGACACAAACCCAACACTTATCCCCCCGACGGCCCCCCCCATCACCCCCAGCCTCCCCTCCCCCCGGTCTCCCCTCGTCCATACCTGTGTCTGCAGGCGGGTGAGCCCCCGGATCCAGAGGATCTGTCCGGCGCGGGGTTTCTTGTCCAAGTCCGCGTCGTAGTCCGGCCCCGGCTGGATCGTCTCCGGGTCCGGTTGCCCGCGGCCCCATCTGCGGTGTGGTTGAAACGAGATGAGTAAGTAGCTCGAACAATATTTCTATATATTTTGATAAATATTTATAGTTTAAAAACTAACAACCACGCTAAAATCGCACAAGGAAAATCGTTCATCCTGATTCCCGAAAAACCTGATGAGGAGAATGAGATAAAATTATCATAATCGTGTATTGTCATCAGTTCTTGATAATTGTTTAAAATTTTAAATTAATCAGACTGTTCAAAGCGGGTAAAAATGGATTTCAAAGATTCCGCTACATACGTACAACCCAAGCTACAGTACATATATACAGTACAATATAAGAAAAAACAGTAAGAACGATTTATATTTGACAATAAAATTTTGTATTCTAAAGAACAACACATAAACAATAAATTATACAAAAAACAAATCAATTATTATATCATAAGTGTTATATATACACAAAAACGAATATATACCACCAAACATATCTAAATCCAACGTTTACATATCTATTGGATGATCATACTCAAACTCAAATCAAACAGAATATAAATCATTCGATAGTATATTATGTGAACCACGTAAACAGAACTATTAAAAGGAATAAAACCTAGCTACTCCTAAATGTTCTACTCTATCTTACTCACGTCTTATCCACATTTCGAGTATATAGTTGGTCTTGATCCCGTATAATAATACTTGTGGCTACTGTAGAGGATCTCGGGAAGAGGGGGGGAATGGGACTCGTCAAGCAGCGACATCTTGCGGTGGGAAGCAGTAGGTTAATAAACCTCATATTAAATAAGACTGGGTCTATTTCTACCCGTTCACGGGTCACCATATTGATAAGATTATGCAGATCTAAGTAATGATTTTTAATGTCTGTTCTGAGTAAGAATGTTTGTATATTCGTCTTTGTGTGACACATACAATATAGGAATTCATAGTGTGGAGGTTATGAATGAGTGTAGCGAAAGTTGTTCATTCATTATGTAAACGTTTTCGTTACAAGTCGGTTGAGTTGATAATAATAGCCATACTGAAGGACTAATATGGTTGCCTTACATGTAATTCAGCCGACATTCATACCCTTGCACTAAAACGCTTCGCGCTACAAAGGTGGTAGAAACTTATGTTGTTAAACTCCGACAGTACCATCGCCACACCTATTAAACGCTGCTATGTTCTAGTTTAAAGGAACAGATACTTTTCCGAGGTATTACACCTTAGTCTTTATAGGTAGCTGCGCATCTGTGGCCGTCACCAGAACTCGTAGGAATCTTATGTTATCTGGGATTGATTTCAGACGCCCATGGGTAGCAGTTGCAACTTACCATCAGGTGGACTGCATGCTAGTCTGCTACTCCTTTTAAATAAATAAATAATTGAATAAATAGCAATTGAAGCCATGTTTTCAACAAGTGCGAATTTCCTGCCCACGGCCCTTATGTTGACACTGCCGCAATATATGTGCGGCCGGGGGGTAAGACGTCCCAGATACAGATATAAGTGTGGTACTCACGACAACTTCTTCGGTATCTTCCTGGTGGGCACGGTGGTGACGAGCTGCCCCCACACCAGCGTGCCGGCGCCGAGGAACAGGCACCACAGCCACTGGTCCACGCTCAGCCCCGCCGTGCTGAACGCCATGCCGCCGAACTGGATTATTATCACCTGGAAACCGTTGGTTTACGTGTAAAATACCATGATATCTACATATTAATAGACATTTTTGACGGCTAAAATAATAATGATCTGGCCGCTAAAAGAATGTACTCCTGACAGGTCGTTTCTGCATGAACTATGTAACTTTGGAGTGGCATCAAGTATATTCTAAAAAATTTAGTAACATTTATTTAATTAAATAATTATCATTTATTTAATATGAATATTGATAAAAAATGATCAGAAACACGAATATTTTGTAAAAATAAGAATTAATAATATATTTTGGGGCTAAATTTAACAGATATGCATTCTTTCAGCGGTCAGAATATAAAAATAACTTTGGTTATTGTTTGCCAACCAATTGTTTTTGGTTGGCCAGCTATCGACGAGTATTATTAATATAAAATATAATAAATATGGGTAATATTTAGATCATTGGACGAAAATTGATGTTTTAGGATAATATGAACTTTGTGAAATGTTCGGTAATAATAATTAATGGAAATCTTAATAATTGGTAGGAATATCTCGAAAGTAAGACAGATAAAGTTGATATCAGTAAGGGATAATATTTAACTTGGGAAAGTATTAACATTATCTAATTCATATTTTATCGTTATCGACCTTTTACAATTCCTCAACAGATGGTGTCATATGGTCCTTCGTACTTTGACTACGCAGGTACGTTCACCTCGTAATCTTTGCTGAAATAAGTGGAGTTTTGATCGCATTATAGCAGCGTGAAGTACGCTTCATCTTTAGCCGAATGTTGGGGAGAATAGGTAGCCAGCCGCACCAGTTGGTGCAAGTCTTGTAGGGTCTTCATCATCACGAACGTGTTGAAGATGATCGTGAGCTGCATTAGATCATACCTGAGACAAGGCAGTGCCGATCCATATCGAGTAGAAAATGGGGTTGGTGAAGAGCCCCTCGAACACGTTCCGCTGGCCGTGGATCTTGCGCGCGTTGATCTCGTTGAACAGCGTCATCATCACGAACGTGTTAAAGATGATCGTGAAGTGCTGCGAGGGCTCCGAGCTCAGCTGCTGGCCTCGGCCCGATGGGATGTTCAGTAAACGGTCACCTGAAAGGGGTTGAAAGGGTTTTTTAAACGTAATTTCGTACGTGCGTGGACGGGAAAGTCGAGACTTGCTGAAATGAACTTCGATGCTGAAAAGCTACGAGACTGGTAAAAAAAAAACGGTAAAACAGGATTTAAAAAAAAATCTATTTCCCAACCATGGAATCGAATGAGTATATTAAAAATCACTCAATATTATTACGTCATCAGAAAGTGTAGCAATTCTATAATTATATAAGTAGTAAATTCTGGGCTAATGATTGGGTAATCATAAATGGCAAACTACAAAAATGATTTTTTACTATCATGAGTATTACAAAAAAAATATTATTATTTTCCAAATAGAAAAAAACCTCACAACACCCCAATCCGTCCAAAAAATAACACTACACTATGACTATGACACTCAACTTTTTAACCTCACATTAAAACAACATACCAACAAAAAGCAGTGCGAAGATAATAAACAGCTGATATATCGCCTGTCCGAGGATGTTCTTCATCATGGTGCGGCTGATCAGCGGCTTGGTGCGGCCGTACGGCTTCCGCTGCAGCAGGTCTGGTGTCGGCATCTCAGTGGCCAGCGCGAGAGACGCCAGCGTGTCCATTATCAGGTTCACCCATAACATTTGTACCGCCTGGGGACATTGTGGAGTTACAATTAGATTAACCAATCATACATTCATTCGTGAATAAAATAAGTTATGAAGGACAGGTGTAAATAAATAAAGAAGCGAAGTAAAGAAGACAAAATATACGAGAAATAGATGGTACGAGGAAGAAAGGTAGAGTGAAAGATAGAGTAACAGAGCATGGTGTTAGAAAAGAGGAACAGTGGCTCTTCCACTGCTAAGTGATAAAAGACAAGTGACCTGGATAAGATCAAAAAAGGGTTGAGTTTGTGAAAAGAGGACAGTGTAATACGAGAATTATTCTTTTTTGAGATGCTCTACATAGAAATAATACATAAATATGGCACATATTTCGTCCTCATTAAGTATTTATTAAACAATTAAACCATTACTGTTCTATGTTATGTATACCCAGGACTCCGCCCTTTCTCCCTACATTTACTAGGACTTTTCCCTCTACTCTTTATGGAGTCTTCCTTTACGTACATAGAAATGCCTGTCTCGTAAGTAATAAACCTCGAAAACGCAATACTTTGCGTACCTTTAGCGGGCTGTCCTGTATTCGATACAGGACTGTACCGTGCAGGCGCACACTCTGGACTACCATCTCTATTTACCTAAGCCACGTACATATTTTGGACTGTCCATAACACGTATAAAGTGTACTTATTCCGTACCTTAAGCGGGCTGTCCTGTATCGCACAAGCGCCAATGAACGCCACTATAACGGCGACCACGTTGACGGTCAGTTGGAACTGAAGGAACTTCGCGATAGAGTCGTACACGTTCCGGCCCCACATCACCGCCTTCACGATCGAGGAGAAGTTGTCGTCCGTTAGGATGATGTCGGATGCCTCCTTGGCTACGTCCGTGCCGGCGATACCCTGGATTGATAAGAGGAGTATTTAAATTAGAAAAGAAGATAAATGATTGATCGAATGACAATAACAATCATAAAAATAAAACAAACAAAATTGGTAGCGTTAAAAATTGCTTCATATAACAAAGTACTAAAAAGATTACAAAGTTTAGTCATTTTCATTTTGAAACACTACATTGACTCAACACTTTGTACCACCATTACACTTGTAGTGACACATCTGTACCTCAGATAAGACTTCAACCATTGCTAGACTGCGCATTTTATTTTATCATAAAATAAAAATTTGAACTAATATTTATCTTTGAAAGATTTCATTACCGGGAATGGTAAGATATAATAAAAAGAGCATGATATTCTCACCATTGGTAACATAACGTCGATCTTAAACACCAACCCGTCGTTCTGTCACACGTGACCACTCGATTCGATCATGCCCTTTACTAACGTATATTTGTATATCACACCGTTCTCCTAAGAGGCAATAACACTAAGGGCGCTACTCGTATATCATACCTATTTATTAAGAGACCATAGCGTCTCGTCCTCACCATAGCGAAGCCAACATTAGCCTTCTTGAGAGCGGGCCCGTCGTTGGTCCCGTCGCCCGTGACGGCGACCACCTCGCGCGTCTCGAAAGCCTTATATATACCACACCTAAGAAACAATAGAGCTAAGGGCGCGTCCTCACCATAGCGAAGCCAACATCAGCCTTCTTGAGAGCGGGTCCGTCGTTGGTGCCGTCGCCCGTGACGGCGACCACCTCGCGCGTGTCGAACGCCTTCGACTCGATCATTCCCTTCACTAGCGTGTACTTGTCCGTAGGCGACGAGCGAGCCAACACGCGCAGCTTCGGCCACACCTTGTCGATTAGGTTCTGTTGCACCTGAGGAGCGAATGATGCGAAATTGTATTTATGTTCAGTTACTTGGGAGATTGACTTGTAAAGATTTTGTTATCATTCACTTCAGGCAGTCAATCATGATGCGTCAAAAGTAAAAATAAGAGATACGAGTATATTGTTCGAATCGTTGAAAATTAGAATTATAAATAACGGTGAAACTCGCTCCTATCTCGCTCGCACCATATTTGCGTTTTTGTCGTGAACAAGTAGATTCTCACTTTTACATATATAATTTTTTTACATGTATAAAGTAAATGGTTTGCAAAAGTAAAAGCAAAAGTGCAAAAGTCTTATGAATGATAATATTTTATAAAAAACATCTATTGTCTTTCCAGACAAGTATACTGAAACTACAAGCTACATTCTTCACTAAAACAATTGATCCATACCTCGCCATTAGCATCCCTGATCCGCCTGTTAAACTCCTTGCCTTCCAAGATAAGGAAGTCGTCCGTGGGCTTCAAGATACCACACTTGATAGCGATCGAGCGCGCCGTGTTCACGTTGTCTCCGGTCACCATGCGCACCGTGATGCCCGCCTTCTGGCACTTGCGGATCGCTTCTGGTACCTGATTGAATAATATTCCTTCGGTCATTCGGGATTCATTCTTTTTTACATTCGGTCATTTACGTGTCATTAATTTGTTTTTCTTTTTATAATATTGAAGTAGCTAACACGTAGTCTATCTGATGGTAAGGCTCGTCGCCCATAGACATCTAGCAAGCTACCCCAGATAGGATTGTATTTCTACCTAATATGACCTACGATGCCTTGCTGTCTCAGAGGACTTTTAGAATTTCAATATTTATCTTGAATAATGCATTGCATATATATGATTTAGGGCTTTGGATAGACCTTATCTTTCAGAGGGTTTTGGAGGAAGGAATAAAATAGTTTAAATCCAAGAGAGACCTTTACTTTCTAGCGAAGTAATGTATTTTTTTGTTATTAAAAGTTCCCTTTTACGGGAGATTTTTAAGATGAATAGAAACTTACCTCTGGCCTAACAGGGTCCTCGATACCAACAACGCACAAACAGGTCAGGTTGTTAACAATATTGTCCTCGTCGTCCCAATTCGGCTCTTGGTCTATGTGCACCTGAAGAAAAAAAAGAATTATTAGCATCCAAATATCCTTACTCATTATCCGTATATAAAAAGTATAATATTTTAAGAAAAGGGTATGGATTATAGTACCTGCCAATTACACATTTCAGAATGTCATATACGATTCTTTGAACAAGTTTAGTTTGTTCATGTATTCCCAACAGTCAATAGGCGAAAACAAAAATCTACTTGAGTCTTGATTTGGTTGTCGCGCAAATATAAATAAAAAATATATCTAATATATCCATTATAATAACCCAGAAGGAGCTTAACCTTAAGATTTTATTATCATTTGCAAGGACGCCATTAAAAAACTAATGGTTATGTCTAATACATTCTATCCATTCATTCATACTAAATATATAAATACAAATTGGGACTTTAGAATTACTGCGCATAGTTTATGCGTTTGTCTTCATCACCTTTAAAATCCTTTAGTTTTTCTGCAATCGCTAAGGTTGACTGGTAGAAAATACTTGTTAGCATTAAGTCCACCTTTTGTACCACATTTTTAAAATACGGTCATAAAGATTAAATAAATAAATAATCCCTCCATACCTGGTTAATCTCTGCCTTCCCTGGTACGAAGTCCCTATAGGCCACCGATATGGTCCTGAGCCCGTCGCAGGCCATCGGCTCTATGACCTGTCTCACTAGCCGCTCTTGCATGTCTCGCGTGAACTTCTCCAGTCTACCTTCGTGGCCGTATATGAATGCACATCTGGAATTTACATACGATTTTTTACTATATGTTGTTTAGTTTTAATTTTTAATAATAGTGTGATTTAATAGGTATTAAACCCTGATTATGGTCCTTCGAGCCGGATATGTTAATGAATTACTCGCAATGGTTAACTGGAATTTTACATTAAAAGATAATGTCTAAAGCTTTTTCTTCTAATAATCATTGGATTTCATTTTACTACTGCCAGTACGAACCCGAAGTTAGTGGACGCTCGATCCTAATGTCTTTACTGGTTTTTCTTTTACGTTACACAGTTTTTGGGTTAGATTTCCAGCCAGCCAGGCAGGAAATAAAATAATGGCTCTGCGTATATTTTGTATGTGTTTCGTTTCGTTTCGTGTTGTGTGTCATGGAGTCACTCGAAACATAGAGGATCCTAGAGTAGGAAAATAAGGGAACTCACTTTTTCAAAACAATTTCCGAAGCGCCCTTAGTGTAGAGCCGGTAGCCGCCCTTGTAGGGTATGACCGTGGACATGCTCTTGCGCACCGAGTTGAACGTGTAGACCCTTGTGAAGGACTCCTCTGGATGCCTTTCCCTAACGCCCTCGTAGCTCTGGCCCAGCGCTACCACGAAGCCGAGGAGAGAGCACTCAGTCTTGTTACCCACTTGCATTGGTGGTCCTGTTGGATCTTGTGATGGCTAAAGGGGAAAGGAAACATTTAACGTGAAATAAATAGGAACATTAAGCAGAATATATAATAATATCTTGTTTCATATCATTGATATTTGAAGTGAAGTATTTTTGGTTTTCGGTTGAGGAAAATGTTATAGAATCGCGTCACTGACATGCTGATGTTAATAATATATCAGTAGATATGACCAAAGACCATAGCGTGTTGCGTTAGTATCTTATTTTGGAGCTGTTTTTAATTTACAATATACTACTACGACACTACATTTTGGATATTATATTTTTATTCTATCGACAGTACCTATGGTTTTTAGTTAAAACTATCAATTTTGTGAGTTGTTTCTTCGTGAGTTTTGGATTATGTGCGTACAAAGTAGATCCTAACAACGGTATAACATTGCTTCTATTAGATAAAAACTAAAGATGTTACTTTAATATCCTCTACAATTTTTATCAAACACACAAATTGTATATCTCACCATAATCCTAGATGTGAAAGCGCTGTTAACAGATATCCCTTCGATCATAGTTTCGGCGACCTCTTGTGGTATGTCCCTGTAGTTAGGCGTGACCTTGCAGAGCTTCTCGCAGATGTACGACTGCACGACCGTCATGCGATTAGTCGTGAGCGTTCCAGTCTTGTCCGAACAGATCGCGGTCGCGTTGCCCATAGTCTCGCAAGCGTCCAAGTGTCGTACCAAGTTGTTGTCTTTCATCATTTTCTGAAAACGTTGACAAATATTTTGTTAATACTTTCATTCCTTGTATTAGAGATCTATTTTATTAATACTTTAGTGTCTTGTGTTGGTTACACTTTTGCACAAACAAATCGTTGAAAATTGTGATCATAATTCGTGACAGTCGATTAATGTCTATTATTAATACTCCAAACTTTAATTAACCCACCAAATATCGAAATTTGTCAGTTTCTTGTACGAAATAATTGTCAAATCTTGATCTTTGGTAGGTGGTAATACGGTAATACAAAAAGTAATTTGTTGGCATACATACATGACACAAACACAAAGCTTTACATTAATTGATATCTCCCTTTGAAAAATTAATAAGGAGTAATAAGTTTTAACTTTTTACACAATGTTGCATTTTTCTATAAAAGTATCTTTATATAAAGTTTGAAAGCGAATGGTTTAATATCAGTCCTAGTAATTGACAACAAACTGAGCCACTGTGACAGAACTTAATAAAATTAGCCACAGCGAAGAGAATCTCAAAAGATATAATTAAAATAGACAAAATGAAGTCGTCTCTTTCTAACCTTAACAGAATAAGCGAGGGAGAGCGTGACAGCTAGAGGTAGACCTTCGGGGACCGCCACCACGAGCACGGTGACACCGATGATGAGATGTTTGACCAAATTGTTGATGTATGTGGCCTTCCACTGCTTCTCCTCTATGACGAACGTGTGCACGCAGAACTGGATGACCAGGATGATGACCGTCAACACTGCTATCGTCGAACCGGCGTAACCGATCTGCGAAAAGATAAAACCGTTAACATATCGATATAAGAACTCTTGATTTTGTTTTGTAGAACTTTTACCAGTTCGATTTTGATGACAAAACTTTATGAGTTGTCGCGCCGATGTTCCGTACCATTGTTACCTGTATGGGCAATTTGATTTGCAATACTGATGTACCATTTCTGTCAACTTATCAATAGTTTCTTTTGCCGCTTTTGAGTCAACTGTAATTTTTTTATCATTAGCACGAATAGTGTTTGTGTCACCTTTAAAACAACGTGTGTCGTTACCTGTACGGACAGCTTGGTCAGCTGCGCTAGCAATATTGTCTTTTTCTTCTTGTGGCAAGATTATTGGCTTTTTGGACAATATGAGCATGGACAATATGACAATTTTAGGCAATATGAACTGTGTTTGTGTCATCTTTGAAACAATTGATATAGTTACCTGTTCATCAGTTTTACTTGCAACCTTGACTTAATCTTTCTGTAGCCTGACTCGCACGTTTTTGCAATGAATAACACGACTTTATTTCGCAATAAAACCTGCGTATATCTTTACCTGTATAGCCAACTTGGTGAGTTTCGCTTGCAGCACGGACTTCTCCTTCTTGTGGCTGGCCTCGGGCGCGGGCTTGTCGGCGGGCGGCGCGGGCACGTGGTTGTCGTCCGGCCGCGCGTGGTTCGCGCCGTGGCTGTTCCGCGACGACGGCTCGTCCTCGCCTAGTGTGGGGCGGCGCTTGCGCGTTGTAGTCGTTGCGATGTCGTGTCGTTTGGTACGTTTGGACTTTTTTTGCTCTACGCTTCGTTCTATTGAGGTGGTAGATGCGAGGAAAGATTTTAATATAACTGTTCTGGGCTCCAGTTTAAAGGAACTATTAGAAAAAATAAATTCTGATCATTAATTCTTTAATTTAGTTTTTTCCGTTATTACAGTTTATTATGTTTTCATTAAAAATAAATGTGTATTCCTTGCATCATATTCCTCATACTAACATCGAAATATTCTTTAAATTGGCTTTATTTTCAAAATTATACTTAACTACAAGAAGATTTAAAAACTACAACATACCTACATAGAAATAAAAGTTTTTTTACTGTTTAACATATTTTTATAAACCGTATCAAATTATCATTACTGATAAATAACAAAATTATATAAAAGTCCAAAAGTAACAAACGACAACACATCAACAATACATATAAACGTTAATACTTTAAAGAGAAGAATAAAAAAGAAGAAAGAGAACGTAGTCATTTATGCTCAAATTTTATAAAATTGTAACAAAAAATCGTGTAAAATTATAAAAAATACTCTCACAAAATCTAAGTATTTACTATGTAAAAATACGAAAGATGCAGTTACTCTACAATATGCTAAGAAGAATGCAGTGTAAGAAAGGGTTTTATGCAATGCATGAAATGATAGAGTTAGTAGTTGACTATCATTTTATTGCTATATATTTAGTATTTCATTTTAACTACACTATACCATTGTCTATTCGACCTGTGGAAGTTAGAATTACTTTTGCAACTCACGAAGGCACGCGACGTTTCCTTGTAATAGTATGCGATGTACGATATTTATTGTCAACAATATATTTAATGTTTGATCAATATTTTTATAACATGATTATAATTATCTTAAACAAGTAAGACATAATATTAAAACAATAATTTATTATATATTGTGTCAAAAAATATATATTTTTTAGTTTATATTACTCATGAATGTTATATTTTTTATAACAAAAAATACTATTATATGGAAGGTCAACACGCCATCATGACTTGCATCAACATACTTACAAGTCTCCCAAGGACGCACTATTACCTTCATCTATAACTTTTAGTTTGTGCCTTAGTATTGAAGTACACTAAAGTTGAGAAGAGGCTAGCTTAAAGCTTGTAAGCTTTTAAAGAAAGCGTCGGCTAGATTTACGAGTAGGCATGTTTACTTGGCCCCAAGTGTACATAGGGCTCTGAGGTGTATATTCGATAAGAAAAGCTGTCGATTACGACTCCGACGATTATAATTCTTTATTGTCTGGCAGGTATAACATGAATTATTGTCGAATTGGTCCAAAAATAAACTAAACAGATTATTATTATTATAATACAAAAGTAACCAATGAATGGTGGTAGAATGCCTCGTGTTTTGACGACGGGTCAACAGCCAAAGTTATTTCCAACATCTAGGTAGCATTATTAAAGATCTTTCGTGTCTATTTGCGGTTGAACCCAAACATCCATTAGCTGCTATCATTTTTTCTTACGAATCAAGTAATAAGTTCTGCTGAGTTCGGGTTTGACGGAGAACTTCGGGTTTGAAGGAGACATGAGGAATTTCGATTTAGTCCTCAGGTGTTGTAACGCATTTGTGTTCGCCTTTAGGTTGAAGTTGAGGTTAATTTCAGACGTCTAATTAGTGGTTGTGACAGTTTAACATCAGGTCTACTACATATTTGTTGGTTAATTTAATAAAAAGAAGTATAATATAAAATTAAATAATGATCACTCATCACCCTACACACAATAAAATCTCTTTCCATTCCATTCCTTTCAATACAACTTTAGATAGATTCGTTTCGTCACCTTACCATTTCGACAATAATTCATGCTCGCCCTTAGATAAAGTTTTATAAACAAATCGCCAACACGAATGTACACCGAGAAGCGAGGGTCTAGCAAAGGGTTTACTTACCGGTCAAGCTCTTGCGCTGGCTTCCCTTTTTCTGCTGCTTTTTAGCTTCTACTCGCATCAATCCCAATGGGTTGGATAATATTCTCATGTCCAACGATATAATACATAAGCATACACATTTATCAAAAAAAGTATTGTATATAATCGTATCGTTTTATACATCATGCAGTCAACACGACATTAACACGATGCAGTTTAAATGTGTATGTTTTTGTTGTTGTTTTTATTTTTGGTTTTTTTAATTTTCATCGGCGGTCATGGAGGTGGGTGCGGCAGGCCGGGGTCGGGGGTGGAGAAAAAAAAAGTTGGATGTCATTGAACGGATCACACTATATCGTATGTGGCACTAAGACTAAAGGATTCAGCGGTGCCCAAGTATTCGTGACTGCTAAGGTATGTATGCAAATCAATGCGTAAAAATTAAAAGCGGATAGCATGAGACGTTTCGTTCAGTCGCAGTCACCGTCAACGTCACGTGACTGCATCCTAGCAAATCTCACACTATTTGCGGTAGATTCTCGTCGCTTTGGACGAAACCTTATCCCATCACAAGTACTTGGGCATGGCGTCTAAATTGCATTTACAAATGTATGCTTTTAAGGGTATATCATTTAAAAACGTTCTTTATATTCGGAACGAGATTATTTTATATGAGTACACCTATTTATACAAACTTATGTGGGGGTAATAAACATCTATGGATAACTACGGGGGTATATATAATAAATCGGAATATAGTATACCATGCTCCGGCAAGACAAGATCAGGCTATTAGTCAAACACATAACACGTACAACGTCGAGCAAAATGTCACCATAACCTTCAACTAGGGGACGTTCGTATAGGTTCAATAAAATAATCTCATGTTCATTCATAGGGGAAATTTGTGAAATATTTAGGTAATATTTAGTTACTCAAATCTTAACATTTTTTGTTTATTTGTACATTTCGTTTTAAATAAAGAATTTTATTAAAAATGTCTGTTTTTCTATAGCTTTCTCGCTCACATATTACAATATGCTACACACATATTATAAACTTTATAGAGCGCGAGCGAGAAGTAAATAGAAACTCAACTATTTTGAATTTAAATCTTTATCAAACCAACTTACAAATATGTTATAATTTTTTATTTCGAGTTTATTTTTTTATTCACAAAATTATTTTCATATGAAGGAGATTATTCATTTTATTAATTATTTTTATTAATTCAATTTTAAGTATGATTTTTATGAACAATAAACGTTTTAAAAACGCTAATACTTTCTTAACACCTTTAATATTCGATTTTTAAATTAAATTTCACAAATTCCCCCCACCACTTGCCCTCCATAACGGGGGAGTGAGTGCGGTGGTATCATGATAGGGTATGTCACTGTGGGTCTCTCTAATGTATGCAACTAAGCATAGGGCCGTACAATGCTCATTTAGGTATATGTTCTATGACTGAAAAAGCAGTGGAGTCGAATTTGGATTGGAAATTTTTCGTATATGAAAATGAATTTGATATTTTGTGTAACTAAGCGATTCTAATGCATATTTCGGGTTGTTTATGAGTATCTTGAGTTAACTGTACTTACCAATAACGTATTGACATTTTCCAAAACCGCTTAACCTTATTTTCTAAAATTCACTGTAGTCTAGTAATCTCACTACAAATTCACTTATTTTGTGTTTCCCTTTGTAATATATAACTAGTTTCAATACAAATTGTGTTTCAAAATGGCGATATTTCTCTCTCACACATTACAACAAGAGGATGTATAGAAAAATCGCTATTTTGTAATACAATTTTTATCGACACAAGTTATACTTTAATATATTCCTAAGACTATTCAGAAGCGGTCATATTTCTATTCAATCATCTATGTGCAAGCGTTTCAGTGTAATATGAGTGTAAGCTTTCAAAAACTAAATGAGCAGAGTACCTTCCACCACGCTAACTAGGCTCTCCATATCTGTTACGACTCGGGGTGTGTTCTGGTATTGTGTAGGTTTGATTATTTAAGTTATGTAGTAAAAAGTATTTATCCAACGAATTTTATTTGATATTTTTCGTTATCTCGCGTGTCAACTATTTATAAGGTGTAAATGAAAGTTAATAGTGTCAGTATTTTTTCTTACTATGTTAAAACGGGTAATATGAGATTTTTTTTAATTATATTTTTTCAACCATTCAATTTTAATTTATTGAATTAGACAATTGAGGCTTCCTTTTCATATCAGAAGTACCTAACATTTTTAATTTTTGTCAATTCTAAAGAACATATCAATACTAACCTAATTTTCCTCCTACTACTAATTAATAAAAAAATCTTTGACACTTGATATTCCCGTAAAAAAATTTATCTTAAGCTGATATTAACTCAACAATCACTTCCTTTACTTTAACGATCACTACAGACCCACTTCCAACAGTGGAACATACCCCACAACACCAGAACCCACGCCCTCGTCCCCACACCTAGCACACATCCACTGTGCCGGCACGCACTGACCTTTCTTCATCTGCTTGATCTCCTTCTCCTGCTTGTCCACCGCAGCGCCGAGCAATGTGAAGATGATACCAGCCTGAGAGTTCACACCCACGGCCGTTACCAGCATCTTTCCTGAACCTGTTTTCAAGGGATTTTAGTTAAAACGCTCTTACAGCTAAGTTTTGAACGCCCGGACATGATTCAGACATATATAAGTTTATTGTACTTAATTATAAGTTATTGCTCTCATTTAAGTGACAATTGTCTTCTATGAGACCTAAACTTCGTTAAACCTAAATTTATTGTGTCATAATACTTCTTTCTTTTCAACATGAAAATATGAATTTAATATAAAACTAATTTTTAATTATATAAAAAAAATACAATGTTTACGATAGGTACAAAATTTTAAATAATATAGTCTCTACTGTTGTAAAACCTCCCAACCTCTCTTTCACACCCCATAAATTTGCTTTCCTTTTTTTACACCCTATGTGTCGATATTTCCATTGTGTAAACACCCTAAAAGTGGTAGATGTCTTCCTTTGTACAATGACTCTTACCTTCCATAACGTGTGTACCGGATAGCACCATGGGATCAAACGATTCACCCTTTTTAACATGGTCCGATTCGCCCGTCAGCGAAGACTCGTCGATCTGTGAATATGAATAAACAAATAAGTAAAACTATAAGTAGTAATATTTTTATACTCTAAAATATATTTCATTTTGGTTCGACGTCGGTGGAATTATCATAATCATAACACTCAGTTAGGCTGAGACCGCACTGCGATTAAACGCACGCGTTTAACCGCAAGACTGAAACCGCTAAAATATAAAACATATTGCTTTCTATACAAGTGCACGCACTAGTGACTTTTTCAGTCGACTGATTTATTGTTACATTTTGACCGCGGCTTGTTTAAAGCGCGGTTTTTTGTCTCCCATAGTAATTGTATGGTGGGGCATTGATATAAACTAAAGATATGTTACTAGTGGGTAAAACATGAAATATACAAAATACACCAATTGGAGTGAATCGACTCCAGCCGCTCTCGCGGCGGCGTAGTAACTGACACGTATGTATGTCACTGTATACGTTTAACGTCATTATTTTAGTCTTCTAAGCCTCAAAATGCCTTCTTGGGCAATGCTTAAATGTACAAATTATGCAAAAAAATACCCAAGATTCATGGAATCACATTTCACAAGTAAATGAGGAGAAATCATTATATCTTGATTGTTTTTCGTGCTTGGTCCGCTATAATTACGTAACTGACAAAATAGAGATAACGTATTCCTTCCACAAGTAGTAATAGAGAAGCAAAATTTACGTACATATTTACGTATGAATGAATGAGTTACTTTCGGGTAAGCAAAAAGAAAAACGTGTATTTGTGTGTTTAGTGTAACACTTATTTGTGTTGTTTTGTGGGCAGGTAACATATCTATAGTTTTAAATATCATTGGTTTTTTATTCAGTCTCTAACCCCACAACACGTGCTGTTCGCCTGAAATCTATGATGAGACTGAAATAAAATTAAGCCAAAAGAAAACCGCAGTGCGTGTTCGTATGCGTTTTGGCGTTTTCAGCTTTTTTTATTCAGTCTGCGTTTAATCGCAGTGCGGTCTCAGCCTTATGCCCTAGAATATGAACAAACAAATACATTTGTAAACACTAGTCCTAAAAATTGTATACTCTAAAAAATATAGCGTTTTTGGTTCGACGACAGAGAAACTATCATTATTATAAAACTGCCCTAAACAGTAATCTTAAGATTTTCTGTGTTCTAAAGTTATAAGTAAGAGATATAATATAGTGTTAGGAGTGGTAGGTAACCTTTGCCGACCACAGGGAGGACTTAAAAGCTTTTTGGGTTTGATTACAGGTGTCCATGGGCAGCAGAGACTAGTCAATATTAGGTGAACAGAATGTTTATTTGCTGCTTTTCTTCAATTTCATGACAAAAATGTTTTTCAATAATTAGTATGCGAATTTTTGTTGAATAAAATTCACATGAAATTTTGTTGTAATTTCGCTGAATAATGTTCGCTGAATAATTTCAATGAATTTTGCATGTGTATAAATGTATTATCTGTATATGGGCGTTTGTAAGCTTGTCTTTGTCACCATGAGACCTAGTTACCCAGTAGGGCGGTGAGTGTGTAACATTTACTATCACATCTATTTGTCAAACACATTAAAATTCCATTACGTGTGCCATTCAGTATACTATCATTTACCCACGTCAAGGCTAGCTTATCAATGTGCTCGTACGCCTGAACTAAATTCAAACATAGGCAGGCATTGGTGCAACAGTTTCGAAATGTTAAAACAATTATACACACATTTCACAGATAAAAATACCGCATTCTCTTATCAAATCAGTATGCTGCTATCTTTATGTACCTACATGCACTTATCTACACAATCTGGTCTTGAGAATGACGCACACTGCGGGTTATGTAAAAAATAAATCAAGTTTCCTTGATATGATAATAATGAGTGTTGATTGACCATTAAAGAGTGGCGCCTAAGGCGGTTAAAACTAGCCAACATTTTCTACCCATTTAGTTAGAGAAAAAGAAAAGATGCTTTCAGCGAGGTAGGTACAAATGAAGGAAAATAATGAGAAAATTGACAATAGTGTGAGAGAAAAGAAAAATACAATGATTGTTTAAAAGGCGTATAATGAATACCAGCAGGGGGAAGGTTCGCTATTGACATTGTAGGGGCGCATTTGATCTTCAGCATAGTCGATGGGTAACATATCATCTAGTACCTATAGCAGAAATAATATTTTTCAATACTAGTGTACCCTGTTGTTAGGAATTAGAAAGCCAGTTCCTACTATAAGGTTTCTACTAAATTCTCGGAAGCAGCGCTTCTGTGATGATCTTCAGTTGGTTATTGACGTTTATAGAATCGGTCGGTTGTTTTGTCAAAATGTTTGTAATACTAATAATCAGTTTATTAAAAAAAAAGAAATAAAAAGACTATAAAAATATTGTTTATTATTGGTTGGTGTTAAACTTTGATACAACTATTTTTATTCGGATAAACGATAGAAAATATCTGACTACTATTCATTTCATTCCCGTGCGAAATATTTCTATCACCGATCAGTACGTCGCTACAGCCTTCCATGGTTCCCTACACTATCCCCACACAAAAAAACCGACACCACCAAACGCCGAGCCAAAGCCATCGGGTGTCATCGATAACCCAATAACCTGTAGTTATCAGGCGATTATGCGATAGGTGTGTACCGTTATCGTTACCGCTGGACGGATCTGATAAGGAAACGTTGCTACCGAGGCACGTTTGATAAACAATTAGTGATAATCTATCGTGTCAGGGCTGATCGGTGTTGGTGCCGATAGCGTTTTCGGAGAAGGTCCTAATTATGGAAGTGACATTTTGGGTAAAGGATATGAAAATAATTCGGATTATCCGATAGATTCGGATATTTTCAGTTTAGGATATTAGAAATGTAAAGGTACAATACAAATAGGTAAAATACTTTGTTAGTTTATTTGTGAAATAATGCATGATACGCGATCCGGTTTCGGATAGTTTTTTTAATATAACATTATTAACTGAATTTAGAAGAGGAGATTGAATTTAGAAGAGGAGATTGCCATGACTGAAGGCTAAGATGGTCGCCTCAAAGGTTGTCAGCGAGCATCCATAAGTCTACCCTTTCATCGAAATCAGTTGAACTACGAGTATTATATATTTCGACCATCTTTCAGATCTTTCTCATATCTTCGGTATTTACATGTACTTATGCACTAAAGATTGATTATTATTTACTATGCATACTCATCAAACCAGGTCACCGCATCGCTACCACTTTTCCTAGGCATAAATAAGTATGACGGTGGTACCTGCGGTTAACAAATGATTCTAATTGAAGGTATGTTGAGTAAGGCAAAAAAGTATCATCAAAGTTTTGGAGCATACGCAGCATTAGGTACGTGGGTGCCCTTACCTTGAGGTCGTTACTCTGAAGCAGTATGCCGTCAGCGGGCAGCAGGTCACCATACTTGATCTGGCAGATGTCGCCCACCACGATGTCGCTTATTGGTATCTGCTTCACCTCGTTGCCACGTATCACCGCGAACTTGTGCTCCCCTTCTATCCTCGACTGGAGACCTCTGGAATTTTATAAAGCACTTTGAGTGATAGCGGAAACCGTAATAGGGAGATAGTTACCAGCTCTTATAATAAACAGTTTGGGTGCACATTTAAGTTGTGGGTTTCATTCAATGTCGTGTCGTTCGAGTTTTGAAATATTTAAATTCTTTATACATTTTTTTATTTTTTTTTGCGTTCACAATATTATGCGTCTCTCAGCCTACTCCCAGTCTACCAACCTCTGTTTCACCATCGAAGAACACTAGGACATACAACTTTATTCTTCCGTTCATAGATCCATTTCCAGCTAAGAAGTATTGGGATAAATTGTTGAGATCAAGTTGATGTGAAAGACCTACAAAAGCCTACAAAAAATAAACTTGAATTTGTAGATCCTACTTAGAATTTTATACTAGAACTTTATACTATGTATTTATGACAGTAATATATATAATCAATATTTAAAAATAAGCACGTACCTGAATTGCCTTTCCTTAGTATAATCATTAAACGCTGTGACTATGACGACAACTATAACAGATATTAATATAGCCAAGCCTTCGATCCACTGATAGTGACCTTCGTCCTCGTCCAGATGCGCTGAAACATTACATTATTATATTATAGCACATATAATATATTCACATTAAAAATAACATCACTTTCCACCCTCGTAAACCTATATAGGATTTTGTGTCGTAGGAGCCAAGGTATAAATAAAGAGGGTACAAAAACACCCAGACCCAGAACAGATATTTTTACTAATCATTTAAATTTTTATTTGGAGATTGAACGTATCTTCTTCCTGTCAGACCGATAATATAATTGTATTTAATTATAAAATACTTCTTATAATGCGACTATAAAGCATTTTCATTTTTTTGCACAAGGGTATACCTTCATTTATCGACACCAAAATGACATCAACAGCTTTAATAAGCAGATCTTTATTAATATATCCAACACAAATTAATAAGGGCGTAATAAAGATCAGCAAAATTTCTGATAAAACAAACAGAATTAATCGAAGTCAAAAGCAAAAAATAGTTTAGATAACTGTTTTGGGTTAAGTGTATTTGTACCACTTTTTGTAGGAGTTTATGTGAATCACACCATCAAAGCCTACTGTGGTGCTATTGGCTCTAAGCGTTAAAAATCGTATTAAAACAGCATTATACGTCATAATTTGGAAAATCAGCGTGTTTAGCTTCAAATCTACTAGTATTAGCCGTCCTATGAAGCTTTTTGAGTTTCGTTTTGGAAGCATAGAGCTGTACGGTGCGAGTTGCTAGGATTCGGTGCCAATTGCTGTGATCGTTGCCAGATTAAGCCGATTTCAAGTTGAAAAATAAGGAACACTCAAATTTTTATAGCATTAATTAATTTCATTTTATACTGTTATTCGGTCATTTTTTTCATTTTAGTTTGTGTTTATACATATATATATATTTAAAAATGCATGATTTTTGTGATTAGGTTGCACTATACAATCCAGGTGTAATCTTTTTATATATAAAATTCTCGTGTCACAATGTTAGTCACTGTACTCCTCCGAAACGGCTTTACCGATTTTCACCAAATTTGATATGCATATTCAGTAGGTCGGAGAATCGCCTACTATCTATTTTTCATACCCCTAAGTAATAAGAATCGGTTATTTACCCTAACATTTTTTTATTTATATGGCAACACAACGTTTACTGGGTCTAAATTCTAAATATCTTTCTTTCTTTGATAACGTAAAAGTGATATTTATTTTGAGTACATTCTTGTTAAATCTCTAAATGACTTTATTATTTTATGAGTAACTTTCGTGTGTTTTTTGCACTTCTATTTTTGCTGTGTGTCTATCACAGATAGGTTGCAACTCCCTGACGATAAACTATAAGTGTAAGCTCTCTTGAAACTAAACACACCCTGTTAACTAGAACACAGCTGCTACTCTACTGCTCAGAAATAGACGCGACAGTGGTGCTGACACACTCAAACCAGGAAGTTCTTCCTGTGCATTTGTTTAAATAGTAAATTTATATACTCATTTATATATTTGTAAACATATTTTTGACATTATAGCTGACACTAAGTCAGCTATTATTTGTGGCATACTTATGGCATTTATTTGTGTTTTTAGTTCATATATTTGGTATCTTGACATAAATATTTAATTCTGTCTAGCATTGTAGAATATGCCTTTGATTGTTATTACACTTATATAAATAAATTATAATGTAGTAATTTGTCCTTAAGTTATACGATAAATATTTGTATGCCCATAAGGGTTGAATATAGAGCACCTTTTTGTAATACCTAAAAACCTGTATACCTATATTCACGAATAAAGATATTATTATTATTATTACGTTTAAGATAAAAAAAGGAAAGAGATCAGTTTTCAACTAAGTGGAAAAGGCTCAAAATTTAAATTAATAATAATTTATTTAGAACTTGTAGTAACTCTTGAAAGAGTTGTATTATTTCATATCTATTCCAGACACCTGTCTAAATCAAGATTATAATTATAATTATGTTATTTATCAATTATAACATAAAATATAAATCAGTACACAAGTATCTTTCTACTATCTGTGAAATAGAGGTCATCAGTAGGCTCGAATTACTAATATATGAGTGGTATTTATCAATCAATTATATTACCACGATAAGAAAATATCTATGTACCTACAGTTATTGTAATTAGGCGTGATATTGCTATAATTACATAACTTGTAATATGCCATTTATCAGTACAATAATTTATGTTATTAAATTCTGCAAATAAAATTTTTTGTAAAATATTTTTTGCTTTTATGAGTAGATCTTACTGTCACTGTTACTTATTAATTTCAAAGTTATTTTCGGTCAAAATCTAACGTTATTTGTTTGTCAAAACGCACGCGAGAACTAAGTTGAAATAATACCTTCAAGTTTACCGGGTACCTTAAACTATAACATGTTTTTATTAAAATTTGGGAATTTGGAAATATAATTTTTGATTTTTTTTAAAAATTTAATGCTCCACAACAAGATATTCCCAACCACCCAGAGCCAAAATGGCAAAATTAGACGTATGCCTAACCGGGAATCGAACCCGAAGTTGCATGACGGTCCAGCATGGTAACGGCTCCGGCACACGGCTCAAAATCCGCTAAACCGATCCTTATTAGTCATTAAAGCACATACTTAGTCAATGCGTTAAACATGTAACACATCATTATATAATGTGGCTTAATCCGTAATAACGCCCGCATATCCGATGTTCAAATGAGCGAAACGTTCCGGTTCACTGAGTCCGGTAACCGACGGCTGTTTACGATTTATCAGTATTCCGATGTATAAATAGGCACAACCCTTAGATATTTTTGGAAATTGAATGACAGTTGACACTGACGTGTAGTGTTCGTCTAAAACTAGAAATTTTTGTACAACTATTAAATTTCATACATCTGTCTGCACGGGGTCGAACCCGGGTCCCTCTGACTAGCTGACAGACATTACACGTATTTATTTGGGTAACAAACATAAGATATTGTCTACGGAAAAATTGTAATACTTTTTGGACTTAAGATTTAAGCATTAATATTCATATATCTGCTGAAATTGAAATAAGCGAAACGATCCGGTTCACTGAATCCGGAAACGGACGGCTGATTGCGATTTATCGGTATAAGTACAATCTTACAACTTATGAATAAGAACATTGCACAATCCATAGGTTTGTATTTTTTGGACTTGTATTTTTATAATATACACTTTATTTCTATACAAGATTATAGTACAAGTAAATAAGTAAGTCTTTCTCTATTCACTTAATTATTTATAGTAAGTTTTATTTTTATTTTTAAGTATGAATTGTTAGTTTTATAGTAGATCCTAATGATAATGCAGACGAGCTGCCTGGTAGAAAGTAGTCACCGTAGCATATAGACTTTGCAATAGGCTTTGTAGATCTCTAGTTGCACCTTTCTTGAAGAGCCCCATATCCACCTGCCACTCTGTTATCATAGTGTTATCTTATTATACTTTGACTTCGCGCCTCCTTATTATATATTTAACACTAGGGTGTGTTGTGCATGCATGGCGAAATATAAATTTGGAAAAAAAACACATATAAATAGGAAACACATAGGAAAATGCAAAAAGTTACAGTTTTTTCGGATTAGATTTTCAGATTATAACAAAATTATTTTATTTTGAATAATTATTTTAAAATCATCGCCATTTTAGTTAGAAATTTAGTAATAGAATTAAATTAAGAATTAAAATTTGATTTAAATAGCTTTATGATTAAAATTTTTGTATTTATCTAATACACAAGCACACAGAGAGATTATTGAAAAAGGTGGGCGGAGTCAGGGTGCATCCACTACTGATTGTGACGGGCACTAGGTATTGGGTATTCTATCTAGCATCTAATTCACACATGCCCTATTACCATGGTATCTCGAACCGAATTAAAAAAAATAAGAATTTATCGTATGCGAACATTTTGGTACTTATGTTTTGTTATAATTTCGTTTTTTTGTACTTTTATACTTGAATTAATTAATTCGTATACATATAATTTTTATCCCATAAAATATTTTTTGTATAAATAACATACTGTAATTCGATCTTCATAATTATTCTACTTTTTTGTCAAATAACTATTAAGATTTAATTCAAAAGAAACATTTTAAAACAATATGCACGATGAAATTTAATGACGTTAGGCAGGTGATAATATAATTCCGTTTATAAGTGAGAAACAAGAGATTCTAACGAGTTCGAGATAGCAAACCATGGTAGAAGAAACAGTTACGATAGACAGACACGTGACGAAGAAAACACTTGAAATAACACACATTCTCTACTCAAAAATCACACAAAATCGATTCTGGGATATGTATTTATATCGTTCGATCGGTGGTTTCGTAACACACATACTAGAACGAGCATTTACAGAACAAAATGTAATTTCTTACCGGGATCGTCTAATGATATCCATATTGTTATTGAAAAACAGAAAATACATACATGATTAATCATTATGGCCCATCGCAGACTACAGACTATCGGTGGCCAATTAGCATAAATTATATATGACATATAATTAAATACCTAAGTACAAAAATAACATATAATGTAAATGACCGATAGGGACCTTTAAAGTCTGTTGTCTGCGCTCCACCTAACAGTAAATTCTATTACTAACTAAAATATTAGTTACCTTACAATTTAGTTAATAAAGAAGTAAATGTATTAATTGTCTTAACTATATTTAAACTTCTAAATGTATTGAGATAATAAGTCGTCGCTTACCGTAGAGTTTTATCATATTGTGCTTAGAACATCTGGTAGAAAAGTTGTGAACAATAAAAGAAAATTGCTCTTTACGTTTGCTTATTCTATTAATTTCGTTATTCCTAGACTCTCATGTATTTTATACTAACGCCTGTTATCAATACTTGATCTATCCCGATCTCGCCTACCAAAGATCGAAATTTGACAATTAGTAGGAGGCTGAGATCGTCAAATATCGATCTTTAGTTTAGCAAAACATAGGATCGATTCATTATTGATAACATGCGTAAGAGAGCATCTATTCTAAACATGAATTATCTGACGTCATCTCTTTATTTTAGTATTAGCGATTACTTAAACAAAACATATTTACTAATTAGGTTTTCCCCAACATTTTGGTAAAACAAATATAATCTGAATATGTATTTAGAAACATAGGCAAAGTAAACAAATAGGCTCCTAATAGAAAACATTTATTACGTACAACGAATAATAATTAGTTAATACGTATTTTTTTTGAAAAAACATACATTTTCTTAAATTTACTTCAGATTAATGTTTAGTGCCCATATTTTAATGGGAAAAATATATTTGTAAATGCCTGTAATTTGGATTGCAAGATAAAATCATATTTTGATTAAAAAATGTATAAATCCTATGCGAATAATATACACAGTTATCCGCATAAATAATACATACAGGTATTAAGAGTCTAAATTCTTACTTCATCTGCGATTGAAACCGTTCAGTAGGTATACTAGGGATATTTTGTTATGGATCGACAAACAGAAACTATTTGAATATTCAAATTGATGTTTTGAAAGTTATTTCGGCGGTCGTACGAGTGTTTGTAGTTCGGCCACTTGTTTTGATAATCGTTTTTGGCCGAGAATTTGAATTTTAAACGTACAAATTTGAAAGGAATTTGAAAAAAGTTTGGCCTATTTTTTGGTATGTATTGGTAAAATATGGAATATTTATTAACAAATAGACGTCATCTAGAACTATAGGCTTAAGTAGACGTGCTACTTTTATTATCGGCGGACGAAAATTTTGCCACAACTTGGCGTTAGCGATCAAACGTTACACCTTAAAAACGCACACGTTTGCAGCGTCTTTTGAATGCTCGAAGCAACAACTGAACGTGGAAAAAGCGATGTAGCAATACTGCAATCGCTAAAACCCGCGTTTTCGACAGTACGTCCGAACGCAGCGAGTCGCCAAAACGTGGTGAAAGCGTTGATGCAATCGCCGAATCGCAAATCGCCGATGGTAAAAGTAGTATACCTGCTTTTGCCGTAAAATTATGGAAATAGAATCTTCAAAGAAAACATAATACTTAGCAAGTCAACCATTTTGATTAGATATTAGTCATAAACATGAACATATTTTACAAATCCAAATACACACATAGAGTCATTAATGTATGTGTTATTAAAATGAAATTCTTAATTAGTATGCACTCGAACTATTAATTATTTTTCAAAAACGAGTCCATACAGCCATTGCGAAGAAAGTCAAAAGATAGCTTTCAAACGGGAATTTAAGGGAATACTCAAAAAAGCTCAAAGCTCGAAATCCGGGAAAGTTTGATGAGATCCCAGATGGACAAAGCTCTATTATAACCTGAATACGTATTCACTATTAAATATTTTAGTATTTATATAACGGGAATTAAATTTATTTTATCTACTTTACGATGAACAAGAAATAAATAAACTTTTCCTTCTTTTAATTTAATGAAATACATATATCACTATGAGCTGTAAAATACCTACGAATGTTTAATTAAATTAAATATCTAAAGTTTTTTTTATTTTTTTTTATCATATCTATGATTTTTCATACATTTTTGAGCACACCAATTTACGCTAACCTAAGACTAAAAAACTAAAATTGAAACTTAGTTATCATAAAAACACGTTCTTTACGAGACAACTATAATTCCATACAAATTACTTTATATTCTTTTCAGTGATGCTTCAAGCCTTTTTATAGTTGAAATAAAATTGCATGTTTTATATCGTAAATACTTAAAGGGAACGTATTAATCTCAATCGCCTAGTTTTCAAAACAAAATCTTTAAATAATTTACTCACGAAAGATGAATAACAGATTAACGGGAAACCATTACAAATGTGTATGATACTTCAACACAGTTAACCAACGAAATAAACTAACTAAAATATTACAACAATTTCTATGATACATCAATTATTAATTAAACCCTGAATTGAACCAGTATAATAATATGATCTATTCATAAATTCATAAACTACACGACATTATTAATAATTTAGTAATTGTACCTAAAACACCTACCATATACAATTACGGTATTATACAGAAAAAGCATAACGACAAAATAACAATTAAGACACTTATTAAGTACAGCGATAGCATAGAAATTCGATAGCAACTCACCGATATCAGTTTCGTCTTCGGACGGTTTGTAGAAACTCAAGCCAAGCGAGACAACGGCAGCCACCTCCAGGATGATGAGCGTTACGTCTTGCAGCGCCTCCCATACGAGGGTGAGGAACGTTTTGGGAGGTTTGGGCGGGATCAAATTGGAACCGAACACTTCCCGCCTGTGTTGCATGTCCGCTTTCGAACCGCTAAGACCTGGAACAAGGAAAACACGAGGATTAGATTTAGAAAATTTGTACAGTAATTCCCTCCCTAAGGAATGATTTTAATCATACTTAAATATACATATATGTAAGGACTTACCTAAGATTTATACCAAGAATATTAGATGTTCACTCTAATAATCTTGGTATAGATTCACCACAGGTTGCTTAAACTATCAATACAAGAAGAATTTGATACTGTATAAAGTTAACTAAACCACTTGCCATGCATCGGCAATCGACTTCCCATTGAGTTACACTATAAGTTCCATTCATATAACTCCGATTTTGAAATATGAATGAAACGGTTTTTGGGTATGTAATATTTTGTGGCGGTAATAACCGCTCTGTAAACTACACGAACAAGTGCTTATGTAAGTTTTAATTATGCACAAAATAGAGCTTTTTCAGCCGTTGTAGAGTCCTTATTCGTTTGCTAGACTCAAGTAGAGTTGAGATTTAAAATTAGTAGCGCTTCAAAGGCGATGGCTTAAGCCGGGATGAAGTTCAAAGGGATTTTGGATTGCTTAAATGTATTTGTGTTGGGTTTTCCCGGCGCCTGCGTAACGAGAATTGTAGTTTCATTTTGATTAATAACTAATTTCACTATCGCTGGTTATTAATAAATCAATCTATGTAATCTTTCGCAACGCGCACGGCTCTGGGTTCGGTTCCCAGCCAGATGTATATCTGAATGATGACCTTAGATATTTTGTCTGAATCTGGGTGTTTGTGTGATTGTCTTTGTGTGTTCATGGTACCTATGACACGGGAAATGCTAGTGTGGGGCTTTGAGTATAAAAAGTATTAGCGTAATTTGTGTTAGTAATCGTTAAATTTCGATCTTTGCTTGGCAAGTAAATTGAGAATTTCATAACGACTTCACGAGTTCAAGCGTGGTTGTAACTGCAGAAATGTCTTATTTACCTCGAGTCTCTGTGCGATATTAACAATTTGTATAATACCTACTATATGTGACCCGCAACTTTGTTCCCTGTTTAGTGTTTCCATACAAGTATCTAAAAGGTTTTGGTAAATAATACGCATATAGTTTCGGTTCAAAATAGTAGTATATCAGTCAATGCTCCATCAAAATCGATTAAACTATTTGAAAGAAATATTTGACATCGGATTAAGTAGTCAGCGTTTAATTTAAATGTTTTTAGTTTCAAAATGATTTCAAAGCATATTTTAATCGAAGAAAATCGGACATAACCTACGTTACTATATACCAAAATATATATAAACATACACATATACATGTCGAAACACATCCAACATGACCTACGTTCACCTCTCAAACACGTCTCCGATAGAGTTTGAGTGAGCTTTTAATACTGTAAACACACGGTTGTAAAAACGAACCTGAGACCGGAAGTATTGAAATAGAGCGATAATCGTAAAACATAGTGGTGCCATTGAACGTGTGTTACTCACATCGACGTGTGTATGTTAATATATTGAAATTAGGGTCTTCGAAAATTGTGCAAAGAGCTCCATTTTTTAAGGCAGAGATAGATGCTGGTGTTGCAAATGTTTTAGACGACCACCATATCTTTATATTTGAAGTATAATCATTATAATGTTTTTGTAAAAGATGGTGGGAATGTTCGTAGTAAACCTGTCTCATTTTTCAGCTTAGCGATTTTCAGGACCTAAATATCGACGGTAATTTTACTTTTACAATTGTTAGGTACATCCATATCATACAATTGTACTCGACATTTCAAACAATTTGACCTAAGGCGAAACTTTTTATCGAACATTTATAATATAACTTAATTATTCCAATTTAGTTTCCAAACTCAAATAGAGGGCACACACAACCAGTACCCCTACATTTCTTTACGTATTTGCCCATATAATTTCCAATCAGCGCCCCTAGCGGATTGTGTTAGAACTTGGAAATAGTATGGACCAATACGTAAACAATTACCAAAACAGTCATACTTGTCAAAACGTAAAAACTCATAGTAAGGGTACAGGATCACTATTCTAAACACGTGTATCGGGGCGATATATCGATCGATCGCAAAAGTTGCGATCGCCGCGTCATAAACAATTCATCGCGACGTTCTTGTGACTAAAAATAAGTTTGAATTGTACATACGAGGGAAACGCCCATCGATGCATAACAAGTTACAGGCCTTGGTTACAAGGCTTTGGATTATTTATGTTACGTCACCACAACGGGGATGCATATGTTACATAAATACATATAAGTCACGGTCAGTGAAATGTCAAGTAACGAACGGTTCTATTTCTGGTATTAATATAACTGGTTAAATGATAGGGAATGTAATGTTAGAATTCGAAGATTAATTTTCGAACACCTTTCTACTTATATCTTGATATTATAAAGTTATTTTTATGTGCAAATCGATTTTCTACATAACAATGTGGTTAACATGTAGAATTAGAACTCAAACACAGAAATAAATAAAGATAAAAGAGATACAGTAAAAATATATGGCCTTAGAAATTATCTAATTATAGGTACACCTTGATTTCATTTGCAAAGATTTATCGATAAATATAATAAAACTAAAACAATAAATCGGTGATTTAATTTCTCCGATAATAAATGTAATCTAGTAGATACGTTTTAAGGAAGTATCTAATACATGGTTGTTTCTTGGCTTCCGTCGTTACGTTAATAGATTACGTAATTGTAATATACTCGTCAGTAAGAACAGATCATATTTCCTGCTATTTCACGCTACTTGGACCATATAAACGGGTTTGAAACATAGAAACCGAACTGCATATTGCCACATATAACAGTATGACCTCCATGACATTATCTGTTAGCCTGTACTTAATTTGTCTCTCAATATTCCGGTTGACTTACATATGTCGCGACCTTCTCGGTCCTCAGAAGTTGCAACATATCTACTCGTATGTTCAGTTTCAGGCACCTAAAACACATATTCTATATGAACTTGGTTTATAGATTTCCATAGGGGATAGATTCACTCACTCACTCAGGGGATAGAGTCACTTTCCATCAGCTGGACTATAAGCTCTTTTGTTATATTAATGTTACAAAAATACTTCTTTTGTATTAGATACTTGTAAAACGTAAAAAAATACATGTTTTTGTCTACCACACATGTAAAGTAAACAAGCTTTTTAAATCAACAGTGAAAAGAGGCCATGACTAACTTAAATTTCTATTTTTACATTTTAATTTCAATTATGTTACAACTTTAAACATATAAAACGTTAACAAAATTAGTTTATCGGCCATAAATTAGTCGAGTCATGCGTTGTAAAACGACTCTCTCGTGACTGAACATACGTGTACACAATCGTGCGATAAAATTGCGCCGGCGATAAAATTAAAATAGGACCCTCGGCCGAATTACGATCCGGAATTAGTCCAGGAGTCGGTGTTGGAACTTTTTATTTTGTCGAAAAACGAATTGTTGTACTTTTGTAACTGTGTTCTAATGAAATGAAGAATAACATTTTAATTAATAATTTCATGATTTTTTTGGACTTTAGTGCTCTAATTATACTTTATTGTTATAATCGATAAGTTTAAAATAAAAAAACACATGCGAACCTTTTGTTAAATTTTCAGATGACTTGAAACACCCTTACAAATAATGGGAATTGTATAAAACTCCACAAAAATTCCCAGATGTATCGTATAATACACATAACCAGGCAGTTTATTCTGTATTTTCCCGTATTGAAAAAAAAGTTATAGTATTTTCGGCTTTAGTATGTTTCGACTTGCGAAGCTGCAACATCCCAGCAGTGGGACGTGGAATGTAAATTAAGATGGCAATATTTTTGGCGGCCTTTGAAACAATCCCACGAGAGGTTCTGTCCGCCTCTAAAAGAAGTGATAATATCTTAGGCGAGCTATGCGTCAAACACTTAAGAGTGTATTAACACTTTATTCTTAAAATCAAAGTGTGTCTAACAAGAACACTTTGTGTATTTGGCGCGGATGTGTTGTTTGTAATGGCCGACACACTTAACACGTTTTGTGCCAATGTTTAGAAGTATGTGACTGAGGAATTCGTGCCTCGTGTCTAGATTTTCAAAATGATTCACTAGATTTTTAGTCTAATGTATGATTCAGCTCTATATTTTCAGGTCAATATCAGTCGAGCTAAGTTTCCATTTAAACGATATGCTTAAATGAATAATAATTCAAATTAATTGAAATAAAATTAAATTGACACGATTTGGTGTGGTAAAGGAGAAATACTTTTCGATGCATTCCAGCTTAGTCCTCTAGGGTAACGGTGCATACAGACGGCCACAGGGCCGTCCTCGGGTAGGGTAAATACGGTAATCATATTTGGGGTTGTTCACAGATGTCCATAGGCGCTAATAGCCACTTATTATCAGGTGGACTGCTTGCTCCACGCTGCATGCTGAACATGAACGAATACGCATGCTGCATGTCCATGCATAGACTGGTGGTTTAGAAGGTGGTAGAACCCTTTCTGATTCGACTTCGGCGGCCCCATCGCTACACCTATTTCTACCTAATAACAACAGTGTTAGGCGCTGCTGTGTTCCGGTTTGAAGGGTTGTGGTAAGGGAGACAGACTTTTTCGAGGCGTTCCAGCTTAGTCCTCACGGGTCAGCGGCGCATCTGTGGCTGATTTCAGGTACGAATATCTAATCCTATCTGGGGTTGATTGCAGATGTCCATGGGCGGCAGTAGCCACTTACCATAAGGTGGACTGCATGCTTGTCTGTCGTACTACTCCTATACTATAAAAAAATGCTCATCTGCTAGTCTTATGTTATAGAAAAATAAAAAGAAAGAAATATTTCAGACGAGCACTTAGGGGAGATTTCTATTATGATAACCAAGATATACATAAAATGAAACGAAACTAAAGGTTAACATCAAGTGCATTCATTCAGCGATTCATTAAAAGATTTCGTCGTCGAATTGAATGGTTAACTAAATACATTTTGAAGTAATGGAAACAATTATTTCGTTAATTTATATTTAACCGCATTTAATGAGGATCTGCACAGCAGGATGTCACAATTACTGCAAATAGCCTTAAAACGGACCAATGTTTTAAACGAACAACGTCATAGCGTTTTATTTCCACGCGAAAAGTCATTAAAATAGTCTGTTTGGCCTATTAGTAATGACTAATGAGTAATTACTAATTGTACGGAAGTTAGACGAGGTAAAAAAATAATTTGCCAGTGACGCATGTAGTCGTATCGTTTAACAGAGTTATGAACTAATCTAATGATAGATTCCGATCCCAGGTTCGATCCATATCTATCTGCCCGGGGATCGGACCTGGAACTCTACGCGCTTCAGACCGGTAGGTGACCGTTTTGCCATGAACGTCGTCAATAATATAAAATGTCGACGTCAAGAAAAGATGTTTTACCGTAAGGGATGTAACACATGAACGACAGTATTGCAACCAAAATAACGTACCGTGAAATCTATATCATATCATATACATATGTGTATCATATGATACGTATATCGAATAACAATACTATCCCCGCTGTAAAACAAACTTTAAGTGAAACTTTGTGAATTATTTAGTTTCATGTATGACTTTCCTATTTAAATTTGAACATGTGTGAGCAATTGTGTCGTTCATTACCCCTATATACCCGTCATTACTCAATCAAACTTTATGTGGGCATAACACGCGATGTGTTTCAGACTTTTTCAGTATGTTTTTATAACATAATTTAATGCTAACTAAACTACATTCTAACTTAAATACAAAATTTAGTTTTATTTTAATTTCTACATTACAAATTAGGTGTACCTAGTTCGCGCCAAACTGCTAGTCCGCTCTGAAGTTGTTGCGAGCAGGTGTAGTCATACAATTTGCTATGGCGACGCGATTCAAACTATACCTATTCATAGCGAACTAGCGGCTTTACGCGAACTATAAAAATAATAATTGATGGTTCATAGAAATGCTCAGTTAACCTAACCTAACCTAACCCGACTCGCACCTGTGGTCTTTCAAAGTTCGTTACATGAACACGTATGTGTGGGACTTTGATTACCTACATCGTAGATGGCATGGAAACGCTTAAATACAAACACATAAACAGCCAGATCCAGAACAAAATTCTGACTTCATTATTTAGGTCGGCCGGCCGAGAATCGAACCCTAAATCGCTTGGATATACATAATAAAAAACTTAATTACATCCAATTTGAACGTATCGAACAAACGAAACGACAATAGACACCGAACTTTCTCGCACAAACATTTCCCCCAAAGACTTTATTCCGGCCTCGAAAATGGCTATTACGTCCTAGATTCGTATTATCCAAATAGGCTTCTATTCCGTGAAACGTTTTCCACGAGTGTATTAAGTTGGAGAGGGTAACAATTTTTTATAGCGCCAAAAACTCAATGATTCGAAATCGTTCGACGCTTACGTATTTCGACCCATCCCGCGGGTCCCGTTTTACGATCCATATAAAAAATCCTCGACAAATTCCCAAACATCGAAGAAAGTGGACATAAATCCTCGCCCTACAGATTATTCTGAGATGCATCGAGAAATATAGTCTTTGTTGTGTCGTATCGGCTTTCTATGCGGCCACGATAAGAACCCATCGGATATGAAGACCTCGGCATATGTTCCGTTCCCATGTAAGATTCGATCAGGTAGAAAGAGGAAGTATCTAAATCGACTATCTTAAGTTGGTCATATACGTTGATTTAGAAGAATACTGAAAATCCTTTATATTTGGATGAAGGATAGGATATCATTCCGCAATATGGTGGCAAGGGGTAGATGCCAATTTAAATATGAGGCGATTATCTTAGTCCTTGAGTGGCAACATATCTATGATCGGCTCCATTTAGAACTCTTATTACATTGGTCACATATTCATTGGCGGTAGTGATCAATTACCATCAGAGGGACAGCATGTTAATATACCATTTCAATCTTATAAAATCGGTTGCCACAAACTAGGCAGCTGGCGGCATCCTTCCGCGTCAGTTACTAATCCAGATTGTGGTAAGCCTGTTACTGTACACGCATTGGACACGAAACCTTTCAACGTGTGACCGGAAGTGATTGAACTTCGATTTCCTTGCGTTGCTTGTTCAAAAGATGTGAGTAAAGAGGTTAAATGATGTTGCAATTTGGGTGTGACCGTTTTAGTTTCCAACTGGGAGAGAATGGAAGAAGGTTAGTCCCGTCAGCTGACCCAATGCGGGATGTAACAGAGTGTTTGGAGTGTAACAAAAAATAATATTTAAATATTATTAAACAACGTTTTAGTATAATTGTGAGCTTAATTGTACATTTTTCTTTGTGCTATTTAAGTGCTTATTGACAAAACTAATTCTAATTCTAATTCCTGAACATTGACAATCATGGTCACTATATTGTATTTACGATACAGAATAGCATTTGAAAAGTGGTAAGAGATGTGTGGTTGGTGGTGGTGGAACTGGGCAGGTGACGAGTGCTATTAGCGTACCCGTGGTCCCGACAAAGAGCGTTCAGAGGAACACCGTGGGGTTTTAGCCGGTAAGAGTCCGGCATATTCTCTCCACTGCCCCCGCAGCCGAGAGGAACCCATGAAGGATTTCCCCACGAAAAAAAAAAGGTAACATCACCACGCCTAATTATTTCTTGGGTTTTAGTAAAGGGTGTGATTGTTGGCCGACTTTCATGTGAGGCGATTATCGTAGTTCCCAGGAGTAGCAATGCATCAGCGATGGGTTTAAAGTAGAACCCAAGTTCTATACGGATTTGGTTACAGATATCCATTGCCGACAGTAACCATTTTCTATCGTGTGAACTACAAACAACAACAATTATATTTCCAACATTAATCTTATAGAAACATACATAAAACATCCAATAAATTGTTTAGTAAGTTTCCATGTAAGCATGCGTACGAGCTCGTACAGATAAACCGTAATTACTACACCGGTCATCGAACTCGCGACCCGGTGTAATTCACGATAGGACGCCACCACCCTAATGGCATTTGGGACTTAGGCTTTCTACCTTTCTATCTAGGTTGGCCTAAAAGAACAATTTCAACTTCCTCTACATCTATTATTGCCTCAATGTTAAGACTACTTGTTCAGAATCTACCACGCTGAATGGTGCGGATTTTTATTTTACAAGTGGCAAAGAAACATATAGTATATAAGTATATGATGATAAGTCACTGCTGCCTGCTATGGACATTTGTAATGAACTTAATATATATAATATATTCTACCTGAAGTCTATCACACATATGTTTACAATTGAAGTCTAAGATGGTCGACTAAATGTAAGTCAGCCGGCATCCATACCCTTCCACCTGAAAGCTAGAACTGTTTTTAGTAGCTATGTTTAGATTATAGTACCAGTGTTAATCGCTACTGTATTCTGGATTGAATTTTACAAATTACCTTATTGGAAAGATACACTACACTTTAACATATCGCCATCAAACCATCTTCCCACTGCTGAGCTCCTCACAAAATGAGAATGATAAGGTCATCATACTCATAATCAACTATACTCGAAAGTATTCCACCAATACGTACAAACATATTGTTCAAACTTATTGCGTTAAAGAACTTGTCTATTATAATGTGGCTAAGTCCTAAACTATTATATTACCTCTTAAAACTAAAAACACAGCAGCGCATCTAAGCTGCTATAAAAATAGTCGTTATGATCACATACATAGCAGTATATACATATATATTACTGGAACGAGACGAGTTACCACGTTACACAAGACCCTTAGCCGGCTTCCCAGTTGGTGGTCAACTACTACGATACTACAATGACACGCATTATCTCGTATTTACACGTACTGTTCTTATTTATAGAACTATCATACGACGGTAGTAGAACCCGCTGTTGTTCTTCTCCGGAGATACCGCCGTCACACTTATTTCAGCCTGATAACAACAGTGTTAAGCGCTGCCGTGTTCCCCTTTGGTGTAAGGGAGACATACTTATCCGAGAAGTTACAACTTACCTCTCATAGGTGGCAACTCATCTGTTGCCGATCTCAGGTAGGACTGTTATTTTAATTGGGATTGACTACAGATATATACGACAAAGTGTCGTTGGACTCATATAAACAGTGGGATTAACATAAACTATATTTTAGAGCAATCGGGTTTATTGTATTGTTTATATAACTAAAATCCCCGTGAAAGGTCATTATTTATAACACTAGGCTATCACTGTTAATAAAACATATTAGGATCCATTTATATATACATACACATAAAGCCATTAAAAGTATCGTATCAGACAGAATCATATTTTTCTGTAAAATAAAAATAACATAAAATAAAAAATAATTATCCATGCAATATTTTGACGGCGCGTGTCTACGCGCATATTGTATGACTTTGTTCTGCCACGGGCCGTGTATGGCACGTGTCTGTCTGTAGATGTAAACGCACAATTACCCGTAAGTATACGAGTATGTTTGTTCTAAAAGCAGCTGAAACACACGTGCTCGCCCTCCAAAAGACAGTTTTATTGACGCTGCTTTTACTTGGCTTTAAAGAACAAAAGGGGAATTGACAGCGCAAATATCGTAAAGTTTGCGGTCTCCGCTCTCAAACAATGTATGTATGTACTCCTTGAACTGAGATGCGAAACAGCTGGAGTGCATTATTGAAGTTGGATGAAAATAAAGTTATTTTGTGCAATTTTTAACCGACTTCAAAAAGAAGATTCTGTATTCGACCGCTATGTATGTATGTACGTATGTATGTGTGTATGTATGTACGTCAACTTGTATGTCCGCGATTATCACAGAAACTATTGATCCAATTTGGATGGAGTTAAGATTATTCAGTATGCACTATTGGTTTCAGTTACCGAACAGATTTTAATACAAAAATTAAGAGATTTAAAAGAACTTCTAGTGTTGCATTAGTTAAATCGGGTCTTATGTCAATCGTAGTTCAACGAAGGGTAATGTAGACAAAATCTACTTGTCAATACAAGCACGTTCAAACTTAGTTCCTAAGGCTAACATTCCTGAACATATTAACTCTGCTATACATACACTAGAACTAGTCTTAACCAAGAATTTTAAACGGCCGACACAAGATTTGAGGACACAAATCTATATCTATATCTGTAATATGTTCTTCTACTCCAGGGTTAGAACCCAGAAGTAGCGGTTGAAAAACAAAAAGAGTAAGAGTGTTGTTACGCAAACGAGATGCATAGTCTTAATTTACTTTTACGTTTATTTTTAAAAGTATTTTGCAGTGAAACAATAAGCCCGGTGTCACCCTATATCACCCAACTCTTTTCTGATTCTGTTTCATCTTTGTTTTTATCTTTATTTCTTTTTACGTTTAAACAATGAAAGTGCTTGCATCTATAAATTAGTTTTCGTAAAAGATGCAATTGAATTCATATTATTTGTTTGTTTCTTAAGTGTAAACATTTCATAAAGATACGATAAACGCTTTGTAAATGTAAATGTTTTTGCTTACACGATGTAAAAGGTTGCACCGAATAATATCTTTTAACGTTAAGAAAATAATCGATTCAATTTTGATTATTTGTTTGTATGTTTTTAAATGGAAATGTTTTTGAAAATAAAAATTCGCATGCAAAAGTGTTCCATATAAATATAATGTAATTTTTAAACCAAAAAGTTCTTCTATAATATATAAAATTGTAATATAGTTACAGCTTATTTGTCACCAATTCGGATTGACACGTAGTCATTCCCGGTCAGGCCTATCTAGACGAATTCAAATTTCTATTCTGCACTTAAATCTTTGTATATTCCTATGTGTATCTTAGGTACATACATGCACCAGTAATAATCTTAGAGTGAGCCTCTGAGCGCAGAGCATAATATTTTATTCACTCAAAGCATTATGCACGCTAACCGCTAAATTCCATGCGGTGTCTGCTTCCTTTGAATTGCACTTCCTTTTCAAACATTTAGAATTTATACGAACGGTCAATACCCTGCGAGGGCGATATATTTAGACCCTGGAACTTCCGCAATTTCGAGTAAAATGGACGAATATACACTGTATTTTGTTAGAGACATGGGTGGTTGTCGCAAAGTGGCACGTTTGGCATTTAGCAAGAACGGCTTCCCTTGTCGCCTCTAACGCTTGTCTCAAAGCGGCGGTCACTTTAAAGATTGCTTCGGGGATTTCGCTTATAAATGCAGAATTTAGCGTATTTTGGATTAATTTAACGGTTAAGGAGATAGGAGTTTGGTCTTGTGCACGTTTTATAAAATTAAATATGCATGAAGTGGAATTTGTGATATCTACTCGTCCAGAAGCTGATCGATCAAATATCGTCATATCTCCTTTTGCGAGTAATCTGATGCTCGTATGTTTGAAATTTAAAGATATTTTGCAGGATTCAATGGCGATGGCAAAGTTAGTATTCTTGTTAGATATGATAATACAGACATTGACAAGGATTGCAACAGATCATTTTAGAGAAATTAAAATTGAAAGAAAGAAAGTAAACTTGTTTCTTGCGGTAATTGCAACTCAAAGGTAACCTACGACAAAACTAAAAAATACCATGATAAAAATAAAAAATATTAATTAAAACATTTAAAACTATACACGACACAAAAAGGACTAAAAGGCTTAAAAAAGGTTAAATATACCTATTATTATTTATTATTAATTGATAATTAATGTTTATAAATATTGCCTGTCTTTGCTTGTATATTACACACTAACTTAACGAATATTTCGATATTAGTTTACCCAGCTTTTCGGATTCAAAGTATTCCACTGTACCAGCCGGGTGACCGCCGAAAGCGGCTCAAAATGCAGCTCCCAAACATGAGTATGTCTGAAATTTTCATCACACATTGTTGACTGGAACATATGTGGGGGAAATTCAAAATTGTCGCTTTTCTCTTGCATAGTTACACGCATGACACCAAAAATCTGCTTTTTGGTTTTATTTAAGTCCGCCAGAGGTTACATTACTTATTTCATTAATCTTATTATAAACTATTTTATTCGTATTTTTATATGTATCATTCTATTGATAATTAAGTTAAAAACCCATGTGCTGAAAAAATAATTAATTGATAAATATCGCATTTGTCACCACCACAATTAAAATGAATGTAAACGTGACACCACATGTGTCAAAATCCGTCTAGCTGTTTGGGCTGGAGGGAGGGTCAAAGAATGAGACATATCTACATACATACGCTCGAAAAACATTACCTTCCGCAGTCGGGGATAAACTTCTCTATAGAGTGTCGATGAATATCGATTAACAGCTTACCATCGATTGAATAAATTTTGAGGAACTCTACACAGTTTCAAAGGCAGCCTTTATGAAAAAGGGCTGCTGTAAAGTTTGAAAATACATATTGAAAATTCCTGCCTAAAATTGAAACGAGCGTAAAAGCGGGCAATTTCGCGCGTGGTTCCTAGTTCAAAAATATTTTTAGATATACATGACGTTTCATTTTATTTCAAAACGTTTCCTAATAATAAAAATAAAGTACACAAAACTAAAACTACAAACAGATACAAGCATTCATCGTTACGCTTGTTATTGCTCTACGAGCGGCATCAATTTTTATTGAACTACTGCGGAACAAACGGAGTAACTTCTGGATTTAGGGTTGGCACACACAAATAATAAGATTTTTTGTTTATTAAGAATCACACAAAACAAAATATAAATCACTATAATATCATCGGATTTAGAGACAGTCAATTTCCAAATGCGTTGTCTACGAATTTTCCACCTGGCTTGATATTATAAATAGTTAGAAGGCACATTATTATGATCTTAATTACTTTAGGAAGAGATTACTTAGGTACTGAAAGAGTTTTGTTGATTCCTGATATTATAAAAATATATAAGTGATAACCCTAAAAATGAAGCGAAGGGTTACGAAACCGAATTGCTTTCAGTGCTCCCTGTGCGATGGAAGAACGTTGCAGGTTTGAATAAAACAAACGCAACTCGTATAATAATTCCATACATCACATGTCCGTAGAATAGCAAAAATAATTTACAAAAATATAGTATTACAATTTGTTTCAAAAGTGTTTCATAACTAGTGGAATGGTTACAAAATTCACGTTATAGTATTTGACGAAATATTAGTCAATTTAAATAAAATCGATAAGTAAATGAAAAACGACAATTAAAAAAAAATTAAGAACATAAATAGATAGGAGATCAATAAGCAACACTTTAAAATTATAGATGATATGTTTATTGATCAATAAAACAAAATCAGTAATACAGAAAGAGGAGATATTTAAAATAGAGAAATGATAATTATTAAAATGGTTGCAAGTTTAGCAGTGGTGGGTGGCATTGCAGGAGGGTATCCGAAAGAGAACAGCAATCCCCATCTTGAATTGAATGTCACGAACAAACAATCGTTTAAGCGTATTACGCTGGGAAGATGTCTTAAGTAAACTGCCGACTAATCGCGGAAGATGGTAGGATATTTGAATTTAATTCCTTAGTAGTTTACTGTATTACATACAGTTAGAAAGGACGAAAGGATTTAGAGTTAAGAAAATATACTGAAAACAATCTTCAATTGTAAAACAAAAAGTACTTAAAATTTGGATGCATTATTGAAGTGATGTTAATTTCATCATAGAGGACAGAAATTTAAGGAATAATTTGAAAGTGTGTGAAGTGCCGTAAATTCAATTAAATGTAGTACCTTTAATAGTAAATACTAAAGATAGAAACATAATGTTGGCCCAACTTTATCTAGACGGCACATATGACATCGGCGGGCCACAAGTCACCTACGAAACATTTAATTGGCTGACGAGAATAAACATGAATGACAGGTATTAAATACTTAAGTCACGTGTTACCCAACTGTACTAAAGATAGTCTTTCTAACAATACCAGAGTAGTTCTAAAAACAAACGAGTCAGCTGAAAGTAAATTGACGTCACCGGTAACATCGCCTTTTATTTATAATTATTATTTGTATAATGTGTCAAAGAAGACGTTTACGACACGTCTGGAAGACTTCTAGCGTCACGTTGACCATATTGACGTCTGCGAAACGTCAAAACTGGCCGGCACGTCACTGTATGTGATGGGTGGAGAATTTCGTTTGCCCAATCGTTGTTACACGGGTTTTAGTCGTAAAACTCATTTTACTCTTAACAACAAGTGTAATATTCATAACATCGATTCTCTTTTTGTATAAAAGTTTTCTTCTAAAATTAGAGATCAAAATTTTCAATTAACTTCCAAAAATAGAATAATTCTACGAATAGCTAATAAAATGCGTATTTGCCTTATAACTCTAAACATCGAAATAACTTTGTTTTTGTTAATCATTTAGAAAGGTCAAATATTAAACACGAAAACTTTGTCTATAATATGTTTCGCGATACAGTTCGAAAACAATGTTATGTCACGTCGATACTATCACATGACAAAACTTCAAGATTGTTAATCAAAAGAACAACTGCTGAGATGTTTGGCACTCTACCTATACTGGATGATAAATGGTCACAATTATTTACCAATATACGAATACGTATATAGGTGTAGTAGGTAACAGAACCGCGGAGTAACAAAACATTAATCGAGGCGGACGCGTGCGTGTGTGCCAACTATAGAGTGGCCAGGGTGGAAGATCTCCCTCACACCCCCCTGGAGTGGGAATGTGCGATTACAGAAGTGAAAGCCAATGAACTGTCAGAGCTCAGCTTCAACTGGTCGGTATACTGGCAACATCGCCTGCCAAAGGGTCGACTAGGCAACAAACCTAGTAAATCGACTAGTATATATTGGCTGAAGGAACTAAAGTTTGGCACCGCTACGTTGTGGTGGATTTCTGGTGGCTTTGAGTCGTCGTGATGCTAATGTGTACTAAGATAGGTAGTCGTATGAGTGCGAATGATATCGAATTATGTCACAACTTCACAAGCCAATACGTGTTTACGACGTACATAGGAATGACGAGTGTTCGAGTGTGGAAATAGATCCGGCTTTCACAATATACTTGAAAGAGTTATAGCTTTAAATATGTATAAATAACTCGGTACTAGCGATGTACGTATGATAAATAATCATAATATTGCTATATATGTAATCCAAGTCGGATTGTAATTTTAATTGGGAAGTAAAGGATCTTTGCTTTGAAAAACTAACCGCGTAAAACTTGACGGGAACAAGAAAAACAGCAATGGATTTACAAACTTATTACATTAACCAAAAATAAAATCATTGGAAGGAAAGATGACGCGTAACAAAAGATGGTTCAAGAAAAAATGTAAACCACCACAATATCCAAATTAGGCAGAGTAATAGCAGCAGCAACATTTATTAGAGATTCATGAGGTCTATATTAAAAAGTTTCTTGAAAAAAGGCAAATAACGCCATCAGTACGAAAAAATTCCCCTGATATTGTGAAATGACTTAGAATCGGCACTCATCAAAATTCATGAAAGTTCACGCCCTACGACACGTAATTCCACGCTCCCCGATGAACGCTCAACTCAGAGGTTGAAAATTCATATGAAAATAAATTAATACATTCATTGCTGGAAATATCAAAGGTTTTACCGCTACACGTATATTTCGATACCAACAGCAATCATCAAAAAACACTTATGAATATGTCAAAGTATATTGAATAAACGATTTTGTCATCGGAATACCGTTACGATTCTATACGTAGATCTGAGCATGTAATGATTGATTTTGATGTTGATAACATTTAGATAGGACACACGATGCTTGTTATAAGCCAATAAGCAATACATGTGAAAGTTTGTATGTTTATAATTACAACAAATTGTAAGGACCACTAAAATCAACCAAATTGTGCTTAATAAATGTTAATTTAGGCGTGAAACACATTTTTAAATTTCAAAGAAAAATAATCAGAAGTGCAAATGAAATACGATGAGCGTAAAAAGATAAAGATTAAAGCTGTTTAAAATAGGAATAATGGTGATTCTCGTACAACGAACTGTTTCTCGAAAACAGTGTTTAAGATGAACTTATAAATAAATCAGTTGAGAGAAGCCACAAAGCGGCTGTTGGTGAGTGTTGTTGGTTGTAAATAATAAATATATTTCGTTTAGGCAACTAAGCTTCCGTCGCTGCAGAGGCTGGAGATACATCGGAGAGAATAACACAATTTTGCTTGCTAAAATACGGTACAAAAGACGAGAAATAAAGTACAAAAGATGTAACATAACGAAAGAATTTAATAACTATATTAATAGCTATATGTTAAAAATTAAAAAAACAATTTGTGATATCAAAGATCAATAATAAGTTGTAATGTGGTGATAAATGTAATGATAACATCAAGCCTAGTATAAGAAACGATCGTGATCTATATCAGCTGATGAATAAAGGTCGTAACTCTCATCGAGGTGTACATTTTTCAACGTTAATACCCACACTACTTTCGTACGGGTTGCGAAATTGCCCGGTGCGATAAAAGGGATCGCAATCACATTGTCGAAGAAAGCCTTGGTCCCAACGAAATGGAGTCCATTAGTGTTTCGTATTGTAATGTAATGCGAGCAAATGAGCGCTACTACAATTTGTTACACACATAACACGTGTTGTACAGTTATGGAAACAATCTGCTAATTGCTTATTGCAGTCGGATGTAACACAATACGAGGGTGTTATTGCTCTATTTTCAGTGCATAACGTTATTATTGGCTATTGTGGGGCTAGGTCTTTGAAGCCGATACGTTTACGTTAATCATGTACACAATGTGTGAGCAATGCCAAATTTGTTAATACTACCGTGTTTGTTATTATAAACATGTCATAAGTATTTTATACGAAATGGCAGTCTGTCATAAAGATTGATAATAAAGTAATCTTTCAGCGTATTCGTTCATGATTTTTCGGCAGTGACCTCGCGATAGCTTTCGATATCGTGAACCGTCTGTTTCGGACGCTCCCGACCTATTTCAGTCCACCGGCCAGCGGAGCTACGTTTTAAAACAATGAACTGAGTGCGCAAGAACAGGAAAGGTATATTTCCAGGTTGTAAGACAGAGTGGGATGCAAGCTTGGGCGGGCGTCACGCAGGGAGATCACATAGTACCCGCTGCGTTCTATTTCTGCACGTCGCAAAACATGTCTCGGAATTCGTTTCTATGTGTCTGGGAACATCAGAAATCATGTGACTAATGATTCAAGAGTTAAAAAGAGTATAGATTAAAGTTTTCCACGATATAATTTGTAAATTATTATCAGGCACAATCCACGGGACTGGTTTGTATGTGTGTATTTCGTAATTATAACGGCAGATACGTAAAGATCACGTGTTTCAGGTGGATTACAATCAGCGTTCACGAGCGATATCCCACTTAAACGATGTAACATGACGCAAAATAATTCGGGGTCATTACATTGAATGACATCACGCGATTATGTAACTTATGTTAAAACGATTATCGTCTGCCAAATTTGATGTATAAATCAATCAGTTTGTCAACAAAGCATTGTTACGTTGCGTGAACTACAACAAATACATCATCGGCGTATTATTAGTAATTCGTGACATGTGATGAGTGGTCGAAAATAGCTGGGAAGGTTCGTTAGGCAGACAGATGGAATATTTTCGAAGACGCTACCGCACCAACATTCACGAGATATTGTGGAGCGTAAAATTTACTTCATATCTTGGTCGGTGTGTGTATATACGAGTAAAAATAGCTCAATTGTTTCGTACAGTTTACTGTACTGACCGCATTAACCTGTAACAGCGGTAAATAAAATGATGTAGCACCTCAATAACGGGTTTGTGTAACGTGTGTTGAGAACATTCGGTCGTTTGTTTTAGGCGGCCGGCAGCGGGTCGGTCGTCCGTCTTTCGTAAGCCTTTAGGGAGTCTTTACAACAGGTCAAGTTGAATAGTTTTAGCATAGAGATATATTTGCCAAATTCTATCCACACTGCGTGAGAAGCAACTTTCGAAAGTTAAGGTTACATTTTACTCTTTTCAAATTATTATATTTCTTACTAGAAAGCAACTTTACAAAGGAGTACGGAGACGGTTATGAATAAAATAAATCTATTTGAAACTCACACAAACGATACAAGAACGAAATAATAACGACCCGACTCAGGTATTTCAGGCGTTCGGAGGTGACACGCCTACGCAATTCTTCTAGCGCTAGCTTTCATCGAACGATCGGATATAAGCTCAAGGTGTTTTGCTTAGATAAGACATAAACCGATGATGTAGTATCAGAAATAGATGTTGTGCTTATCTCATAATTTCCTCATCGCCGGTATGTGAGCAAGGTGCTCACGATTTATTTTAATCTCGCATTATTATGAGTGGGCACGGAATACCTGCAGGCGTTCAATCATAAACCGTTTGTACCTGGTTTGTTTCTGTTGCGCACGGTTTTAAAGAGGAGTTCCTCTCAGGTGTACAGTTTACTCTCGTGTTTCCGTTCGCTCGACCATTGCCTAATGAATGAGCGGCCGGTGTTTTACAATCGGTCGCTCCAACTCTTTTCTAGTCGTTAAATGCATGCCGTGCGGTAAAACTTAAGTAGTAATAAAATGTGGTATTGTCATGTTGTTAGAATCTATTAAATATACGACTAAGTCTCAACTATCGATCGATAAACTAAGAGGTATACACGATATAAAATCAATTACTAAATACTATTAACTAAAGATATATTCAACAACTGAAGAACCGGAGTACACTCGTAGCATGAGTAGTTATAGAAAATCACTTGAGACATACTTATTCTATTAAAATCAACTACACTCAAAGATATACGGCTCGTAGAGCAGAACAAGATAAGAGACCACGAGCTGTTTGAGAACGTCACATGTGAGGATATTTCCCTCGCGTCATTTGTAGCTGAGTAGTTCAATGCTGCACAACGATGCAAGATAGCAAGACAATGGTACATAAGGAACGGAAATAGCTGTATCCCTGTTACTAAGAGTGGAACAGTAGGTAGAGTAGGGGTGGCGGTTACCCGGGGAGAAGGTGACGTAATCGTGGAAATTGATTCCGAGGGCGAAAAACGAGGCCGCAACAGTGCCGGCGCCGCGTCCGCCGACGAAGCATAAATTACTGGTTTATTTGTTAACTCTGGAGACCCTCTTTCGTTTTATACCGCAACGGACGGACCTTCTTATGATTTTGATGTAACGACTAGCCTCGAGCAAGTAAAAGGAAAACAAACTTTTGCTTTTTACGCGAACCGTAAAAAGTAGAATTGTAGACCAAATTGTTCACGAACTCGAGTTTTTCAATATGAAAAACGAGGTTTCATTATGAAGGTGAAAAATGACACTGTACGCAAAATTTTAAACCTTTGGAACTCTTTTGGATCAAATTGTGGCTGATAATGCGCAGGTTGCGAAAAGTTAAAACGATAATTTACAAATAATTGTCGATGATTGGGGCAAAGCCGTTAAACACCACAATTTGCTTATGATGCTAATGACTTATTGAGGCGTGAGGTTTAATTAATTGGTAACTGAATATTAAACTGTTCACGGTAAAACAACCAATTTCGTGCAATTTGAGGACTACACACGGTGTTAAATTGGTTGTTACACAATAGGCACGGCGATAAAACTCGATCATTCTTCATTATGCAAATTAATTAAAACGCAGTATTTACAGCTGAAAGTATTACACGTAACAATTTTATTATTAACAGCTTCTGAGCACGTTAAAATTGTATACCCGAGAATTATTTAATGAATATTCCACATAAATTAGTCATAACGATCGTTGGACTGGATAAAGGAACTAAGGCTTAGTAATATTCAGATATTAATGGTATGCGTAAAGTAGTACTTTAGTAAATTAATTTCGTGAACAGTTAAATCATTAATAATAAAACAAATACTATAAAATAAGCACTTTGGAATAATAGACGAGAAATATCATAGAAGTTAAATAGAACATTAATAATGTAAAAAATAGCAATTGTGCGATATTATTAATTATAGAACAAGTAATCTCAAATGTGTTTTAGTATGTGTACAAATGAGTGTGTTGAGACACAAGTCTTGAATCCGCTTTAGGCAAGCGAAGAAATTTGTTCAGATAAGTAATTCTGTTTCTAAGATTAAACCTGTACCCAGCTTTAAGACTATAATATTAATAACATACAAAGAGAAGTTACACAACTACTTTTTCAAAATCGGTTATAAATTTCTTAACATATATATGAATACTTTAAGGTAATATATTAGAGAACCTTCTAAGTTTGTGATTGTGGAAAGATGCCAAACGTTGAAACCGCCGCGGGACACAACCCCTTTCATTCCATTGGACCGCGGAATGTTTAAAATTTAATCACCCAAAGCTAATTTTGAAATTGTTTGCATGAAAATGGAGTAAATGCTTGCATGTGGAATATTTGATGAAATTGTGCAACTCGCTCCAGGGTTGAGTTAGAAAGATGAATATAATCAATCTAAGTGATTTTGTTAAAGTGAATGAATCGTATATTGTACGAGTTAGATTAGAATGTAATGGAATTGAATCAGATTAAATCGGAAGGTAATTTCAAAATAATAATATAGTAACAAACTTTAGCAAGGGATATCTCCCATCAGATGAGGAAATTTTGTCAGGGGTATGGTCGTGCTCCATTGTTATATTAGTCGAGTTTGGAGTTTATAATTAATTCAGGATAGAAAATTTCCATACCTTTATTTAGGATATGTGTAGCGCCCTCTCGCGAATAAGAGGAAGGTCATTACAACATCTGAGTTTACATCTAAAGTAATGTCTCTAATGTGTCCATATATCTATCTTAAGACTGGGGCCGTGCCTATCAAAATATTGTAAAAAAAAATTGTCTGTTCAATGTCCAGATATAAATGGAGTGAATCGTTTATGAATGTTATTAAATACCTACTTTGGGAAAAACCTTCAAATTAGTGAACATTCGCATATACTTCATTGATGTATGGTATAGTATACTACAATTTAAAAAAACAATCTCAGCAAACTCGCAGCTACCTAGTTTCCGTACAAAAACAAAATTAAAAAACATGAACATTCCGCACCACATGCTCAACTCGCGTGAAATCAACATTGTCTCTTGCGGCTGTTTTAATGGAATTATTCTGTATTTGCAGTCTGCCGCTGAATGAATCACATTCACATATATTTGCACATAATGAAATTATTCATTAATGCAAACTGCCTTGTACAATGCAATGACAAGCCGTGACGTCATCGTCTCGAGTATCTTTACGGTGTCAGATAATGCCGCAGATTCTTGAATTGAAATGAAGTATGCAATTGGTTTGTTTAAATTTATGTTGATTTTTTTGGGGCTTGAAGGCTTTTTAAATGCAACCTTTGTCTCTACTAGTTTACCTTCTCCTTTAAATACTTTATCGTTCACCAAATATAAACATAATTCTGAAAACATACATTTTGGAATTGAGGTTATATAGTTATGTTTAATTAAAGATATGTACATATTTAAAGTGCTTGGTTAAATTGGTAATGTGTGAAATATTTCTTCTTAATGATGAACCTATTTGGCATTTATTGCTAAGGTTAGCCGCCTACGAGCTACCAAAGGCTGCATAAAGGTAAGCTAAAACGATATATTCACAATACGAGAAACTCGGTCAAATTGCAACAACTACCCACACGACTGACAACTGCGAGATGATGTCACCTAGCAAGAACTTGATCCAGGCTGTTAGTCAACTGTGACGGTAGGTGGCGCTTTTCGTTAATTCTACTAATCGTGACAATTTTGTTGAGTTGACATCAGTTCTTTATTTAAACTATTTTTATGCTGTTCATTTGACGTTGTAACCGCACAAAATGTTTTATACTGCGTAATAACAGCATTTATCCGGTTTGAAGGGTGTGGTAAAGGATACATATTTATCAGAGGCGTTTCAACTTTATTTTTAAGGGCAGCTACGCATCTGTGGCCGACCTTTAGTAGCACTCTAATCTTATCAGGAGTTGATTACTGATTTCCGTGAGCGGCAGTAGCCACTCACCATCGAGTGGTCTATGTACTCGTTTACTACTTCTATATTATAAAAATATCAATTCGACCTTTCAATTGAAGTCTGCGAATTTTTTCATAGTTCATGATCGCTAGTCGCCCGCAGAATTTCCGCAGTCGAGGTCGTCCTTGCATGGATAACCATGGCATATTTAGTTTATAGCATCAATTATGATGTCATTCTGACATAATAATATGATTAAGACCCGTCTTGTGTACTCTTGTTCAACATCTCGAATGTTTATGACATGTCTTTACTTATGCACGAACGAGCTGTACTCGTATAATATGTGAAACGAGTACATCGAAAAGGAGTAAAATGATTGTTTTGAAAGTTGAAAGTTTTGATTTGACTCTAGACCTACCTCGACTTTTTTTCTGAATTGTAAGCAAATTCAGCTGGTATAGTCTATTCGTCAGTCATGGTAAGGAAACAACGAGCCTTTGTAGCTTTTTCATACTTCTAAAGTAGCGAATAGACTTTGTTGTCACAGCCGCCTGTGGACATTTGTAACCAACTTCACATAGATCTACCGGGGTTCTGCCTGAAGTCAACGATCGCCTAAATTGTAATTGTAATCCACACCTTTCTACCGAAACTCAAGAACTGATTCACGTAAGAAATAGGTGTGTAGGTGTTGGTACCTTCTAGTCGAACCATTCCGGTTCTACCGTTCAAGTTCCCATCCGTTCGCGGTACAAAAGCAACTTATCGATGACGTGTCAAGAATCTATGACGCATTTAATTACCTCACTTCGATCATGTTACCTATTGTGCCACTTATAGCGTTCGTGTCGTGTGATGATGTCATTCGTTAGTTTAAAAGGTGATGTTGTTTGATCTTTTCCCACTCAACTAACTGCTAAATACTTTGTTCTTCACACGGGATGTTTTTGTCCATTGTTAGTTTATTAATTTGTTTTATCCATAATCATTTTGAAAATTTCAAACATTTATTTGATATGTTAGTTTAAGTTAACCTTAGCCTTCCGTGTCGCTTCGTATGTAAGTCATTAAAACACGTGCAATTATGTGTGCATAATATTTACGTATGTGTGTTTAATGTGCAACTATTTGCATTAAATGTAGGTGGAATTCTGTGTATGTTTTTTTTTTCATAATATAGGAGTAGCAGACGAGCATGCAGTCTACCAGATAGTAAGTGGCTACTGCCGCCCATGGACATCTGTAATCAACCTCAGATAGGATTAGATATTCCTACTAGAGGTCGGCGAAAGATGCGCCAATACCCCTAAGGACTCAGCTGGAACGCCTCGGAAAAGTCTGTCTCTCTTTCCACACCCTTCAAACCGGAACACAGCAGCGCCTAACACTGCTGTTATTAGGTAGAAATAGGTGTGGCGGTGGTACCGCCGGAGTCGAACCACAAAGGATTCTACCACCTTCTACTGTGTATATCACTTTAGATTGGTTACGCATTTTTTAAGATTGCAGGAGTAAACGATCACGCAGTGTAGTGTAGATGCTGGTTGACTCCTGAATCAACTTCATCAAACGCAATAACAGCTTTACACTACAAGTAGGTGTGGCGGTGGTTCCGCTGATGGTGGTGTTAGTACGGTCATTCTACCACCTTTATGCATGTGTATCATCATCAACCCCTTACTGTCCCACTGCTGGGCACGGGTCTCCTCTCAGAATGAGAAGGATGCATGTGTATGGGTGGTAATTTAAAATTAAATGGTTTACCAAAGTAAGTTTTAAAATTACAAAAATACGTACGGCAAAAAAGTCTTTGTGTGCAATTTTTTGTTGATAATTAAATAGTCATTATATTAATGTTTTCATTATACCAGCTTTTTGTATAACTAACCTAAAATGTAATTTTAGTTTTAAACGAACTCCCCGGGGACATCAGGTAAGCAGACGAATTTAATTAATTACGAAGTAAATGAATTTCAAAATGTCAGGGTTTTACATTTTAATTAATTTAATGATAATTAGTGTAATGACTGACCGTGTAAGACACCCACTTTAATGTAATTACTTTCTTACACTTTCGCGACATGTGGTAGAGCGGACATTCAGGTCTAACGCTAAGAGGGTTTCGGGTTCGATATCCGGACAGGAAAAATCTTTTTGATAAGGGTTTGGTTGTAAATTCGTCTTTGCGTGGGTCTATAGCACCCACGACACAAATAATTAGGTATGTGGGCTCTCCGCGACACAAACTTCTGCCAAATTTTGTATTACTGGGAAGGCAAAACCACCCATAAATATATTTGTGAAATTTTATCTTTTATTGCAGAAATGCATTTATGATCAAATTCAGAAGAACCTCTATGTAGTATGTATCTCAGTTCTATATGTAGTATTATTATAAATTAGGGTAGGTAATATTTATAAAATTTTAGAAAAAAATCATTCTCAATGTAAAATTATCGAACAAAAGTTTAAATATACGTAATATCACAAAGTCATTATGTCTACATTGCTTTAAATATTTAACCCTTTATATGAACAAACAAGGCCAAGAAACACAATAGGGTAATTAATGGCTATGAGGGTATAATCGTACCACATGCGTTCGGGTACCTTACAATACAGTGTTTGGGGGTGAAGGAGGGTTAAAAGTATAATTTGCATTCATTAGCAGTATTGCTACCACTTATAATTTTAAAAGAATATTTTTCATTTTAACTTACTTATTTTAAATAAAATCACATCTAAATATAACTAAAATCAATCCATAAATTTAATTTATCAATTTTAATAATAATAAAGAAGATTTCTATACTGATATTTCGACACAACCATTTCTTATGGAAGTCATGGATATTGGACACACACACAAATAATACTCAAATAGCCAGACCCAGAACAAAAATCAATTTGTCATTTAGATAATTGTCTCGGGCCCGATCCTGGAATAGCGCGTTAGCGTGGTACGATAACCACTCCACTATGTGTTTCTGAACCTATTTAATTTTATTACTATAACGTTAAAGTAACGTATTACACGTCATGTCAAGAACAAAATACAAACCTTTACAAAAATATTCACATTGTATATTTTATATTTTAGCAGGCCAAATCTCGAAAGCTCTCCAAAATCTCAATACTATTTTCCCTTTACAGTCTTGTCTCGTGAAAAGAGCAACTTAAGAAAATTCGCACGGTTTGTTCCACACTCGAAATCAGGTCAAACACTTTTACATTCACAGGATCCCGAGTCGCAGGCTGTGCAAGTCGTTTAGTATTCACGACCACGACACGATCGTGATTTTTTTCACCGTGATTTTATTATGTATTGTTGTATTCGTTGTTTTTGTACAATACGTTCTCTGAAGCCAACACTTATTCATGTAAAATTATATTAGTTTTTAGCGTCGTGTAAAATCTGTTACGATATGAACCGATTCTTAAACAGATTTTTTGATTGACATAGATCGTTTATCCTGAGAATTATAATTATTTTTACTAACTGTTCTACTGCCTATTTCTCTTTAAATATATAATGACATGAAATTATTATTGCACTAAAATATAATGCATTTTCAATGCAATTTTTCCCAGAACCACGGTTCAATCAATGCATGTTACTTAAGATATGGAGGATGATTCCAAATCAAGTAGTCGGTCGTGGTCGTGATGTATAAACAGTTTAAACCAACTTAACCCTACCCTCATCCCTACGTGTGAGGCCCTAACAAATGACGCGCCGTCACGCCACCTCGCGGCCGACGCGCGGCCCTTAGCCTGTAACATGTATTTAGGATAGTTCCCTTTGACGAATGGCCCTTTTTGTGTTATGATTTGTAGTGTCGCAGTGTTTTTAATTTAGGGCTATTTGTGCTTTTTCTTTGTGAATAAATATTGCTTAGAAAATATATGAAACATTTTTTATTCCAAGTTGTATTTAAATAGAAATACATTTAACCAGGTAATTTGAAAATAACAGAAATCATTTTTTATAGACGAGGACATAATGGGATCTTTAGTGGACAAAGACTAACTTATGACGAGGTACCACAGCGACATCCACAAAGCAGATCTGTACCAGTGAAAGGGAAAGGATGCCAGCTGATTTAAACTTGGGGCGACTTTTAATGTGCGTGAGTGTCAGTTCTTAGAAGTTACAACGCATCTGTGATCGGCTTTAGATAGAACTTCCCCTGAGTTGGTCATAGATGTCCATTAGCAGCAATGACTTACTATCAGATGGACTGCAATTACGTTTGACACTCAGTTATAAAAAAAGACATGCGTGACTTTTGTCTGACTTACATTACAATTGAGGTCAGATTGACACAACAGAGCAACAGTGCGTGCCGTAAGCGAATTACAGTTCTGTGTTTGCCGTTGCGCCTTTGATGTTCCGACTCTGTAGTTTAATTGATGTATTCAGTTTGTGGGGTCAAATGGTGGTGTTGATTGAAAAACAACGTCATTCTTTTAGAAGTCGGTTAGCGAGGTGAGCGTTTTGATTTGACTGGATTTTTTCTTTTCACATTTGTTTATGTTTTCTATGTCTTTTAAACTTCGCGATATTGGTCGTATTATAGAAGCCACTGGCACATATATTCTTAGCTTGCAATTTATAAATAGTTTCGAGGTTTTTTGTGGGACTGTATCGGTAACATTAGGCGTTCTAAGTTAGTCTTCAGGACTAGCAAGGCATGTGTGGTTAATATAAGAAAGGTTTCCAATTCTATGTGGAGTTGATTATAGATATTCACCACTTACCATAATGTGGATTGTGGCTGTTTGTTACTTCAATATTACAAGACACCTTTGGGAATATTCGGGAAATTAACGAAACAATTAGTAATTGGACAGTAGTCATTACATTACAATGGTACAATAGCTACATTATAGTAATACATTACGTACAATAGCTCTTGTCACGACAGCGCGCATGTAACGGGTTACAAGTACGCGCTTTAATGATTGAACGCATACAGTAAAATTCGAAGCTGGAACGTTGTAAGTGCAGTGTAATGCTCGACTTATTATATAATCACCGTTTCCGTTATTAGGTACATTACGGCATTACATGAATATGGCAATGACGGGACTTACAATATCTCTTGTAATTACTGCACGCATGTAAAGGGTTACAAAAACGTAGTTTAATGACTAATGTTTGAACTACTTTGAACGCGTACAAAAAATTCGAAGTTGTAACGTTATAAGCGCAGTGTAATGTTCGACTTATTATATAATCTCAGTTTCCGTTATTACTTTACGGAATTACACGAATATGCTAATGACGGGACTTACTATAACCTCTTGTAACGAATGCACGCATGTAACGGGTTACAAAAACGTAGTGTAATAACTAATGTTTGAATGCCTACAATAAAATTCGAAGCTGTAACGTTATAAGCGCAGTGTAATGCTCGACTTATTATATAATCCCGTTTCCGTTATTACATTACGGCATTACTCGAACATCAGTATGTACGGTAATTAACCGTATAAAATACTTTGGCGGATTGAAAACTCGTAGAATACATTCATTATGTGTGAAATTCCGTATTGCGTGTTTTCGCAATATTTCTACTTTAAAACATCCCGGTCTATGTTCATAAGATTTTTTCTTAGTTATCGGGTCACATATGTAGATCGCCCTTAGCCGTAATTGGATGGCAGGCGCAGTTATCAAGGTTTTATTTAACAACCTTCCAATCAATTCTTTCTTTCTTCCTTTTACTTTTCAGACAGTGAAACATGTAGTATTAAAATTGTCAGCCGATACAATAATAATAAAATAAAATGCATTTTATATCGTGCTCGAGTGAATGATTACGTTGAAGACATTAAGACTAAGAAGTTTTTAATAGTAAAATTTGAATTAATCAATAATATTTATTTCAGAACAGTTATATATTACACATCAACAATAATAATATTTCCTTGATTGCAAAAAAATAAAAAAATATATCAAGTGTCAATTAATACTTTCATTGATAAGCAATTACTAAATAATAAGCAATAATTAGGTATGTTTAAGCGTTAATTAGACTAGCTCCGTTCGCTTTTCACCGATCCCACTTATCTCCCACAGATCATGATTGTCGATCGAAAATAAACCACACCTTGGCAGTGACATAACACGATCGAAATCCTCTGGTAGTGACGCGCGGGCCGTCCTCGGTGCGAGTTCGAACATTCTTCGGTTAATTAATACACGGTTTAGAACGATCCAATACTCGGTAATAATGCATCTTACGGATTTTATTTCTTATTACATAGTTGGGATTAGATGTAATTTCTTTCTTATCGATTATACATTGTTTTAACAATAAATGTTGTAGTTTTAGACGACATTCGGATAAATAGCTCATATATTAATCTACATTTTTATTCAATTATTTATTTAATTGTTGCACATTTATTTTCTAATCTTGATCCCGTAAAAACAAATAAACACATTATAAACATGTTTTTTATAATCTGATATTGCAATTAGGTGTAGTTATAGGTACATTCACTGATCAATAATGGATAAAAAATGTTCATAATATAGTTTAACTCCAAATTAAAATGTTTATAATATTGCTTAACTAAAAAATGTTTATAATAATACATAATTGAAACAGTACTAAATAAAGTTCATTCATGCAATTGCATCGACTTAACCGCCTCATTCTTTTCAAGTAGACACCCATTCCCATTCATCACTGCGTGGGAGGACCGCTACAAATCGACGTACAGACGCCCTTGCCTACTAATGCATTTAAATGCACTAATACATAGTAATGCCACAGACTGCCGCAGAAAGTTAAACAAAATTCGAAGGTGGTAGAACCCTTTGTGGTTCAAATCCGGCGGCACTACCGCCACACCTATTTCTGCCTAATAACAGCAATGTTAAACGCTGCTATGTTCTGCTTTGAAGGGTGTGGTAAGGGAGACATACTTTTCCGAGGCGTTCCAGCTTAGTCCTCAGGGGTGGCGGCCAATCTGTGGCCGACCTCAGTATCTACTATCTGGGGTTCATTACAGATGTTCATTGGCGGCAGTAGCCACTTACCATCAGGTGGACTGCATGCTCGTCTACTACTCCTACATTATAAAAAAGTAGGAAATAAAATGTAACAACTACATTATGTAACAACTTCGTTTATTGAATTTGTTACGCCTTGAGTATAATACTATAATACGTGTGGACTAATAAAATAATAGAATGTTCATCAAATAGAAATGACATGTGTCTAAGGTAGATATGGCTTATGATTTTTATTAGCCATCACGTTTATAGGTTTCCTCGCTATATTATCATTAGCGCAAGTAATTTTATTTTTACCACACATTTTTTTAAATTTTTGCTGAAACCCTTTTAGTGTTCCTGATCATTCGGGAATGCCTATTAGAAACTACTACATTACAATTTGTTGTTGAAGGTACTCATTAATAGTAATCAACGAGCGCCAGATGTCTTCAAATTTAAAGACAAATAATTACCGAAAGCGAAGACCATCCGAAGTATGGAAAGCAATCCAGAAGTTTACGAAGCAACTTAAAAACCACACGCCATTTCTAATACTTATGCTGTCTATATACAAAGCAGCTATGCATCGGCGCATCGCATCACCCGCACATCGATACGGCTAATGCGATTTGACCAGCGCACTATCTATCCATTCCGGTTTAGACAAGTTCCTTGCACGATGCATATGCACTAGGTGGATTTATGTTCAGCACGAGTGTCCTGAATCATCGTGCATTTGCGAACGTTGGCCGCGGCGCCGTAAAATTTCGTGGATTCAGGGTTGCTGGGCGTAACTAAAAATGTATTTAATATTTGGCCCAATATGTGTTAAAGTGAAGCCCGCATGATAGTTTCTTAATTGCATTTAATTTTAATTCCAGGGCTGATAAACTAAAAATTGAGAAGAATCAATTATTTAAGTTTACATTTAAAAATAAAAAAGAAGGTCCATCCAACGTAATGAAAACGAAAACAAAAATGTTTTAGGTTCTTTTTGTTGATAATTTACTCATTACAAAAGTCTAAAAAACAACTAGAGTTTTGAGCAAACTTAATCGGTTTATTTTGCTTTTTTGCATGACAAAAACAGCAAAGATCGACGCGTAAATATTAGTAGGGGAAAGGAGGGATAAGATTTAATTCATGTCCGTGTAAAGGAGGGCGCATGACAGCCCTGGGTGAATGCATCTTGGCAAGCTGATATCTTTGCAGACTTGCTTAATGGGCAATAGTTCTAATGTAATGGGTAATCGACTAACAAATAGGCTTCACAGAAAATTTCAATTTCATGGGGTCACGCACAGAGGAATGATCGCCACACCCATTTCTGCTTTACATCAACAGTGTTCAGCGCTGTTGTCTGGTTTAAAGAGTGTGGTAATAGAGATATACTTAGACGAGGTCTTTCCACTTGTGTTTAGTCTTTTTTATTGCAAACAATATATTTAATATCCTGATCGCGAGAAACTAAGACTTATTAAATCATGGTTGGTTTTGTTTTCTTTACACAACTGAAGATTTTATTTCTTAGGAAATATAATCCCACATAACGTAATATGTTAAAGGCCTATCGTGAATCTTCATGAAGCATTTAGCAGATATAGTATGTCAGATTAAATTTCAGTTGTACAGTGATCCTTATATCAATTACACTGCAAGGTTCCAGTAATTCGTACAATGACAGTGTTGTACTAATTGAAATTCAAAATAATTTGTTACGATATTTCATTCATGGCCTACATATTTCACTGATAGTTTGTGTCCTTCTGGGATATAATATGTGATGACATTATGTTAATTGAGAAGTTAATAGTGCTTTTGTACTTTCATTCTAATTAGGTCGTATTCGCAGATTGTTTGGTTCTTATAATTTTTAAAACATAGTTTATATTTCTTGATGTGACAACTAAAAAATAACTTTAATTTTAAACATTTACGAGTATGTGAGGAACACGCCGACGCGAGAAACTTTGAAAGAAAATTTTACTGTTAATCCTGTGTGTAGTTTAAATTTGTTAAACTCTGTGTTAACTTCAACAACAAGAAATAGGTAAGTAATGTCGGGTAAATTAACGAGTTTTACGTATATACGTAGGTTCTTACAATATCTTTGCGCGCCTATTGTTACTCTGGCAAGATTCTCTCTCCATTAGACTTTTTGCAAACATACCCAATTGGTCGGGCTCGATCCTAATCAGATATATTTGTTCCGTAGATAGCTTGTTTTTCCTTCAAAATAAAAGGAGGAGGTAAACAAGCTTGAGTCTCGCTTGATCAGGCCGATAAAATAATTCCTGTAGAACATGTTTTCCTGGTTAGTGCTACTCATGAACTTGAAGTAACTTGTAACAACAATGTTCAAGTACTCAAAGGAGAAGAATTTACAACGCCATCTACGTCTATAGTAATGCTCAAATTAAATTTATATGTACTGTCGGTGAACTCTGTTTTAGAAGATTTGCAATTTATAGACAACATTTAATTAGTACCAGCATATATTTATTTCTTCAAACTTCTTACTGATATAACTTCTAACTTGTTGGAAGTTCTCTTCACTATTTGCCTTTGACCTTTGGTCCTTGTACTAGTTTTAGCAGTATGAAGCAAGACTGTTAAGACTTCTGCGCATCTCTGACGTCTGTTGTATAGAACTAAAGTGTAACTTCTGAGAATTATCAAAGGATTTCCTCGATCTCGGCTTTAACCTAGAGAATCGAATTCTAGTTACATAGAGTAATATTAGAACAAATCATTGTACTGTTCTTGTATAGTGATCAGCTAGTGCAGAATTTAAAATTTTAAATAAAAACCTTACTATAACTTTCAGTTAGAAAATCGATTATAAAGACTAGTCAAATATCAAATTAAAAGTCATTATTAATTTAAAGATACAAACCTCTCTCATCCATCAAATACTTCTTGGCGATTAACTTTTACAATACTAAAGTCGTTTAAAAACAAGAGAGTATCCATCACCGAATTTTAGTTAACCGGCTAGGTTCATGGGGCATTTGTGTGATTGAAAATTCCGATCCATTACTAGCATAATCATCTCAGCGTAATGGTGCGTTTGGCAGGGTGCCACTGCCTTCGAAAGAATTACCAACTTTAATCATGAGAATGAATCTCGGTTAGGAGCAATGTATTTTTTCACATTAAAATTTGGCAAACAGTCCGACCACATCCATGTACATGTTTGCCATCTTATGTTGATGATGTTTTAGGAATTTGAATACGCGCATGAGCTTTCAAACTGTAATGGGACTGAGTGCTTATGGTGCAGTTAAAAAAATATATATTTCGTTTTGAATAAGATACGTAACACTCTTTCGGATAAAGGGAAAATAAACCATAATTCCATAAGTGATAGACAATGATATTTAACGGAGTAACAAATTGAAACAAATCATAAATCTGAAGCTAATCTTTATCGAGATGATTTTGTCCAAGGGCAATCTCATTATGAACGATTGAGCGCATCAACATAATGCGAATACATAACATAATAAAGCGACAGAAATAGGTGAGATGATGATAACAAATCAAACATAAACACAGGGTGTTTTAACTATCGCAAAAATTTTAATCTAGGTGAAGGAGAGTACCTATGTACGATGAGTAATAAGACATTTTGCGCTAGATAAAGATGTTGTTTCGCTGGAAGACGGAGGATCATTTTTCGTTGTACAAAGCATACCGCGGCGACTGGTTGACAGGCTCGATCTATCACCGAGGGAGAATAACCAAAGATAGTACAAGCAAATTGCGCTCTTAAATCCACAGTAGAAGTAACATAATGGTGTGATGGTGGCGATGATATAATTACATTTCCTAGAAAAGCGTAGACCAAAAAGGTGCATCATTCTTACTAATTTACGGTATTAATCGGTAACATTATAACAGCAATTAATACGGTCATGGTGATCATATTGTTGGGAAAGCATAAAGAATACTAATTGTAAATAACTAAACAATATTAACGAGTACATTGTTATGTGGCATTAATGTGAAAAATCCTTCAAAAGTTGCTGCAAACATTGTTCAGAACATCGTGTACATTGTGAACTAAAATGTTTACAGAATGGAGCTCATTAAGGTACATAATATGAGCGAAGAGACGAGATAGGTGACTTTTTAACGGATTTGCCAAAAATAACAGATGTCATCTATTTTGAAAGAAACGACATTTTTGGAACGGCTCGTTAATTTTATTTTCAATAAATAAGATGATTCCATCCTAAGAAACGCTACAAAAACCACGATAAAAGAATCTTCTACAAGTGGAACAGCATTTCAACAAACAATAGACGTTTTTGCAACAAAAATGCAACAAGAATAAAACCAAAACAAAAATAGCTCTCTAATATTAGAAGAACAGAAGTATATTGGGCATACGGAACTTTTCTTACGACAATTTAACTTGAACGACGTGGTAAAACACAGCGAGACGTTTTTAAGGTTTCACTTGTGGACTTAAAAGGCCAAATGGGGCTGCAGTTGGAAACAAAGAAAGAATCACCCGAGCTAAAAGTCCTTGAAGACTAAAAGTTGGTCTATTCTTAGAAAATACATACAGCTTTACACCAGCGACTTTGTATTTTGTGATGAACGGGTTTTTTATTAATTTTTTGTCACCATTCACCAAATTACAGCCCGACAGCAGGGCACGGTATCTCAAAATGAGAAAAGTTGTGGTCGTGTAATTGTTATTCTTTACACATATTTATTTGACAATATTGTATAGTTCTGAACAGTTCTGAGATGAGTATATTTCTTTACAAAATAAATTAAGCAATAATTATGTTTTATTTATTACAAGAACATCAGTTTTCATCACAAGAAGAACACAGACGTTTTATGCTATTGCCTATTTCTAAACAGCTCAATGAATTTTAAGTGTGTTAGTTATCGTTATATTTGTTTTCGTCTCAAGAGTGAAAGAGCCCATTAACAAATATAATTAAATTTAATTTGTAATTTTCAATTTAATTCAATTCCAGTCATTCAGTTCAGTTTTTTCTTGGTGTAGTTTCGTATCTAATTTTCTTTTTACAATAATTTATTTTTGTTTCCACTTGGTAACACAATTTATATTCCATCATGAATGGCAACATTTTAATAGCCCCAATCCTCATAGCAAATGGTCCATTAGAGGATGATTTGTTTGGATCGATTAAGATAGATTTATTTGCTGCAATTAGTGTTTATGGATGTTGGGGTGGCATAATTAAGATGTTATCGTAATTATTAGGTAGGTACACCATTTGTTAGGTACTGAGGGTGGATATTAGCGGTGATTAATGCGTATACTACATTTATTATGTATGTTAAATACAATGATATTTTTTTAGATAAAATATGTTTCATTAAATTCGTTTTTTATGCGTATGTAACTTCAAATGAATCAGCGACATCTATATTAAACTACAGAAAGAATGGTGGTAGAACAAATTAATCCATATATTTTTTTTTTTTACTTTATAAAAGACAACGTTTAATACTTTATTTGACTTTCTTATGTGTATCAGATACCTACTTTTTGGGTAATCTGATCATCATATCTGACATTATAAATTTATCCCTTGATATAACCACTTGAATCGGATTACATTTCGCTAGATTCATACGAAAACTTTGTAACATCGTAAGCCCGAAGTTCACAGAAGGAAACCTTCCGACTATCGATCGGGTTCAACGAACCGAGAACGCTGTTTTATTCGGCAGCGAAACCGAATTACGGAGAACATTCATTATTTACGACCACGACTTTACGCTCACGATCGATGCTTGTACGACGGCCGTTTAGCTGACGACATCGCATTAGGATTTCGACGACGTCGATTAGTGTAATCATTTAAGTTTCAGCAACATTTTATTGTTCCACTAGACCGTTACGGCTGTACTACTAGTACACTATAGTGCAGAGGCAGTGTTAAGCGCTGTTGTGTTGTAGTTTGAAGTGTGATGAGGAGACATTTACATGAGGAATTGCAGCTTAATCAGCAGGTCTATCAATCGCATCTGTTATCAATTTTAGATGTCAATTCAATTCAAATTGACAACAGATTGGTTGCATCTATGGGTGGCACTGACCACTATCGTCTTATTCACTGGTTTGTTATCTACTTGAGTTATATAAGAATCTTTTGCTGTATTTTCTTCTTGTGAATAAAAAATGTGTAACCATTAAACACTTATAAATAACAACTTCCATTACACAAAAGAAAAATTGAAACACATTACTCAAAACAATTACAGTGGCACCACCCAAAATTATTTATTCAAAAACACCCTTCACACGTCAATGACTTAAACGCCTTGAATCGTTTTCCAATAAAATACAACGGATCACGACCTCGATACAAGTTCAAGTTAATGTTACTTTGATTCGCTTTTACATTATACATTATATACGATAGAATGACGGTTGTTCCCGAGTATGTATTAAGGAGTAACACGGTTTAATATGTTATACGTCAAACATCGCGTGCTTTTTCATCAGATGGGGGAGATAGTTATAAAATTGTGACCTTGGGATTCGTCGCTTTCGTGTGATTGTATGTCAAAACTTAAAGGTCTCTCAACACTGGCGGCACCACCGCCACACTTATTTCTACCTAATAATAGCAGTGTTAAGCGAGCGCGTCTGTGTTACGATTTTAAGGGGGTTAGGGAGACCTACTATTTCGAGGCGTTCCAGCTGTGGCCGACCACAGTTAGGAATCTGATCTCATCTGGGGTTGATTACAGATGTCTATGAGCGGCAGTAGCCACTAACAATCAGGTGAACTACATGCTCATTTGCTATTTCTATATTTTAAAAAATGTAAAAAATTCAAACTCATCATTTCCCCCAACACCTATAGAGGTGTTCAATTAGCAATGACCAATATCCATGCAACTCGCCAGAGTCGCCCATGACGTCACCGCCGTAAAGCGCGGGGCGCGACCTCATTACCGGTCCGTAGGTGTTACGAGTCCCATAAAACTCTACCAGATCCCACACCTAAGCCCATACGATCGTTTTCGTCCCCATCGGTATAATGTTCGTCGTAAATTATATTAATTCGCGTATTACTTTTACGTTGAACATCGTCGTTCATTTTTACGTTCACTTGTGCCACTGTAAATTATTTATTAATGGTCGATTCTTACATACATATATTCTGTGAACGGCAGAATTCATTGTAGTTCAGAGAAGACAGCACCAGCACTAATATTTTTTTTAGATTTCAATCACCGCAATTTTGAAACTGCTGACCTTGTGAATACAACAATGATATTGAAAAAAATTAAGTAAACAATTTGTAACAAAGAAATCCACATAAAATATCTCCCTTCTGATTTTGGCGAAATTCCAAAACAACCTTTAATAAACCTTTTATGTTCAATTACATTCTTAATATTACGAGTATATGAGATTTGGCTTACGAACATGAAATTAGATTCTACATTACTTCAGCTAAATCATTTTAAAGTTTCGATGCAGCATATTACTATCTCATTACTTCTGAGAGTGATAGTCTCAAACGTAACAGCGCAATGTTTACACCAAGTGACTGTGAACACAGCAAAGTCAGTATATTTGAGCAGTTGCTAATTACTTTTTGATGAGCGGTGTGTGAGTAACACGACAATTACGAAAGCATTAAAACTGTACCGCACGTACCGCGTTACCATAAACATCTCTATTTTTAAGCTGAGAAGCAATTAACACGGAGCGACACGCTGAAAAGAAGACCCATTAAAAAAACCGCAACCTTCACAAAAGCTAATTTCACTAGAGCACTTGCTTTACTTTTATTCTAGGCATAACTAGACCATGGAAAAGCCAGTTCTTACTCATCGAGTGTTATGAATTTTTATCGGTATATTTATCGGTGTATACGTTATTATGTCCATGAAACCCACGATTATTTCTTCACATCAAGAAAATGATTCGAAAATTCATCCGTCATTACAATAACCAGTCATCATTTTATCGATCTACAATTGTCTTTCACGATTCTTGAAATGTAATTTTCCATTTGAATCATGTTTGTCTTGGCAGACTATTCATTTCCGTATTCCGATTCAATATCATTTGGAACCGATATTACATCAATGTTAAAGTTTGAATCTTCTTTCAAGATATATTCTACTGCGTTACGAAATCTTAGCATCATGAATCACACGGCATTGAGGTCTCCTTTGAGAAATGTAGCAGAATTACTGGCATTAAGCTCGTGTCTACGATACAACGCCCTTTTACCCTCTGGGGAGCACGCAACGTTTTGTCAAGACAACGGATACACAATTATCATGATATAATACAGTTGTCGTATAAGGAATCGTCTAGTTTTATGTAGCAAACGAACAGGCGTAACTTAAAGGATAAGAAGGAATAGAATAAGTTAGACTTTTACTTGAAGTCGACTAGAAATGGCTTGTTACGCTAACAGACTAAATTGGAACGCTTTAAACACTGCAATTGGAACTGCTTTTCTTAGACAGAAATAAGCAAGGAAGTGGTTAGGTAGTCCTAAGACTAACTTTGCACGGAACTTTGTGTTTGTGTCGCTATAGTTTCACAAAAAGCTTTACAAGTTTCCTCGAAATATATTTTAATTTGGAGCTCTGGTTCTGCCTCAGTAAAGTACCAAAACTGTTTTGTACATTTTTCTATGTATTATTAACCTCTGGTTACATCATTAACATGTTCGTTGGATAGTAGCCGGTGTACTTATAAATGAGCAGGTATCAAAGATTAGTATCAGGCCATTACGGTAGTGCGATTCAGATCGACCGATAAACTGATGTCACCTTCATTTTTTCAGAGTAGCTCGATAAGGCACATGGGAACTCCACAGGGAATAGCGACTAGGGGAGGTTTGCCGCGAGAAAGGTTTTTCTATTTTTATACAAGCACCTCAGATATTTTAGCGGTAAAAAATTGACTCCCTATAAGGTTCTTAAATTTTCAGTATCGATTCCATTTTCAAAATTACATCGTATAAACAGACAGAAAAGAAAAAAAACTAATGTTGATAAGCATATGATCTTATAGAAAATATTAACTTTAGATGTTCCCAAATACAAGAAAACAAATCACAAAGGCTCAGACAGGGAGGATAAATGAATCCATAACATCAAATGAAAAACTGATCTCTTCGGAGGTCGCGTGAAGGTTTCTGTATAATCCGACGATTTTTATTTGGGGAATAATATTGTGCAAAATATGTCTGTTAGGCGAAGCGTTGTAGAGTTGGACAATATATTCGCCGTCTCTAAGGCCAATGAGGCAAGCGGGCGTCCCACGGGTGTGACCCCCGTCAGTTCACAACCTACGTCTATTAATTTGAGCAAGTTAAATCGACATTCTTAAGGGATTACAGAAGCAAATATTTTTTCGTTGATTATTACTTCGAAAATGAAGAGACTATAAAGGTATAATTACCTTAATACTCATCAATCATAAGTTTATATTTATTATGATTTAATGAATATTTTTTCAATGATATTGCTGTGACTTTTTAAATTAGATTTTTCAAAGGATAAAATTAATGAAATATATATATCTATGAATATAAATATTCGTGTATGAGTGGTAGTTAAATCGTCCACATACTCGTACCTAATCGTGACTGATAATAAGACCTTGAGAGCCAGCTCGGGTTTCCATAATATTTTTTATTGAGGTACATAATATATCCATAAATATATTGGTTAAAGACCTCAGCATAATCTGTTTCGGAATTATTAGTGCCAAACAAGAAATAGGTAATATTACAAAGTAAATATTTTGAAATTAACCTAGTTAAAATTAAATCCGGTCATAGGCCCTTTCACGCAATCATTTTGGACTAAAGTCGTTACCATTGTAATAATTTAGCCCTATAAAAATATTATTGTGTAATAGTTTTTCGTACATGTGCTTGAAAATGGAGTCAACAACGTTAAGGGTTACGAAAACAACGGGAACGTTAATTTTATAGCTTTTCTTGTCAGATATGAAACAAGGTCTTGGCACGCGAGAGCCATTTATTCGGTAAATATGAGAAAGTTCAACTTTAAATTCAGGTGAAAATTTATAACTAAAAACAGCATTAAATCTTTCATATCTCTTCTAAAAAGTAAGACTTGTTCCACTATATTTGTTGTTTACTTCTTTATTACTTTTAATCTTAAACAAATCATAAATTACCTCAAAATTGTTTACTTTGGGAAAACTATTTAAACCAGAGATCATAAGGAAGTTTCATTCCGACTGTTTAACACTACTAACTTAGCAAACACTTCATGTTTGTCATTTACTGACATGTGTTTGTTCTCAGTGTTGTTTTTACGAATAACTATCCATTTATGTGTTAAGAACACGATGTTTCCAATATCGGATGGCATTTTAACGTGGATATAGTTTATAGCTTCAAGCCAGTAAAACATAGTCATAAAGTGACGAGCGACACCTCCCTTCAAACAAACACGTTCAATACGACTTACACCGTTTCCATGCAACACAATGTTGCAATAAATGTAACGGTTTATTTCTGTTGTGGTAATTTCTGCAAATCGACTATTTATATTGTTTTCGTCAACCGTTCTAATGCATTCTGAATCTATTTGTTTATATATAACAGGAATATGAGTTACTATAATAGCGTTTCCTTAAACAGAACCGATGATGCTCTTAAGTAATACGAATGTTCTGGCAGGTCAAGGAAAATTCCTAAAGTTTAGTCATAAGTCCTTTAAATTTACAGTTTAACTCGGGGTTTTTATTATTTTACGTACAAGAATATTACAAGATTTTCTTCTATATAATTAATAATTATTTTGTACTTTAAACGTATTTTGAACTGTTGTCGGCTGTTTTTACTTAAATGATCAGTACTCTTGTTTGCCTTAGAAGCCTCTCGTAAGTTGCCATACGAGATAAATATCTAGAATTAATACTAATTCCTTTAGTAGTAGCAACTTCTTTTTAACCTTACAAATGACACGACCTGACAAAATCTTATCGGCAGCTCCTCAAATATGTGGTTGTCGTGTAAGCAAGTCATCAAAGGTACATACCATCTGTGGGCGATGTGTATAACTTCTTGCACAACTCCTGCGGCCCGCCGAGCGCGTTGATCTTGGCCAGCCCTTCGGCGCCGCGAGTTTCCATGAGCTCGCGGAGCTGCCGAAGGGAGACGCCATACTGCGCCGGCCGCCCCTCCACCGTAGCCATGGTGCCGGGCTCGCGGCCGCCGCCCGCACCACGCCCGACCGCCCTCTAGCTCTGCAACAAGGAAAGAAATAATTAGCTTAAGCTTAGATACAAACTCAATAAGATAAAATTTAGATCTCTACCAAAACCCATGGTCCTCCTAACGGCATTGTATCAGAGTGGTAGAATATGGTATAGACATCCAGCTATGGGGTAAAGCATAGGCCCAGAAGTGGGATACAAAAATATTGTAGCCATTATGTTTAAAGATAACGACATCAAAATAAAGACACATATTATACATAAACGATAAAAAGTGGGTAAGATAATATGAAATAATTGATAACAAGGTATATAATATACACTTCAGCAAAAAAATATACTGGTAAGTAAAACATACTGGTTGTATTGGTGATTATAAATTTCATTCAGACTCTAGCGGTCTTTCTAGATATGATATTGTAAATAATATATATCAATAGAGCTATGTCCCGTCATCCACGTAAAAGATACCAGTAAAATATTTTCATATGATAAGAATAAGTTTACCGTGGTCGGAACTGGCATACCATTTCTATATTCAGTTTAGAAACACAATGTGAAACCAAAAACTATTTCAATCTAAATACATCTTGTTCATAAGATAAGAGTATCTGAGCCGAAAACGCTATATTCGTCGCAATTCGATTAGTACACTTAAACGAACATGCTCCCCATTTGGAGATAGATGATCATTAATCCATAAACAATCTTAGTTTCCTGGTTTATTACGATCGATATGATGATAAACAAGATATTTCGGGCGCCATAAAACTTCCCGTCGACTGCACTTTACTGTTCAGCGTTGCATAATTAAACAGGCAGGAAAGCAGTGACATCTACAAAGCAATCAGAAAATCCTACGTAACATTAAAAATACTGAGAGAGAGAAAATTTTCCAACAAAGTAAATGTCGCGACTTTTAAAAAGGCAAGAGGAATACATGCGATAAAAATAACATTTGACATACGAGTGAAAAAATTCCGTGATTCTTGCTTTTCAAATAATACATGAATGTAAGTAAGAATGTTTTCCATGTAGATATTTGCTTCATTAATATTAAACAAACTTAAAATTTCACCATAATTATCATCACTATAAACTACTCCCGTAATATTAAAGATCGTAAAAGTAAAACCAAAGATCAATTGATCAATGAAAGTAGACACTCCAAATCAACCCCCGTTTATATCACCCTCTGTCGTTATAGACACTTAAATCTTTATTTAACAGTGTTTTATTTCATGGATAACAAAGACATTACTTCAGTCCAATTACAAGAGGGCCGTAAATCTTTAAAAGAGACCGGCCTCGGAGATTAACGCGGAGAACTGCCATTCAATGTTTTAAATAAATGTAGTTGTTAAATTTTCAATTATAAAAAAATGGCAATAAATGGGCAGATTATAAAATCATTTGATTTATATAATGTCTCATTGTGTACTCTAAAGATTTCAGAAGACCATGTTCATTGTAGTAAACTATATCCGGATATAAAAGTAATTTTCAAAAGCCAAAACATATATTAAAAAGAAATCAGTGGAGGGAAGTCAATAATAACAAATATTTTCAAATAACGGCAGCATTACTTTTTATGTGAGCTAAATATATCAATTTAATGAAAATAACAAAGAAAGCACCAGCGGGAAAGGTGCTTGGGAATGAATTGAAAAGGAAATTGCTTTGAAACCTTATGTTGATAAGAAAACGGGGCTATACAAGCTTTCAGTTTGAGCTCGTAACGGAAGCGTAGATTATTTATCAGATTAGCGAATACAAGAGAATATTATTAAAAATACATACACATATAAAAGTACTAAATACAAAAAGAAACGTAAAAATAAAACAATAATATGTACAAATGTAAACAAAGAACATTGAATACCTAATTCAGATTGTCAAAATAATAAAATACTTCATAAAATTTTAATAGACAATGGTAACTGATAACTGTAGCAGACGACATAAATACAGTTATTGGGGTTCTCATCGGTAATCAGTGTATAAGGGTGGTGGGGTTCCCCTGTTAGGCAGTTACGGGTGTTTATGACCACATAAACTCCTCCTAAAACGAGCCACTGCACTGTCATGCATAATTTAACAAGCTGTAGGAGCTTAATAAAACGTACGCTTTCATGAGTTCCTTCAAATTTTGTTTTGAATTGATAATCGTAACAATCCGACTGTAAATATGTAAATGGCATGTTCGAAAATTTACTGAAGAGCTTATATCAAATATACAAGAGGTAGTGTGAGAGACTTTGTTGTTGGTACAGGATCCCTAGTATAGTTTTCATCATTTATTAATAACAAGCTGATTTTTCGTGAGTAGCTTCGTTTCGACAAGACGCCCAACATTTTTCCTTACAGCAATGTTGGTAAATGGTAGCTTGATGGGGCAGCAAGGATAAAATATGTTGACCGGACGAATTCTAAAAATTTATTACTAACCAAATTTTTCTTTGTTAATTATCAAGATAATTATTTAAATAACGTGAAAAAATATTTGTCCTACAAAATATAAGGTTTTTATTAAGGCGTCCCCCCTCTCCAACATGTATCATAAACAAGGCCATGAAAAATAATTACTAACCAGCTGATTTTTTTTTTATTGGCTGTCTACCATTTACATAGTCTACCATGCACATTGTCCTACAAATTGCATGGTATGTCATCTCGAACCTACGCTGAAAAGTTGTAGTACTAATACTTAATGTAAAAATAATTAGTATCAAGCTGAGTGTTCCAGAATAGCTTCGTTTCAATGAGACGCCCAACAAATTCTCGTACGAAAGTTCTCGATTGTGGTTTATAACTAAAATAATAGGGATGAAATATGTTGATTTGACGAATCAAAAAAACATATTACTAACCGAATTTTTTTTTATTAATTATCGAGACAATTATCTAAATAACGTGAAAAAATATTTGTCCTACAAAATATAAGGTTTTTTTTAAGGCGTCCCCCCTCTCCAACATGTATCATAAACAAGGTCATGAAAAATAATTACTAACCAGCTGATTTTTTTTTTATTAGCTGTCTAACATTTACACAGCTTACTACCCACATTGTCCTACAAATTGCGAAGTACGTTATTCCAGTCCGCCAGTTTTATAGTTTATTTATATTATATTATAGTTAAATTACAAATCTTGTAGGATTAATAAAAGTTACCCTTTTTTTTGTAGGACATTGTTTTATTTAGATAAAAATTATATTATCCTATCACGTGATACCTTTGTCCTACAGTTACTAATAAAAAAAAGAATCCTGCGGAATTAACATCTTTTCAGCGTAGGTCCGAGATGACATACCATGCAATTTGTAGGACAATGTGCATGGTAGACTATGTAAATGGTAGACAGCCAATAAAAAAAAAATCAGCTGGTTAGTAATTATTTTTCATGACCTTGTTTATGATACATGTTGGAGAGGGGGGACGCCTTAATAAAAACCTTATATTTTGTAGGACAAATATTTTTTCACGTTATTTAAATAATTATCTTGATAATTAACAAAGAAAAATTTGGTTAGTAATAAATTTTTAGAATTCGTCCGGTCAACATATTTTATCCTTGCTGCCCCATCAAGCTACCATTTACCAACATTGCTGTAAGGAAAAATGTTGGGCGTCTTGTCGAAACGAAGCTACTCACGAAAAATCAGCTTGTTATTAATAAATGATGAAAACTATACTAGGGATCCTGTACTATGTGCTTTTATGATGTGTTATGAATTTTCCATGAACGCACTGGTTTTGGCAGGCACAAGAATTTGTACAATACGAAATACTTATTTAAATTGAATAGGTTTCAAAGTCAATGAACGTAATACGTAAATTTATTTTAAAGCAACACGAAAACATTTACATTCACAAAGTTTTGTATTTACAATGAAGACGATCAAATCAGCTGAAAACGTTGAAAATGGAATGAAAGAAACATAATAATGAGGGACTTTTGTTGACAAAATAATTAACGAAAGGCGTTCAACACAATTAATGAACGAGCAAGTTGGAGCCGAGAGGAAGGGCGAAGTGGCTCATAAACCGAGCGCAAAATACACAAACGAAGGAAATGCGTAAACCCTTACTTTATGAAGAACGCACGAGCTTTTGGACGGAAATCGTACTTACTGTACACAGAAACACTTCGGTTATCCGGAAAAGGTACAAGTGGAAAACGAGAGTGGTTTTATTAACTTGGAATATGCTATTTTTGGAATCTAAATGGTTTTTATGGCATCTCAAGTTATGAAAGTGAACTATGTTTAATGATTTATATGAAATATATACGTTAAGTGATGAGGTTATAGGAACACATGCAAACATAATTTCTGTAATTATAAAAAACCTTTTGGGGCTTTTCGGAAAAATGAATGATTTTTTACTATTCTTTTTTATTAAATACGCCAAAGAAGTATAACTTCTTATGCACACAAGAACGTATTATTATTAGACGTAAGTATTATTATAATATTATATAGTACAATTTCACAAACTCGCAAAAGTAAATCCACATTCATTTTTAAAAATACCACAAGCAAGCTAAATTAAAGTAACCATTGTCTGTGCTAGCATAGAATATACATAATTATATTTGCATATTAAAGTAAATTACGTCTTAATCCAAATTAAGAGGGATTTAACGTTCACTTGAGTGTTCAAAATATGCAAAGTGTAATTAGGTCACCGGCGCCATTCCTGGGAGATTACGGACGTTCGTTATACTGATGTTGCGTCCTCGGATCGTTTGTGGTTTTATAAAATTTTGCATTTAAGTTAACACTAAGAAGAAGGACGGGTTAATTTGACAATTTTTGATTTAAAAAGACTACACTCACAGCCCTAAACTAGGATTCCCTGTGTCGTGGGTGCCATGGACACACAAAAAGACGAATACACAAACACCCAGAACCAGAACAGAAATCTAAATTTATCACTCAGATATCTGTCTGGCCGGGGATCGAAGGACTCTGCGCGTACGACCGGATTGATGAAAGCTCTGCCACGCAGGTCGTCGATAGTTCGCATCCATGCGGTTATTATTGTAGAGGTGGTAGAACCACCACCGCACATAGTTGCCTTTTCAGGGCTGCTGTGTTCAGCTTTCAAGGGCTTGTCCATGGGAGGCAGACTCGCCATCAGATGGACCAATTCGGTCAGAGACATTGAAATGAAAATAGTTTATTTCTCTCACAAAAAGGTCTTTTGTTAAATTGCATGATTACAACATATGAATATTTTAACATTATATTTTATTTTTAACAAGTCGATAAGGAACCGTTGCTCTATGGGAAAGGCATAATTACTGATGTAAATGTAATGGAATTTATAATAGAACAGACCGATCAAGAGCCCAAAATTGGCGAATTTATCTCAATTAAAATTTCCGATCACAAAGAAAATTGTGACGAACAGAATAAGGCACCTGTTACCATAAAAGAGATGGGAGTAGAGATAAAATATCGTTGCTTTGCAAAAATGATGGCACAACTTAAAGTTATTTTTTCGGTTAAAGATACAATTTAATCACAAATATTTCCTATTTTAATGTGTCCTAACAATATACATAATTACTTGATGGTAGAACCCTTTCTGGTTCGACTCCGGCGGCACCACCGCCACACCTATTTCTGCCCAATAACAGCAGTGTTAGGCGCTGCTGTGTTCCGGTTTGAAGAGCGTGGTAAGGGGGACAGACTTTTCCGAGGCATTCCAGCTTAGTCCTCAGGGGGTAGCGGCGCATCTGTGGCCGACTTCAGGTAGGAATATCTAATCCTATCTGGGGTTGAATACAGATGTCCATAGGCGGCAGTAGCCACTTACCATCAGGTGGACTGCATGCTCGTCTGCTACTCCTATATTATATATAAAAAGCACACTTATAATTGTATTTATCATTATTTTAATTCTTATTTAAATAAAAGATTTCGAATCAATAACATTGTTTAATTTTAAACTGGCTCTCCTGGAAAATTACCTTTTTTACTTGTGCAATTATTCTTGCAAAGTAGCTATATGTTAATGAAATGACTTACATGACGAATGTAACGACGACGAAAGGAATCGGTTGATTTATTTAGTTACTATACGTTATTGTTAAATCTTAAGAAGAAGCAAAGCTTCTGCGCCCGAAACAACTGTTCATTATCCTTATTTGAGTTTGAACTTCTATGGACTGCATTTGGCAAATTGCAAACTTTTCCACTGCTTTGATTAATCTACAAAAATATTTTTGAAATCAATTGCTTCGAATGTGATATTTCAATTTATCGCTAAATTTGGGTGTGAACATTTATAGCTTATCGTTTACTCTTTAGCGGTGGAACTGGAAGTTCCCGTTCAAGTGAAAACTGCTAAAGGTCAGGTGGCAATTGACATCATTCAAAAGCTTCCATTTATTTTTAATAAAGAAAGTAAAGGTACTGGAGGGTACTATAACAACCTGTTAAGGGCACCATCCGGTCTTTGTAGATCCTTAAAATTTAAAGGTTCCAAACTGATTGGAGATTGTTTCCATGTACCTACACAGCTACACTTTTCACTGCTTAGGCCGATTTTTGTCTATGTCAAATATGTCTTCGACGCGTTTTGAAAGTTCTGCCGTGTAAGATAAAAGCGATAAACTTTGTTTTTAATTATTTATATTTGGGAGTTGTTCTACAGATGCTTAAAGTTTAATTTTGATTTTCAGAATCTGTGGCTTTGACAGCCGTTTGACAGTGGGTAAATGCCAAGGTTTTGCTTATTTCCCAATTTTCAAGTTTTTTTAAAATTATTAGCAAAGTATTATTATTTCATTAAAAAACTTTTTAGAAAAAAAAACTTTCTCATTACTGTATGCACATTTCATTTTAGCAATTTATTCGACTATAATGTTTCAAATTATTCAATTCAATGACGTTTCACAATTAAAAGTTAATACGACAGAGACAAGGATAGTGTACGACCGAGATCGAAAGCTTCACAAGGTGTGCAAGTAGTCAGTGTGACGTCACGTGAGCTTTAGCAAAACTCGCTAAGTAGGTCAATCATCAAGTTGGCGCAAACTTGGTGGAAACAACCTTGATTGAAGGGCCCCTAATCGTTTGTTCTGAGAATACAATAAGAGTATAGAGTAATTACTGATTGACTCCCTTATTAAGATTAATACATTAGTATAATTAATTGTTTCATTAATACAACTTAGTGAGGTCTGCATATCTGATAACACGTTTCTAATTCATCGCACATTATGTATTAATGTTTTAATCTTGATGGCGCTTGAGAGCTACATGCAATACCTGCTATATAATTAGACAATCCGAGTTATCCAGGTTAAATCATTTTGAATAACAATAACTTTATATTTATATCTCCTTACCTATTTGCAATTCTTTTTGGGACATCCCTTTGTAAATCTTATAGGCAATTCATGAGGCCTAAGGACTAATATTTGCAACGCCTCGGATAAGTAAGTTTTCCTAACCACACCCTTCAAACTAGAACACAGCAGAGCTTAACACTGCTGTTGTAAGGTAGAAATAGGTGTGGCGGTGGTGCCCGGGGTGAATCACGAAGGGTTCGTCATGCGTTACATACGTATCTAATAGATATACTATAACTGACTTCATTTTACATTACGTCTTTACGAATATCGTTATTTCCATACTATATTACAAAACCTAAACATAACACCAAAACATTTGGACGCATAAAAAGTGTTGTGTATTCTTTTTAAATAAACGTAAATGCAACCGGAGCCGCAAGTCTACTCATACAAACACTTACTTAAACAAACAGTCACAGATAACGTGGGAGCCGTAAGAGAATATCCAACTAACATACGACTATGAAATAAACAAAAAAACTCAAGGTTCCACACTTAGAATATAGAAAATGCGCAGACGACGCGCTCGTTTAAATAAATGTGTATGGATGTCACGTATTAAATAATGTACCACGTCAATCTTGTGGCTATGTCGAGATATTAGTGATATATATTTAACATTCGCATTACAGACAAAAAACTTCAAGGTTGTAGCAGAAAATATGTTGACGTATATTTCAGTCAATGAGCAATTTATATCCGATTAGTCGTCCATGTGCGTGCGGCCTAAACATTTTATAGATAACCATCAAATCGACTAGAAATACTTTTCATGAAGCAATCGTCCACTGAACTCGGAAAATATAACTATTTTTGTCTGAAACAAAATTCGGCTCACAGTATCCCATTTATTATTAGACTCGCCTTCCACGTAAAATAAATCTCTCGATGTTTGATCGCTTTTATCGGTATTATTTATAATACAATGTATTATTTATCGTAAACCACTTAGATTACGTAAAAAGGAACTTGTATTAAGGCGTTCTTATTATAATACAGGTACAAAAGATACCTGAATCGGTTAATGTAGCTGAAGAAAAACTGAGTAAAAACATATTTTGTAATGGAACGTGATATTGCGAACTACGAAGCATAATGAAAGAGTGGAGATAAACGTGTTATTTTAGTGCAATAAATTAATTAAGTAATTAAGCTTATTAAAATTTATAAAACAGCGAAGTGTTTGGGAAAATTCCTTCCTTAATAAAATTTCGAAAATAAATGTTTTTTTTTTTTATTTAATTTATATGTACTATAAGGACTAATGTATTATAAGGACTCATAACCTTAAAAACATTTATCTATAAACTTATTTAAACAATATCACGAAAATACGAGTTCAGATTGCAGGGAGCGACATACTAATTAATTCTTCGAAAACATCTAAGGATTCTAGGAAAAAACCGAACACCCTGAACACCATACATAGGCTGTTTCGCGCGCGGACGTCCATATTTCATAGAAAGCATCGTGATATACACGAACAAATCTCACAAATTACATCAGTACCTTCAACGTTCATAGCCGTTTCTACTTAGGCATATCACAGGCCCGTCAACAGTTGTGATTAACGCGTGTATCGCGTGCGAGGTGGTCGGCCGCGCCTCGCTCTGTGCCCCTGGTAGACTAACATAAGACTTTACTGTGCGGTTCGATGTTGCGGCTCTGGAGTCTCTGCGATTTTGTCCAGATTTACTTGAAAGACGTGAAAAACATCCCACAAAAAGTTGATGATATGATCTGATCATTTACTGACATAATCATTTTCTTGTCTATAGGATGTTGTTAAGAAGAGTAAAAGTATCAGAATTGATCAATGCACTGTGTTTTAAAATTCCTGTTCGATCTAATCCCTTGTAGACTTTTATGAATTTCAAGAGAAAAAATCAAATGTTATCATTCGGGAGTCACATCATAATAATTATACTATAGATGATTGCAGAATACTAGTATCTACTGGAGGCTTCGATCAACAAACATGATCGAAGGCTGAAGGAAATAGACAAAGGCAATAAGAAAAATATTGCGAACGCGATAATAGGAGTTTTAGTGTTGCTACCGTTAAAATAAGAACACTAGAAACTTCTAAATACAGCACAACAATTGTTACGTTTAAACAGAAATGTCTACAACATTTACAATTTACATATAATTTCTGAGCCGCGTAAGTCGCAGGCCGCAGTCGCACGCCGCAACCTCCAACTGATTTTGATACCTACAAGTCAAGGCTGACCGAATTACTAAGTGTTTCTAGGCGTGACAATTTAGTATTAGTAAATGACTAGATAGCTATTTGGGCAGAGCTACTTATTTCGATTAAGGTTTTGTCCAGCAATAAAATAGTTACAAGTGGTTTATGAATTAGGCATTACATCGGGTAGGTCGTACTTTATGCTAATATCATACCAGCGACAGAACCCGTATTCGATTATATTTGGAATTTAAATTCTTATGGCGTAACTATTGGGTGTCAGAATTGTTTAGCCAAAACTATCTTAAAGCTTCGTATATTTTCAAGACTATTTAAAATACAGGTGTCATAAATCAGCACAGTCCAATTTAACAACTGAATCGAAGCAAGTATTTACCAAAACTAGAAGATAGATCAAGAATTCTTTACAATAAATTCTGCAACAACATAATTTCCAATTGAAATGTTCATTTTGAAGACTATCTTAGTTTTAAAATTAATCCTTTTACAGCAGTTGAATGATTTTTTTACAAAAAATTGGCAATGAAACTGTTGGCACTGATTGGTATTTCGAGAGAAATATTCGTAAAGACCTTAAAACAATTTCGAACTCACTAGAATGGTCACATTCTCGCAAAACACAAGTGTCTCAAATCGTTGCTCAGAATTTGGGGCAAATATTTACCGTGAGCGCCACCTAAATTGGTAAACTTTGTTGTAATAAATTTGGAAATGTCGGAACTAAATTCACAACGACTACTCGAATTCACTCCGCAACAATGAAGTAAATTATGCACCAAATGCTGCAAGCGAGAGGGATCTCAATCGTTCGAATGGTCTATTCTCATTGGCATATGTATGTTAATTAAAGAATAACGTTATGGATACTGTCAGTGGCGATTGATAAACTGACGATTGCAGAGCAGAAAAAGACATACTGGCACAATTTAATATAACCAAGTCCATGGTTGAAGATACAACTTGTAGTTTAATACCAAAACAATTAAATGCTAACCAAAGTTTTGGAATACAAAATAATTTGTCCAAAGCTAAGTTGAAATGACATCTTGCAATAGTCAGCAACACACAAGTGTCTCCAATTGCAATTCTGAACTGGTGCAAATATTTGCCAAAACTTACTGTTAAATTAGGAAACTTTCCAGTAATAAACTTCCAGTGTCGAACTAAATTTACGGAAACTAAAGTGCACACGGTGTGAGGGGACTCAAACACATTTCGGTTAGACGACATTAACAGAAAAGAAGTGTTTTTAACAGAAATATTAGTTTTCGACAGCAGTAATTAGTTCATGTTAGGACACCTACTTCAAATAACAGCAGTCTTAAGCGCTACTGTTTTGGTATGAATGGTAAGATAAACTTATCAGAGTCGTTACAACTCAGTTCTCAGGGGTAGCAACGCATCGTGGATGCCTCAGGTAGGATGTTATCTTATCTGAGGTTCATTACAGATACCCATGGGCGGCAGTAGCATGGCTGCATTTACAAATTAGGTGGATAGCATGCGTACTCGTATTTGCTACTACTATGTTATAAAAAGCACACAACATATTTAATATTATTTATAAACGGAGATTTTACTTCAAGACGATGTTGAAACATCTTGAGAACAGTCAACGTCCTCTACTTTGCTTCAGTGGATTGCACATCTAAATTGGAGAAAATGTTTGCTGAAACTTACAGCTAAATTGGTAAACTTTCTTGCAATAAACTTGGGAGTGTCGAACTGAATATGTACTAAGTACACATGTTGGTTGTAAAGTGCCTATTTCGTCTTAAGGCACTAGTTCACTAATGGGAGTCTGCGAGAAAAGTATTTGTAGTACACTTCTCTATAAAGTTTAAACGCTGTTGTGCCTAGTAGGCACATAGTATGTTCCTATGCTCAACTTGAGTTAGGCTACTTATTATATTTATAGAAACGGTTACTTATCTATTGTTATTATCTGTTATCGTTATTATAACATTAATAATAATTTAAGTTACATGAATTCCTTTTAAATAATTAACATAACGATGCAAATCACTTGGCGTATTCTAAGTCTTATCAATAAATCAACTAACCAAATTCGAAATACTTAGGTTAAACTAAGGTCACTAACAATAAAACTTGCTGACGCTCGTTATACTAATCTTGTTAAAACTTGGAATCGAGGGTGTGAATTGCAAGTTGCAGAATCGACAAAGATCGCAAACGTCACACCCGGGACCTGACACTTAACAGGAAGATAGTGGGAGGCATTGGGAGGAACACCCTCTGCAGCCTCCTGTCCCCCACCCACTAACCACTTAAGCCGATGCGGCGCTGCGACAATACTAAGAAAAAATCGGTCAAGTACAATTGATAGTCGCGGATCGAAGAACCCGTATTGTGACATAAACTTGAGCTGGTAAGATCCTACGAAGTTATCTAGCTGTTATTAGTTCTACGAGGCGGAATGTGTTGATGTTCCCGAGCCTACTTCAGACGGAACGGATGTAGTTAAAAAGTTTTATTTAATGATCCCACTTCACGACTATTCGGTAGTTTTTAACTATAAGGTTTCAAAATTTAAATAAACTTTTCTTAGAATCGGTTGTGTAAGATGAAAAGTTTCAAAAATAAAAAGTAATTTTATGGCGAAGGCATTTTAGTGAGGAGGTTAGATTTTTTTTTTAAAGTATTTAAAGACGTAGAAAATTTTCAAAAGACGTCCGACTATCAACTATATAAATAAGCATTAAGGGAGATGATAATCTAATAATGCTTAACAATGACTGCCCCACGGGTCAATTTTGGTGAATGTCAATTAGGGGCAATAAGCTATAGCGTGCCACCAGTATAGAACGATTAGGCCACCATTTGTTTAATATTAAATTAACTACACAAGATACTGTTACAGCGTATGCTTATTACAGATGGATAGGGTTACAAGCAAGTATACCAAGTTGTTAGGATGTTGAGAAATACATATGTAGAAACAGGGAACAAGATGTAATTGTTAAATTGAATATAATAATCTTACAACGATATAATATCTTATAACTCCCATAACGATAAAATAGGTATTAATAGGATTTTACTCTTACGATAGGACAAGATAAGAATTAAGATTTGGAAAAGGAAACCTTTAGAACGACATTGGACATTGAGATTTTAAATGCCAAAATTATAACGTTATCGTACTTAACATTCGTTTAAATAATCCACAACACATACAATTCTATTAACGAAGTATACAAATGAAACCCGTTTTTAAAATAACTTAATAATTAAAAAAAAAAAACCAAAATGAATGTAAATAATTAATTTGGAACACAAGTTCATCCTGTTTCAATACACAGACTCAGTTTACTAAAATACTCCTCACTCGAAAAGCTACTTAATGATTTAAAAACGTAACTAGCAAAATAAATTTGTAAACGAAATTTCGCTAACAGGATTCTTATTTTTTGCGCTCACAATAATCATGCTACGTTCGTGCGTGCAATTTTGTCACATCCAGAAGAAATATACGGAGTTTTGAAAGTATCTGATCCCCCTTCGCCTGATATTCTAACTACACAATGTTGCTTCCATAAAGAAGGAAACGGGGAAATAATACAAAGGATACGTTTGAAAAAGATAAAATATTCCATTCAGTTTCCAGAATTTCTACAAAAACTTAATTTAAAGCCTAAAAGCTGCGTATAGGACACAGATATATACAGCATTAGTTAAGTTAATAAATAAACAAATTTAAGCTTAGTCTTGGGAAATAACATGTAACATTAAAAATAATAGCAAATTCGCGTCTTTATTAAAATTGAATGAACTTTTTATTCAAACCGAAGTGATCATGAAACTACGAAATCTTCTAAGAATAGAAAATATAACAAAGGCAGAGAAAATGGCAAATGAACAAAGAAATACAGCGGATCTAAGAAACGGTGAAGCGAAAGATTAAAGAAAAAATGGTTTTAGTATGACATCCATTGAAATTCACATTCAAGAAAATGAAGGAAATAAAGGAATTAGAATAGGAACGGGCGATATTGAAGGCACGTATTCATAGTATGTTTTTCGCTTGACAAGTTAGCGTACGCAATTTTAAAATTCAGGCTGTGACTCGCTACATAAGTGTGGATGTGTTGAATGTATACGTGAATCACGTCACAGAGGATTTTTTGAAGGTATTGCGAAAGCGTGCATAAGTTGTGCAAGAAGCCTGTGAGCCGAAATCACTTGTGCAAGGAATACTCATTGTAAAAAGCCGACGATTTTCATAATATGTGACTGTAATTTATCATTTCTTTATGATTAAATAAATAATACGTGAACCGATAGCGGCAACGCCTCCCGAATAGATTTTTTAAATTTGTATTGATATAGTCATAAACAGATAGTATAAATAGTGATTTGGTTGTTAGATGAATAACATATAGTTTGTATTTTAAAATTGGGTCACCGCAAGAACATAGATCCTACATTTTAAGATATCAGTTGTTTTTTGCAATACATTACAAACTTACCAAATTAGTTAAAGTTCCAATTATTGATAGGCTTAAATAATAGCAAATTGATGCGGTATAATTAGAATAATATGCAGTCAATGACGTAACTACAATTCGTCAATCTATTCGATTCGACGCCCTCCATAAACTAGGCGTATTATCGCATTTGCCGAGCCAGGCATGGCTTCATCGAGCTACAAGATAAACTTCAATTACGCAACTATAACAATGTGAAGCTGAAGTTTCCGTCGAAGGATGGCTACTTGTAGGTAACGAAACCTAGTTAAACAGACGAGATAAGTAGAAAACGTAGCGTTAAACCGAAACTAATCAAGGAGTCGACCACTAGGATAGGAGAAATTGAAGGGAGGTCGATCGTGTATTCAGTACATGGCCCTAGCAACCCGGGCGGTATCACCGCTAATAAGACTATATCGTGACATGCGGCTCGAATGTACCGACGTACCAGGCGAGCAGAGGTAAATAGCTCCGATGTTAGATACACTGACGAGACCGGTGCTGGTCGGTTTCGGATTATAGGATCGGAGCGCTTAATTACATTACACGTTTACATTGACAAAACTATTCCATTAACATTTCGTCTGTCGTAGTAAGTAGTAATACAAAAACAGAGTAGGTAATGTAATTAGATTGTGTACACTGGTTTTCTATTTGGTACTAGAGAATTATAAAATTTCGCCGGTTTGAAATATATTTGGTATTGTTATTTGTAGCGGATTTTTTAATGATTATAATCGCTTAAAGTCTGGTAACAAAACCATTGTACCCCAATTTCAAGTTCGTATTATTTTCATGCAAAACTTTTTAACATTTATCACAAAGTCTTTAAGACACATTTACCAAGACCCTGTAATATATCAATAAAAACTGTTCGGATCTTATTAGTGTTCAACGCACGTGTTGGTAACTTCTTGACGCGACTTTCTATGTAAGGCCACCGCCATTACCAATTAGGGATTTATGATTAATGTATAGAAGTTGGGACGGACGTTTTGCTAAAGACGCCAGATATGGACTGACAGTATGACAAAAAATCGCCAAATTATACAAAATGAAGTGGAGGACACGAAAAAGAATTTGGTGAATTTGTGGGAAAATATTGAATCGTAACATAAGTTCCAGAAGAATTATATGAATGTATTTATTACTCATGGAATTGAAATATAACATTTATTGAAACTTACAGTATGTAAATAAAACTGGCGTTTGCTATTACCTTTTCAATTCAAGTAGCACTAAGGTTATTAATAATGATGAAAACAACTTTGAAGATACTTAATTAGATACAATTCTGACAAAAAGAGGATCTTCTTTGCCGGAACATCTGAAAATAAACGCTAATAAAACGAAGCAGTCAATTTGAGAACACTTGCTTTCGAAAGATTGCTGGGTTCATTAAAAGTTGAACCATCGATGGCTCATTTTTGTTTACGTAACCGCGTTGGGTAATGAGAAAAAGTTTAATCCGAGGAGTTTAAAAGATCGTTTAATTAACTTGCGTTTTGAATAAAAACGCTTCCTTCCTAATTATATTTGAGGGCTAATTTACTTAAAGTGGGATATTCTGCGGACGCAAACGAGCCCAAAAATGTTATTTATTCCCACATTGATGATATCTCGCTCGGAAAAAGGCTGTTTCAGTTTAATGGACGAATTAAACACCTATTAAAATTTTCCAAATACATTTTCAAGTGGAGGATAATTTATTTACGCGAATGATTTATTTTCGTAACCACTGCGTAATGAAGAGCACTGCTTGAGATAATATTTTTACTGCAAACTGCTGTTTGTAAATTTAATTACAAACAAAATACATAATTTTTGAGCATAATGATATAAACGTTTACTTTAAGTCTCGTATCATACTTTAGTACGTACCAACTATTAATGTGTTATTACTGATTATTTAATTATTAGCTTTTACGTTTGCGTTATAAGTCTCGAATTTTAGCAATAAGTATATTTAACTCTCAATTAAGTTATTAAGATAATGTGCTGATAATCATTATAATATAATAATGATTAGTAAGCTCGTGATAAAAGAAGCAGCCTTTTATAAACTGTTATTGAATAGAAGAAATATTATAAAAATCCAACCTTTCTTTTCTATTGTCACATTATAATTCTGCCTCATTAATACTTTGATAATATCCGATTAAAAAATACTGAACAAAGCCAGTCTGACCTTATTCTTAATAAACATTACTTCTTTGTATAATGAACCAAGGCCTTATATTAAAGAACATGAAGCAATGTAGAGAAAGCATAGATCTTTATTTATTGTACTAGTAGTCGTCTGCCACGCTACTTGCATTGATATTACATCCATTAAAATTTTGAGAGCAAAAAATCTATAACAACTTGGTAATGAAATAGTAATGAGTTTAATCTAATTTTGAATTTGACTGCCTTCTATATAATTCGGTCTCTATACTATTAGCGAGTACAAAAAATGATTCTGAACGGAACGCTGCATACGTCAAATTTTACCTTCCAAACTGGGTATGTCACGAAACTTGCTATTTGATACACTTTCCAACAAAATGTACAAAAGCAGCACGATGTCACAGAACGGACTATAATACAACCAACTTTGGCTTCCTTTGTTAAGTTCCAAGTTTCCATTGTGTGCGTACATAATATAAGAAACTTGGTAATGAGATTACAGTAATATACAACAGGAATACAGAACGTTTACGGAACTTACCTCGTAAACAATATATTTAAGATACCGGATTTTTTTAAGAGAAATGTAACAAAGTTGGAAGTAAAATAAAATTTATAGATGTTCTTCAAGGTGAAACTTTATCACTTAATCTAGGTCAATCCAATAAAGCTAAGTTCTATATTCTAGAAAAAATATGTGGTTCGTCATAATGGAACTCCATTGTTAGACGGACGGAAGTCTAAAATTACAGTTTTTGTCAATCTCACAGTTCACGAAGTACTTTAAAATTAATATTGTCAAGATGGTCACAACGGAAAATTTAACGTAAAAGATACCATCGTCCACAAAAACCCTAAAAAAAGCGGACAAGAAATAAATAGAGGTAAGCGTAAACACGTACGAAATAACGGGAATAGAGAAAAAGGAACAAATCAAACATTCAAGTCGGACGGTACATGAGCAAATGGATGAAACTTGATTCTGCCCTGAACGTTGCGTAATACTTTGGTGCGGTCATAGTTTGCGGTCCGAATATATTACCGAACTCGCTAGTACAAGGGCATTAAGTATTCAAAACACTGGTACGCACAGAACGGATCACCGTGCCAAAAAACATATCGATCATTGCGATGGAAAACAAACTGCTTGGGTGAAAAGACTGGGTTGTATTTCGGAGAATGATATTGAAAATGATTACACTAATGCAATCATGTACTTACGATTCTTAGAATCCAACAAGCATATAAATATAATAATGATGATAATGGTATTACAAGTATTAGGTACAATTTTCGAAAGAGAACTGAAGCGAGGAGCTACGTTATGAGACGAAACACCTTTAAATTTATGTTAAAGAAGTAGCTAAAGGTGGTCGAGGTGAACTATTATAATAAATAATTATTCCATAGACATCAAAGTCAGTGTTTAATAGAACGAGAACCGCGCTTGACGTCGGTAACAGTTGCGTTGTTACCGGAGACAGTTTCTAATAAATCTTTTAATAATGTTTCTTAAAACGAGAAAATATAGGTATCGAAATCGTTGACTACGGCTATAAATTAAATTGGCTATTTCAGAACCGATGCTACCACCGGAACAATCCAGCGATCCAATACGAAACGGGAGCAGGGCCGCTTCCGCAAAATGACGGAAATAACGTTCATTTTACATCAAAATGCAGTAACAGTGGTTGGTGTAAAATTTTACGCGGTAAATTTTCGACGATACGATAACTGATCGCGGTTAGGCGATAGATTTATGAACGCCAGTGAAATATCATGAATTAACGAATTGTTTACCCAGCTGAAATAATACACATTAAATGTTCATTTTCCACATATAATTTCGTTCAAATGTGGCTGCATCTCTTTTTAAGTCCCATAGCAGGGGTTTTGAGTGTCTAAAGATATGACTGGGTGGCTGGATGGATAAAATTGGAGAAGCAAACGAGCTAGCAGTCCATCTAATTGGTAAATGGTCACTGCAACCCATGGATATCTATAACCAACACCATATTGGTCGATCGGCTTTAGGTAGAACGTGTTCTATCTGAAACCGATCAACCACATATAACGTTACCACTTTTGAAAATTAAAATTGTCGTCTTCTATAGATATATAGAGCCTGTTATAGAGATATCTTGAGAGTAGTGTTTGGAGTAGTTCATAAATATTTACGAAGCAAGATATTTTTGAACAAAAACAGAATGGCCCAATTTAATCACAGCGTCAACTTCAAAACTGACAGTCCGTAAATTCAGTGTTCAATCCATTATCGGGAAACTCGTCAAAGTTGTGTGAAATCGGTGTTAAGTGAATCATAGCAACGTGAACCGATTACAAAAGTACTCGTTTCAAGCACCATTACGGTGACCAGTTGGCGATTGGGAGCGAGTTTTAATTGATCGAGGATTTGGAGGTGAATGTAGCTAGTCAAAGGAATATTTGTGGGGATTTCTGGAATATGCCGATATCAGATTGTGCAGATTGCAGAACTTAAATACTTTCGTTAATATTGGAAAATGGAGTTTGGAAAAAATGTGTTCACCATTTAGATGAATGTGTCAACTAACATTGTCACGTATATGATATCTAAATATTTCCCAAAACCAAAATCAACAATCAAAGTTATTATAATTTACAATGAGATTTTAGTAACAACACATATTATAAGCCAAACCTTGAAATGATACAGATAACAATACTTTCAATGGTATATCTTCTGAGGTACATGAAATATCATTCTTCATATATTTTTTTTGTCTACTGATACGAATTCTTCTCTGACAAGTGGATTAATAACGATTTGGTACAAAAGCGTCTGACATTGACTTCCAAACATTATTTCTCCTATTAAATTTAAGAAATACTCAATTACTTGTTCTAAATAGATTTTCACTATTTCAATAACTAATACTGTTTTAGAAAGTTGTGTTGAAATCATAGTGGTTAGAAATTCAAATTGATTTAACTCCGTCAGTTAACTCATAGTTCATTTATGTTTATAGAATTTTATTACGTGAATATCTCATTATAAAGCAGATTAGTTCCAGCGGTAAAGTTCTTATATTAAGTCGTATGAACATATGTTATATTTAACGATCTCAACATCTTTACTTGTTTGACAAATGCCCTCATTACAATTCAGTACAGCACTGACTGAAGGGATCAGGACCTTATCTGCATATTCAAAGCACACCTCAGCTATATACTACCTTTTTAACAAATCTGCTTAACTTTCAGGTTTTTTCGGCTGTGATACGCAGTTTGCGCCAAGTAATGTTTGCATGAAGTTATTTTGCATGATTAATTTTGTCTTAAGTATACAACGATGCGTCTATAACCTCTTACAATTTTAAGATTCGTGTGTTGCTTCAGCTACTTCATATTGGTTGAATTTAAATCTGTTTGCCACGTTCCTATTCACGCGAAACACAATATTGTTGTAAATGTACCTGAAGTCAATTATAAAATGTTATTTGTATTTGCGTTTGGTGTGGCATTATAAATGGAAACTCATTTGTCAGTAAGTTTATTCGATGTAGTTTAATCGATTGTCCAAACATTCAGTACAGTCAGAACCGATTAGATTATTGCATTACGTCCTATTGGAATCGAGCACCCGTATGGTTAATGATTATGGTAATTTCTATTGTGGAGTAAACAAGTTCAGTAAATCGGTTCACATTTGCCTCGTTTTCAACATGATTGTTGCAGAATTTACAATTATCGCTAGATTTTGTAATATTAATATAGTGTAAACTTTCGATTGCTCTGCCAGAAATTTTGCTTCTCTTGAAGACTAAGTAAGAAACACATCATGTACTGAAGTCTAATATCTTAACAACTTCTTGGCGGACAGTATTGTACGCCTATAACGCTGACCTGGTAAAAACGTAACATAGAAAATTCCTTTTATAATTCCACATCGTAAAGTAAGCTTGGAAATATTTTCACAGCTAGATACTTTTTACCGTTACACCTACACTGCTTTGCGATTCTGCTCGGGTCTATTCCGTCCGGTTTTAAGCAAGGGCGAACCCCGCGATACATCACGATTCACACGCAGCCGATATAAGGACATGAGATCATGTTTAGACTGTGTAAGTATGATCTATTTTATTAAACCACCATAACAGCTTTATTCTATGAATTCGGTTGCGTGACATAAAATATTACTCCTATAAATTTTATGCTTAGGAGGAATACCTTAAAAGTAGTAGTATTCAAGATTCCACATAATTTTTAACATTACCAATGACAAACAACTACTGCTTGAAAAACTAATTTGTTTCAGTTTTTAATTTGAATACAAGTCTCCTTTTGCTAGCATTTCGATTGTAAAATTGGAACATCATTTAGGATGGATATATTATTTAATCACATAGCATGAACATAATATTCGGAATCAACAAACGATCAATATAATCTTTCTAAATCCGTCATTTCCTTGCTGGCCACTTAGAAAATCTCCAAATCGCATTCTAATTCAGAGCGTTTATTTCAAACGTCATATTTAGAGAGAAAAGGAACCAGAATTGAAATTTCAAAATCGTATTTCGGTCCCGGCTTTCAACGTGATATGATTTATGACAGCGAACGAAATAGGAAACGTGTTTGAATCGAATCGATTATGGAATGACAATAACTGGTTATGTAAACGTTATGTTGGATGTACATAAAATAATTGAACTTATTTTATTTTCATGTGTAAACAGTCAATATCGAGGAGCTTAGAACTCTTGAGCGTACAGAAAATAACTTGGGAGTCCTCAACCAGCGCTCCTGGTTTCAGACATTTTATATTGGAAATAAAAAAAGAAGAATTTATTTAGAAATTTTTGATCACGCTGTTATTATAATTTACAATGAATAAACAACGAAAACGTGTGAAAAGTTGACGACGACATACACGACGGGCATATTGCAAAATTAAACAGAAATTACAATTCACGAGGGACTTGTAATAAAAGAAAACAAAAGCAACGATATTAACAGCGCAAACATCGAAAAGTCAATAAGCGAATCAAATTGAACTGCTGCTACATGTCGATGAGCGGACATGTCGATTGACGGGCGATACGGATCGACCTGAGAAGTTTACTTGAAACGGATTAAGCTTTTAAATATAGAAAAATAAAAAATGGCATATTGTTATTATTCGGGCAAAGACTAGGTCAATGATAATCTCTAAGACACAGATGGTTTAATTAATGAAGTAACTTTATTAATAAGATATCAAAAAAAAAACGAAATTCATTTTAATACTGTTTGCAGATGTACATTTTTACTTAGGTCTTTAAGATTTGGATGAGAATAGAAAAAATACAGTTCGGAGATGAATTCGCGATTTTCCAACGTCATCTGTCAAACGGATCACCAATTTCTTTTCACCGGTAACAGATGCGTCAGATGGCAGATGGCTTTCGAACTTAATCGGCTTTTACAACGCACATAACAAATTGTAGATTTCTATAACGGGAAAAAGCTGCCGGTTGAATTATTTTAAAAAGGAAGTCGTAAATGGCCATGACATTACTTATATGGCGAGTAAGGCAACTCTTTTGGCACACAATGGGATGTCGCTCCTTTGTCTTCACACAAAAGTGCAATAAAAAGACTTTATAATATAATAACTCACGAGCATGTCCCGTTCTCTCATTCTGTCTGGCACCAGATCCGGAGCAGCTTCAGAACATCAAACTTGGCATCGGTGCACACCGCTGACAGATCATAGATTCTTGCAGTCAAAAATCTAGGTTGCGATTGTCAAGATCGGTTATACGCATCAAGGATTATTATTAATTCATATTCGTGGTACATACTTTCAAGGTAGAAAGAAACTTTTGAATGGATTACAGCGAATATTGTATTTTCAACAATTGAATTTCATCGAAACTGTTTTTATGAAGATCACCCAAAAACAGAGACAGTTACAGAGAGACAGAGCGGATGGGAAAAACCTGCACACTGGGATTAAGAAGAACCTACAATATGTTTTAGAAACAGCACTAAAAATAACTTCACTGAAATAATCTATGAAGAAAACACAATTGCACCCAACATCTTGCAAGTTCTAGATATAGGAAGAGTTGAAGATGAAGTTAAAACATTTCAGATCAAATTAACGGAAGCGACAATAGTAAAGTTTATTTTAGCTCCAGACCATCGTCCAGAAGTTGTGAAAGCAATTGTAGGGGTCAATGCGGGTCCCACTTCCAACTGGACAGAAGCTTGCATAAAGATTCTTGTACGTTCGACAAGTTATTTTTATGCTTTGTTTTTATGCAAATTAACAATAGGAGAAAACTTGGGACGAATATGAGAAAGAAACAGTGCGGAAAATGAATGTAAATGTTTCACCGAGGCAGTGGAAAATTTTAACTCTGCCCACGACAAAATTTTATTTGCCTACTTGGATGAAGGCAAATAAAAGGACTGTTTTTTGGTGTTAAAAATAAGTAAAAACATAAGCGAGCGGCTATGAAAGCTTATATTATGACTGCAGAGTCGAGAATACGTTGATACGTGGGCAGATTTTAGGTAGCATTACTTTTGTATTTAACTATCATCGAAAACGTAAATGTATTTGAAACAAGTTTAATAATATTGTGATTTTATATTCATATTAGAAGATATCTAATATAATTATGAATCTGACATGAACTCCTCTAACCAGATCACAGAAATACTAACAACACTAAGAAAACTATATGGTGATGCAGTCCTACTTTAAAGAGGTTTACTTATTTCTTACATATCTGCTGAATTTGTTAATCGAAAATGGTACATACCACGAGTGCGTGTCGCACCCGTCTTTCCGCCGCGGCGTATGGCTCCCTATTATGCTGCAGGTGGCGACCTGGAAAGAGGAAAGACTATATAAGATTTACTGCTATCAATTATCCATGTTTCATCAAGAAATACACATTTATACTCTTTTAAAAACCGTTGCTACAGGCCTATCTGATCAGTAGTGGACTGATATCGGTTGATGACATACTGTTTTAAAAGTATAGTGTACTTGGATGACAGCTTGGACAAGCCACATAGCGTTATAGTGTTATCCAAGCTGTAGATTCGCCGCCACACCCTTCAAAATACGAAAAAAGAGTATCGCTTAGCACTGCTACCATTAGACAGAAATACGTATAACGGTAATGCCTCCGCAGTTGTCTACAAAGGGTTCTATGGTGTATAACTATTATACTACTACTTTCTACTGTGTGTTAATATTACTTCAGACCTTTTAACTTTCTTTGCATCCCACTTTCTTTGTTACCAAGAAATTTGTAAGCGTTTCAATTCGATCATTGCAATCTGGACAATATTATATTCACTGGGTTACGTAGAACACCTTTCGAATAATCCTGATGGTATTACTCCGGTAGCGCGTGACGATTGAAATCGAGCACTACTTGATTAGAACAAGATCCCTTTGAATTGCAGCCAGTACGGACTACCGTTACAATGTACCAGGGCTGGGCAACTAAATCCACGCGGGATAATGAATACAACAATAATCTATGGGAAGCCAGATTTTCTGTATATATTTATTTTAAAAATAAATTAATATATTTTGGTAATTAAAATATTTATCAATTGTCACTGATTGAAATTAAAGCAAATTGAAGAGATTATAAAGTTATTTATTGGAATTTAAGAAAGATGAGCATAAAAGATATGAGTACGTCAAAATAACATATGGCTATATGCGTAAAAAGGAAAATATAGTATAAATAAATTTAAGTTTGTTTCGATGTCAGTGAAAGTTGTATTTTATATTTTTATATTTCGTAATTTTTATTTAGGATTAAAACCGTTCATCTTCAGCCCGCGGGCCGTAGTTTGTCTACCCCTGCACTATACATAGTACCAGGAAGTGTGTCGAATGTCCGTCCGTACTGCAAGCGAACGGTATTATAGGATTGTGTTTAGTCACTTTGGTCGGTCCAGGTACTGTTTATATTGTTCCTCGTACCGTTAGATTAGATTCAGATAGTAGTTTTCATTTCGGGAAATTCGTTACGGATTACTTGCTTTTTATTAAAGTTCTTGTTAGTACGTGAGTACTATTGCTACACTACTTCATCTTAACCAATATGTTGAAAGTGTTTCGATGACAATTCAATATCATCAGTTATTTTGTCCATAGTACTAAGCGCTTAAAATAAACTAGATAGCCTTAGTGTTTAGGCTTGTTGGATTCATCTTGATAAATACCATTAGTTATAGTACCGAAGTATGGTCCTCGCCAAACTGTCTGCTAGTCTGCTCTGAAGTTGTTGCGAGCAGGTGTAGTCATATAATTTGTTATGGCGACGCGATTCATTTCTATATTCAGAACGGACTAGCAGTTTTACGCGAACTATACAAGAGTTAAAAAAATCTTATTTATAAAAAAATACAAATCCAATTTGTCAAATCTATTTGTTTCACATTTCTTTAGAAATTTATCGATAATAACATTTAAATAACAATTTATTTGTAAACCAACGAAACTTATGGAGAATTCCTACGTAAAAACGTACCAAAACCGATAAACTTTAATTAACCGTTGCCCGTTCTATCGTGATCTAACCCACTGTAATTTTCATTATTCATTCACCCAAGCTCCCGATATAAATGATTAATTAATGTAAGAGGGGTTTCGACTTCAACTTTTAAACTTATTTAAGTGTGAAGTTATTAAAATGATTAAACATATTCGCCATAAACGCCTTGCCGGATTTTAGTCCTAAAAGTTGCTGGGAAGATTGTGTTTTTGATATACTCTATAATGGTTACCCCTTTGTTGGATATGAGTATCTTAAAATGAGAAGACGTCATACTCCACTACGATGCCCAAATACTGGTTAACTTCATTACTTAATCGAATGAATACAAGTTATAAATGTTAAACAAATAAATTAGAGACAAAAACAAATATGTGTAATTTATGGTACTTAGCGATTAAGGGTACTTCTGTCCTTTTGGCAATAATTAAAAAAATAAAAATATAATACCGGGAATATTTTAAAGATCACATTAGATTTACTAATATCTTTATTATCAGGTAAGCAAAAAATAACTGGACCCTTTAGTGATAAAACTGATATTCTAAACCTTAATCTTTTCACAAATTTAGTCCCAAAATTCTAAACGGGTCACCAATCTCAATAGTTGCCAGTAATCAATACTGATCAACTTGAAAACGCCGTGAACTACCCAACATGTATCACCGTAAGAAGAACGAATGGTGAGGATCATTGCTACAATCCATGCTATAAATCTAACGAGAACTAGAACAACCTTAAAGTTTACCTGACGCAAACGTAAGGGAGATCATCTATTCGTATCCAATCCTATTTTCTTCATTTACCTTACCTCAAATATCTAATACGCGCTCCCGATATTATCCGATTATTCGCAATAATTCCATATCCATAATCATATCTAGAGCCGATATAATATATTTAATAAATCTGTAATAAACAGATAATGCAAAACATCCCTTATTAATAAAACTTAGTGACTGTTGAACTAAATTGACCTTATTAATAAAGAAACGATGATATTACAAGGGTTAAATTTCTAAAATTCCAAACCAATTTAATGCTGATGTCTTAAATATATTCAAAGTCAAAATATTAAATTAACTGTTCACACACTTGCTTTCGTCACACAAAACACAATTACCTCACACAAAACTAACTTATCGCACTAACATAAAATAAACTAATCACAAATATTTGACCTTATTCTGTACACACGTATTGATTAAACGAAGTCAAATCGCTCTAATATAAGGGGTGACGTCACATGGGTGATTCCGCTCTCGACCTGTAAATAAGTGGATTTGCGCCCTCGAACCCTCTCGTAGGCATTATCTTAACGGCTCAATATCTGCGTGCAAAGTAGGGATGGTGATTCGTTCCGAAAAATATCGATTCTTGAATCGATTCGAATCGAAGTGCAATAAATCGATTCACAAAAATATCGAGGCCCAAAGAATCGATTCTCCAAAAAAAGAAGAGGTGAAGATAGCGAAAAAAAGGTCATCAGGATCAAACAATCACTGAAACACGTAACCGTCAGAAAAAAGTCTAGAACGCATTCAACCTACTTCGAAAAAATCGACTATCGATTTTATAGGATGCAAGATCAATTAACTGAATCGAAACATTACTGGAGATAGATTAAAATACCTAATCGATATTTTTGGCCCAAAAGATCGATTCTTCAATTAATCGATATCAGATCACCATCCCTAGTACAAAGCGGAAAGGAGAGGCCGCCAGTCCAAATAATCAATTAGGGTTGGCGTCTTGGGACCGAATCAACAAATATTTGCGTATCGGGGTAAGTTTGGTCATGTTCATACCGACGACGTTTGTGCGTCAGACTTTCTATGTCAAGTTAAATAAATAAAAAAAATCATAAGCTTATGATCAAAAAGGTATTACGTATTACGCTATGATTGAAAAATGGTAATATTTTTGGATGTTATTATGCCCTTATGTTGCTCGTAGAGATCGGTAATAACAACATTTGTTTTACATTTCAAATTTTCGGATACCGAATAATTGTAATTTATACCTACTTTTGTTATAAGAATATTACAAAAAAATATATACGAATCTCTTTGGAATAATTGTTTACCACCTTTATAGGTAATTAGGTATATTGCTCCGGTACCTGATCTGAATTTGAAGTCATCGATTTTATTTCTGTAGTTTAAAAAAAAGTATAACTTCAATAAATACTGCAACACGGTCAAAATCTCATTATAAAAATATTTAAACTATGTAACGTGCCCACAAAAATACAATTAAAATGTTATGTAAAATAAAATCCAACTACTATCCCACGAAACTAAACGCTTTTTTTTTTAAACGCTAACATTACACCAATGTGAACGTAACCCGTATCCAACTTTAATACGTTGTATGTACGCACGCAAAGTTTTTCCTTTTAACGGCGTGGCTTTCCCGGTTTCTGTACCCATTCATATATTTCACTATACTGGCCTTGCGTGCGTACAAAGCTTAGACGGGTTCGTGAAAATTAAAGTGCTTTATGACTATCTATACTAACTAGTTGCATGTGTAGAAAATTTAAGTAATTTCTGTCTGAGAATCCAACATAATTGTTGTTTATTAAATTGCTTTAAGTTCAGATCAGGTTATTTTATGTTGAATGTGGCTGTACTGATATTTCTGTTTTATAATAGCTCTGTTAAATGATTAATTTAAGCTTGAATGGTATAGAAAGTAAACAGAGATACTAATATAATACTAATATAATACTAATATAACTCCTAACAAGAAAATGAAACCAGTTTTGACAATTGAAATTGTCACTGTCATCTATTTTCGTGTTTGAAAAATTGAATTTTTAGAGCATTTACGAATGAAACGATATTTCTCTGCACTTTTTCTTCGATTTCGTGTTTTTGGATCATTTAACTACACATGGCGGCATTGTTCCGAGTAAATTACGACAAGACAGCCATTAAACGGCTGACGCATTGTCAGCCATTTAAGCCATTTAATGGCTTCCTTTAATTACAAGGCGGTGAGAAATCTCACTTATCTTTGAAGTTGACCATAAGAATTTATTTCGAGAGCGAACTTATTTGTTATCAACCTTAGGTGGAACTCTTGTTGTATCCTATTTCTGCCTTATAACAGCAGTGTTTAGCGCTGCTGTGTTCTGGTTTGAAGGGTGTGGTAAGAGAGACATACTTTTCCGAGGCGTTCCAGCTTAGTTCTCAGGGCTAGCGGCGCATTGGTGCCGACCTTAGCTAGGAATATCTAATCCTATCTGGAGTTGATTACAGATGTCCATGGGCGGCAGTAGCCACTTACCATCAGGTGGACTGCATGCTCGTCTGCTACTCCTATATCATAAAAAAAAAACATGAGGCCACTATCAGGCAAACTGCTTGCCCATTCTACCATTTGTTAAAAATACAACAGTAACATTCTTTCACTGCATCCCGCACTTAATAAAACCACATAACCCATTGTTAGTTTAAAAATAAATTTCTTTCACTTTAATAATACGAACAAGACCATTCCCGTATAGTTGTCTAGAACTAATTCCACTCAACGCTAGAACCGATCCAGCGTTTGTTTCAGAAAATTAATACAATGGTAGACACAATAGTGGAATTGTCCTTGTGATGCTTTGTAGCAATTATTTCGAAGTAGAAAATGTACAGTGCACAAACAAAAAGTGAATTAAGATTCTGAGAAAACGCTACAACGTAATAAATTCTATTTATATTTTTTCCCGCTGATTAACAGAAGCTTCATTTTGATTAACACTTAAAAGCTACGTATGAACATTCCGTTATAATAAAGTCATTAAAATAGATTTTAAAGCAAACTTACCAAACCTTTACCCATATAAAACTAAGTACCTCAAAATGTTTAGTAAAATACGTATAATTTACTATCAAAGCATATTTTTTAGCGTTAGTTAAATGGCGTTATCGCAATATCTATTTTTCAATATTACGTCGAAACTCCAAATATCGCAACACTTCGAAAACTCACTTCAACATTCAAGATTTACTTTAAACGTATTTTTAAAAATCGTCACAATACATAAAAAGAAGTTGGCAACCCTAACACTGCCAAGGCGTTACTTAAAATCCACAAAAACCTGAAATTTAAACGAAATGTACGATAAATTAAAAAGTATATATTTATAAGCAACCCTGCTAACCCGCCACTGCCGCTGCGTTACATGTAAGACACAAAAAACTATATCGTTTCACAAGAAAACACTTAACACTTGACACACTTCCTCGAGATGTTCTTATTTTAAACTGCCGTTATTTACATTGTAATCAAGATACGTGCGTTCCTGTAGTCATTAAGGACATACATTACCTACGTACGCGTACGTGTATAACATAATGCACGAAGATGTATAATTAAGTAAATATTATACAAATATTTAGACAACGATGTCTGCTTTAACGTGAAAGAGACTAGCGAGCGGGCCGTTCTATTAATGGGTTCCGTCGTTTGAATAAATGAGTCATTTGGCAGCGTGCGTGAAAAATAAAATGGGATTTTTAAATCTTTATATTCTTGAGAGCTTACACGCTACATAAATATATGATTTCTAAACGTATAAACTATTAGTGATAATAAAACAATATTAAATATTATTAAGAGACAATTTTTCTTTTGTCTCATGAATTATCATCAGCGACAATTAAATCAGATGTACTGCACGCTCATTTGAAATTTGAATAAAAAAAATTATAGAATTTTTTTGTAGGAGTAAAAATTCACATAATGTTGTATTAAAGGAAGAGGAACCCTAAAAGTATATTAAATATAATACATCTCCATGGCCGTTTAATATTTGAGGATGGATTAGTAAATAATATTTTAGTCGTTGAAAAAATAGGAATAGAAAATAAATGAGATCTTAATCTCTTATGAACCGCGTTATCTAATATCGCATTGAAATTATGACAATGCGACAAAAATCTGAATAGGCCCTCATTACTTTTTTTTAGTAACTAAAGTATAAAAAAACTTGTAGTCCACCTGCTGGTAAGTGGTTCTTCAGACATGTGTAATTCACTGTAAATAGTATTGAAATTTTACTTGACGTCAGTCACAATTGCGTTGCTACCCCCTGACAACTAAGTTAGCTTCTTTTAACAGTTAGTTTTACCACACCCTTCTGAGCACAGTAGCGCTTGACACTGCAGTTATAATTCACAAGATGCGCCTTTACCAAAAAATCTACTCTTTTTGAACCGCCCAAAAATTATTTTCCTAAAACGTACATGTATGACATGACGAAGTAACATTTTTGATTATTTCCTCCATAAAAATGTTATTTCAACTGTTGTCATGTGCGATAACTTATAAAAAGCATACGAGCGAGGAAATGAATCACGCGAGTGATTGTTCACCACGCATGACTATTGTGATGACTTCAGTTACTGTGGTGTCCGATTTAAAAATATACATGTCTAAGGTAGGTACGATTGTATGCTCGCTGACGTATACTAGTGACCTATATCACATAGGTAGACTATAAATAAGGTAGGAAATCATGTGTAAGGTAATTATTAGTCATGAAGTCGTCTGTAATACTTGTCTTACTACTCGGCACAGGTTTCCTTACAACTTATGGAAATGTTAAGAATATTATACTACTTTTTGGAAGAAATATTTTTGGGGCCAACTTGTGTGGTGGATTCAGTATCCATCTATAAGGCCTTCAAGAACACTTATAGCATGACAATATTAAAAGTGAATTCCTGGGATTCAAACTCTTACACCAGAGACCGAAATGTATACCACTAGACTATCACTTTCCTTTATTCATATCCATGAGAATTTACTCCACCATTTCGCCTGCGTCTTATTAACAATCCCCTAAAACGATTCGATATACATTGCGCGCTATAGACATAAGTAACCCGGCACATCGAACGCGTACCAAGCAGTGTACGCGCGAGATAACCGCCACAACGCTATCACAAATTACATAATAGCACCCGTTTACATTAATGTGACCGCAGTACCATGGTCGTATGGCGTTTTCGAATACGTTATGATTTTATGCTAAGGAAGTTAACGGTGGTTTTATGGAGCTGAGGATAGGGATGAAGGTAATTTTTTAGTGAAGGAGACAGATAATAAAACATTCTACAAAATACTATGGCGGTAACAAAAAAGCTAATAGGAATTTATTTACGTAAACCTTGAAATGGAGGCAGATGTTTACAGATTTAAATTAATCGAAGAGGGAGACAGACCACAGGATAAAATCGCCGTTGCTAATAGAAATTTTGCACAACTAGATAGAAGACTCGCTAGATTTGAATAACACCTCTTTTCACAATTTTAAGAGCGACATTAATATAATTCCTACTTCGAATAACGCCAAACTTGTCTATGGATCAATTGGAGACTAATGATCACAGTTGGTAAGTCATCATCATCAACCCATTACTGTCCCACTGCTGGGCACGGGTCTCCTCTCATAATGAGAAGGATTAGGCCATAGTCCGCCGCGCTGGCCAAGTGCGTATTGGTAGACTTCACATATCATTGAGATATTTTTTTAATCTCTCAGGCATGCAGGTTTCCTCACGATGTTTCCTTCACCGTTTAGCTAGTGATAATTAGTTTCTAATACGCACATAAACTTTGAAAAATCAGAGGTGCGTGCCTGGGATTTGAACCTCGGACCCCTCGATCGAGAGACCGAGTTTCTTAACCACTAGGCTATCACAGCTGTTGGTAAGTAAATTCATGGAACTAGGAAGAAAAATCAACTTTTTCTCATTGCTAAAAAATAGTAAATAGGGATTTTAAATTTATTTTTCTAGGATATCTCATATTTCAACGTCTATAAAAATCAGTATTTCTTCGGTAAACGCATTTTTTTCAATTTCTTTCACATCATAACCTAATATACACTCTATAAAATCAACATTAACACCATCATAGCCTGCTCCAATCCGATCTGTAATCAAAACCTCGTCAATCAAGTAAAACCTGAATCCAAATAATCATTCAGTTTGACAATTCCATTCCGAAATCGCGGGTTGCGTTTCATCTAATTTCGGTTGTGTGATTTGCGCAAATGACATGTGTGTTAACATGTCTAATAAATTATTCCGGTACTTTGCATGCTGTAGCGAAACTAAAATCGCCTTCAGATGACGTCATGTAACATTTGTGTGCCATCACGTCATCACTGACAACTTTGTCGGAATCTTAACAACCGGTTAAGGGCCCGAGGTACCAGACATGCTACTTTTAGCATCGGTGATCGTGGATTAGCGGCCATTATTAATAATTAATCTTTTCATTTCTTGCGTACCAATGACAGAAATGTGACAGATTCTGCCTACAACTTCTTTGGGCGTGGATGTAAGAAGCAGTTCTTCCTTCGAAATTAACGATTACGTTTACTACGGTCGTCATCAGGCAGAGCCATGTAGAAGCTACATGGAAGTATACTTATCTATAAAATGTCTATGAATAGTGGTGGATTTTTGAGATTGACGGATTTAATTAGATACTAATATTGAGTTCCTATATTATGTATTTCATCATAATTCAATGACCGAGGACTTATTCATTCACATGTACAACGTATTGTGATTAAACATTATCCTTGGATTTATGATATTAGCAAATATGACGTCATAATAGCTATGGGATCACATATGAGGCGTGTGACAAGGACATGGTTGTAATCAAAAATGTATAAAACGTATGTGACGTATGTGTATGTCATAGCCCCAAAAGTTACCAATTTACATTTTTATCATTAAGCCTATTTAATGAGAAATTAAAGTTAGAACGTAATTATTTTGTGTTATTCAAAGTAATAGCGTTTTATGTTTTATTGACGTCATATGATACCACAAGAAACAATAGCGTGACGTTGTTAAAAAAGTAATACAGAGGCGGATTAAAAATTATGTTACGCTTGTTACTAAGGCCTTTATACATTTAAAATGGAATTATAACGACCTATAAATATATATACAACTACTGATATTTATTCTACCGTGTTCACGTTGAAAAGGTTTTGTGTGGCTAACACTACCAGGCATTCTAATTCCTACCCATAATTAACAATCAAACTATCCAATGTTTTTCCGATGATCGAAATTTGGCAACTTCTGCCTGCTTGAAATTACATTGATTTTATAATTATAATTAGCGTTAGCCTTACTAATCTCAGGAAGGATTCTGATCTTCTCAATCTCTAGAATTATTTTCAGATCTCCAATAAATACCAGTATTTTGTGCTCAGATCTTTCATGGCAAATCTTCGGATTTTCAATTATTAAATCTTGAAAATGTATAGAAATCAAATATAGTAAAGAAATATAGCGTATAAACAAATGTAGCTCAAAAGTAAAATCAAACCAAAACATGATTTTTATATTTCTCCCATACTAGAAGTAAAGCAAAACACTCCAACATTAAAACCCACTACTGGAAGCTCGATAGCTACATAATTTTCCAGTTCAATATCGAGGTGAAGCTGTGAACCACTGGCTCGTAAACCGCAAGCCTGCTTTCTATTTTTATTCGTATGAGTGATAATTAAAGCCCTGGAGTGCATAGGTATTGACTTTACACTTGATAATGTTTAACTTCATGGAGAAAAAACATCAGCTCGGGTTTGTCAAAATGAAATATTCTAAAATTTGCAATGTTTTCAACAATTATAAGAGACACTTTCCAAATTTTAAAATAAATAGTGTGTAGACGATGATAATCATTTGCTTTTGGACCACTAGTTTATTCTACAACGTAGGAAACAGAAACCATACATTTTACCATAAAGACGGTGCATGAATCCAACGCTTGAATCAATACCATACATCCACTACATTTTTCTACTATAGATGCTATTAGTATATCCAAGTATACAAAGAGATATGACAATAATAATGTAAGTAAAGCGAAACTTTCTAAAAATAAGAAGACCCCTACAAATAATCTGATTCAATACATTAAGGGTCGTGACATTTCTCGTCTTGTATCAAATATCTTAGCATGTCAAAGCAAACAATACGCCGAATTGGATTACTGTGACCTCGGCGAGAGATACGATCGATGGGAACACCAATTCGTATGTCACTCCTAAACCTTTTTTTAATATTACACCTGAAAAGAAGGGTTTAGAAACATCTATACCGGGCAAAGTATATAAAACTAAACTTGATAAAAATGCTTACAAGAGAGAATTCTTTAAGGTTTATGATCCTAGCCACCCATCAGACGAACTTGGAGTTCCAGATGTTGATGCAATAAAACTGAAGAATACTTACAAAACAGAAAGGGCCGACCCAAGTGAGCGTAGAGAAACGTCTAAATCAATACATCAGAAAAGTGTAGTTCTGTGTCAGATATCTGGCATGTCAGAGCAAACAATAGGCCGTATTCGATTACTCTGACCTCGGCGAGAGACGATCGATGGCAAGACGAATTCGTGTGAGTCACTTCACCAGCATACCCGCCTTACTTGGCTCGTGGTACCTATAACTATTACGCGTCTAGACAACCGGCGTCGCCCGGGCGGCGTCTATGGAAATATAATGATTCTGCAGCGACATTTTTGCTGTGGCAATATTTTCACCATGGCAATTTCAGGATGGAAACTAGGCCAACATACAATCTGGAGAAAAATAACTATACTCTCTCCACGATCCCGATTTGAAGGCCGGAAATTAGATCTCGGAACCTTTGCGATCGACTTTTTTTATGGAAATGAATTTCTTTTGTAACAATTAATTATATTTTCAAGTTTTTATGTCGTTGATTTTATAATATTGGCAACTTTGTATAAACCGTGGGTTGAAAATACCCGTGAGCGTCAAAATTAAATTAGTCAAATATAATATACTTTTAAACCGAAACATCAAGATATACGAATGTGAAAGCAACGTAAACGTGATACAGAAAATTGAGTAGGAATTTTAGATTTCGTTATATCGGGAACACGCGGTACGTACTCGATAGCGATTATTTTGCCGAATCGAATGAATCGATTATAACATTACATTTCAGCAGTAACAAGTTGATTGGATCAGGATTCATTGGATATAAAGCAATTAAAGCGTTTACAGTTTAAAAGTGTGTCAGCTGTGATGTAACCAATATGAAGCACGATAATTTGGAACGAATCCTCACAAGCACACAATGGTATGGCTATAAAATAATAGTGAACGTAATTTGAATGGTCGTAATGAGAAAATGTGTAAATGAAGAATATAATGTTTTATTCAACTAAGTAGTCTGGATTTAAATTTTGGTTTCGGAGTTTTGGAACTGAAAATTGTGAGCATACCTGAAGTAACGACAACAGTTACAAGATGAGAGAGTATATAGGACGGAAAATTCGAAGAAGTGCCGTTGTTCGCCGTAACGCCTCTTATCTCCATATCACTTTACACGGGCACCTAATTGTCCACTAAAGCGTAGCACCGCGTACATCGCTAAAAGCGACTTTGGAATCCTTTCACGCAACAAATTTGTCACCTAATTCGTCAGGCACTTGAGTCATAATTGGTTGTGAATTTTCGCGCGGTACCAGGGGGGCACACATTATATTATGAAATAGTAACGGGGACACGTGCTATCGCGGCAGAGAGGGACGGATTCACTGAACGTCCTTGGCGAGGGGGCGCGCGGGGCGCCTGCGGCATCAGACGTTTCAATCATCCCCGGGGGGAAGGGGACGGGGATATGCGCTCGGGTGCGGCGCGAGCGAGAAGCAAAATGCCGTGCTATTGACCGGCCCGCAGACCACGCCCACCCGGGTGAGAGGGGCGCGCTGATGCTCCAAGTGAAAATCGAACGTCGGCCCGGGCAGACGCGGCTGGTTCAGCTGCTGCATCAAGGTTAACTCGACTACTCATGCACTTCCTACAACCCTCTACGCAAGCCTTGACGCCCTAGTACTTCTTAACGTCAATTAGAGCCGACTAGTACCAGAATAGCTGAAGTATTAATGTAGTGGTATTCTTAAAGAAGTACGAACACGACTGTGCTCTATTATAAAATAACTGTTCGATATTCTAATTTTGGCACACAGATGCTGGTTGCAAAGTCAATAGAATAAAAGGCGAAGAAAAGTATCAACGTAGTTTTCGTAGTTTAGTATAAGACGACATTGTATATGAAAACCAGTAGTACCGGTTATAAAAAAAATCTACAATGAAATTGGCTAACCTAGTTATAGAAATGAAATATGTAGTTCAGATTTGATTTCTTATTTTGCTTTTGTTATTTATAAGCGCCAAGTTTCAAAATTAAAATGGGTCATTATAAAATATGAAAAAAATAGAACATAACATTAACCGTTACAAAAATAATTTGTCACAAATCACGGCATAATACGCAGAACTGTTGAAAATGATTAAAATTTTACCTGCTCAAAAAATAAGAAACAAATATTTCCAAATGGAAAATAATTACGAAACTAATTTCAATTGTTCTATAACAAGTACAAATGCAACTTTGGTTCCCGAGAGAGAAACGGGACATGCTGTCATTAAAATAGATACAGATGGATAATTAAGAGCACGTACAATTTCAGGGCAGCTTTCGGGTAAGCCCGAGTGCCTGCCCGAGTGTTACGTAACGACCTACCTTACCACAACGTAATTTTGTAAGCATTATACGATTCCTGTCTACCCGAGAAGGTCTTCGTGAAATTTATTTTTAGACCAACATTTTCGCTGTCATACTCATGATAACTTGGTATCATGTTCCTAAGTTATATTACGCTATTTTTTGGTTTGGGCTTCGGCTATTTTTAAAGCCCTGTCCTGAACTGTTCTTCATTATACTTCTTAAGGTTTTTAATAAATGTAGTACAGAGGATGGATTAATTTGAGGAGCTGAAAAATTAATAACATGAGATAGGAAAATTTGGATCCTAGATTTGAATCCGTACATTGGAAGAAAATAGTAGGGATCTTTGGACGTGCGCGCTAGCTCATAAATTAGGCTATAGTTATGAAAAATTGTCTATTATTATTTTATTTTATTATAAATAATCATAAATGTGAAAATTGGAATGTTTGTTTGATCTATGAACACATGCGCATTCGAGTGAATTTTACTATTGAGGTTGATTATATCATGATACAGGGCATAGGGTAATTTAAACCAGAAAAACATTTAAGAGATAATTAAAATTTCCATAAATCACGCTGCGATAAAGTTGCGAGCGAAAGCTAGTAACTTAATAAGATCCAACTTAGCTTAGTCGTATTTCTTCTCTACGAGTACATAAACACCAGTATTTTTAGCGCAAGATAATATTTTCTGGCTGAAACATTTTTTGCTGTATCCATTACTGTTAGGCGTTTCGAGCCGTGAGCATGATGATATAACGTTAATACTACATTTCGTCCGTCCTCTCGCGGATGATGGAAGATATTTTTGGAGCATTTACATGGCACTTCCTATATCTAGTGATACAACTTAATCCCGTAAAGCTTCGCTACGTATTTTGGCAGCCGTTGGGCACATAAGAAACGATACGTTACTGCCAAAAGATACTGTATATGGGTAGAGCGTATCCAATTTTCGATGAGGTTTTTGTTGCTTAAAAGGAAACTATGAATACGTATCTCCTTTGTTGAGAAAAACGTGATCCATAATCATTTGAAATCATTTATTAATAGTAGCTTAAAATACTTCTAAATAATTACTTTGTCTGGATATATATTCTTGATGCTCTTCCCTTAAAGAAGTATCGGGTACTATTACCAAATCAAAACTTAGGTATATATTGTGGATGTTGGACAGTGTCTAAATCATCGAAGAAGATTAAGCACACCTAGTATAGAGCTGTGAACATCCCAGTGCAGTGCATTAAGTCACAAACTTCGCCTTTCTAAATATTCTACTCAAATCGGATGAAATTGTGGCAAAATAGACAAAGGCTGAATGAAACCCGAACATTTTCCACTTTGCTCGTTCCGCTCCCAGGCTCGTTCCGGGCGACGATTGCGGTAATTAAGCGGAAAGCAGCTCCGAGTCTCACAGTAACATTGGCAGTTTGGGCAGTTTTAGGGCTTTCGGACGCCATCGTAAATCTTTGACGATGTGAGCGGAATATGTTATTTTTGGGGATATATATTTTTTTTAAATTTATTATGAATGAATGTTATAATTATAACTTACCTACTGCATTGGATTATTCTTATTGATGAGTGTGGATAGAAATCTTATTGTAGATACATACGAAGGCCGTGGCCGTGATTCGAGAATCAAGGAAGTTTTACAGAAGTATAATTAATTAAAATCATAACTTTAACTTCCTAATGAAGTAATCGAGGAAAATGAAATTTTAAAATATTTTTCTTAACAAACCAATTCATTAAAAAATAACTAACATTTCTCTGACATATCACGATTTATGTGTATTATAATGCTGATAACAAACAATGCAAAGCTAATAGCACTCAAGAATGTCACGGTAATGGGAACAATGGAGAAAGCATGAAATCAAACCCACTAACGGTAGTAAACTTACTAACATTTAGCTAGCTAGATATTAAAGCTTGCGGTGGAACATTTGAGAACATTAAGATATTATTTCTACTCACGTATTATTTTTTATCATTACTAACTACGATTTTAAACCCAACTAGTTTATCTATAGACACGCGGATATAGACCAAGTTAGATAGACATTGATGAAGAAATTAGATGCACTTCAAGTACGTTACGAATAACGAGTCTATTTAAAATTAGGTTTAATAACCACGAAATGGTCTTAAGTAAGATCTACAACTTATGTATATTGAAGACGGTGCAATATTGTGTATTCCGGACTTCTCATCACTTTAGGATATCAATTTAAAAATAACATAATGGACGATAGAAGAGTTATAAGATTAAATGATTAAAAGAAGTAAAGAAACTGCAGAAGGAGTGAAAAGGATAAGAAATAAGATTCTCACGAATTACGAGAATTATCTGCCGCAGGGCGTTAACCCGAACTTGTTTGTATGAAAGTGGTAAAACCTGTCCTTATCCAAAAACACACCTTGACCCGGTGACTTTATATTCGCTTCGATGAACGAGAATTAAATTTTACGACAGTCTCACCTTTCAACGAAAATTGGCACCGAAATTCGCGAATTGATGCAATTTCAATTGATTTCGATTAAATTTGGATTAATACCTTAATTCAATGAACACGGATTTCATTTAGTTGAATATTGAAATGAATACCATCTGATATATAGCCTTAATGAAGTAATTTAAGATTATTAACGCTTTTCCACATTATTTTTCGAAATTAGTAAATATTATCTAAATTGGGTATTATATAAAAATACTACTTTCAACTAGTTTTATTAGATCAACAATAATTTAAAAACGGTATTGATTTGGTAAGATATCGTTGGTTTATTAGGAATTTCACATTATTGCTGTTTATTTTAAGAACAATTTGCTATATGCCTTAATGAGGTCATCTTCATCAAATTGAATATTTGTGTTACTGTTGATTTGAGTTATATTAATAACATTTCCACATTATTGCGCTTTGTATTCATAACAATATCAGTGGATATTACTGAGTGCAATTAACTCGACAATACATTAATGTACAACAAGTCAATAACATAATTTTTAACGCCTTATCTATAATGACGTGCTTTGTCAATTGCGAATGGAGCGAGATTGTTACAACGGGTATTGTTATTCATATTCATATAATGCGATAGATCTGTCTGTTAAGTTTTCAGAGTTGAATCTCCAAGTTGATCTGATCTGTTTTCTGAAGTTGCAACAAAGAAGTGTTCAACAGTGACTAAAGTCGGACAAACTGTGGGGTTACTGATTCTTATATATAAAATTCTCGTGTCACAATGTTAGTTACCGCACTCCTCCGAAACGACTTTACGGATTTTCACCAAATTTTATATGCATATTCATTAGGTCTGAGAATCGGCTACTATCTATTTTTCAGACCCCTAAGTGATAAGGGTCGTTCACCCTTAACATTTTTTTATTTATATGGCAACACAACGTTTGCCGGGTCAGCTAGTATTTTTATATTATCATGTTTTCGAAATTCAAAATGACTCACTAGTTACTACACATTGAATTAGCACATCAGCGAAACACTAGTATAAAGCAAAAAAATGTAGGAGTGGCGCTACCTCCGCAAACAGGCCACAAATATGTCTAGTACCTCTCTTTTCTTTTTCACGTCCATGGAAAAACTTGTTCTGGTTTCTTCTAGAATTTTCCATTTTACTTTTTGTCACCAGTCCTTGAATGTTAGAGCCATTTGAATAGGACCAAAGACGTCACCTTGACGAACTAAAGAATGATGAAAAGCGAATGAAATTTCCAAGTACTGAATACAGCAGTAACTGAGTTACTTTCGACCTTTCATACAGATACTTATTACTACCTTGTAAAGGTACTACTAACAGTTATATATGACGTTTAACCTTGGCTGTAATAAAGAGTTAAGTATTTACTTTACCGCCTGAGCAAGTACAGTCTTGCGTGTCGGCTTTCTTTAAGTAAATAAAGTATTTACTTTAAACGCACAATGGTTTGACATATTGATTTTGGTACAATGCCGGTACCTTAAATATTTGACTTGCTTCATGTATTTTGAAGGTGGTAGGTGGTGTTTCGACTCGGCGCCATCGTCACACCTATTCCTGCCTGATACCAGCAGTTATGGAGACATACTAATCCAAGACTTTCCAACTTAGTCCTCAGGGGTAGAAACGTATCTGTTGCCATCCTCAGAAGAGTTTGATCTAATCTGGAGTTGATTACAGATGTCCACGGACGGCAGTAACCACTGACTATCTCCCTTTAAAAAAAAATATGCAGGTGGTGGTAGAACCCTTCGTAGTTCAACGTGCCATAAGCCTATTTATGTTTGAAAGGCGGTAGAACAAGTATGATTTGACCGCGGAGGTAACACTGCCGCCCCGGTAAATCTATTTCTAACAAAAAGCAGTTCTTGCGTTTTCATAGATGTGGACTGTGGATGCCAGCTGACTTACATATGTAAAAGGCGACTATAGTCAGCAGTGGCGACACATGTGATCGGCGGGAAGAATCCCTGTTCTCTATGCAATTGGTTACAGACGTACAAAGGCGGAAGTATTTACTTTTCATCAGGTGGATTGCTCGTTTGCTAATTCTATCAGAATTCTACGTTAAAGCATGCACTGTAGTGACGTATTTTAATGACTGCGCCGCTATATCCTGAACAGATCTCAGATTGCGCATTACTCAGAGGCAATAAAATTCGTCTTAAGTTCCATACGCACCAACCCTGTGACCTGTCAACCTGTCAAACTGTCAATCTATGTGAAGACAAAACGTAAAATATTTTTTATTTTGAAACTGTAAGCCGAATTAACAGTCAGGGGTGTCACATTTGGGTTATTTCTTTATTTTCGTGTTCTTTCTATGAAATCGTTTTAGCAAACGATCATGCAGCTTATCTGACGTTGAGTGATCGCAGTCGTTTATGGACCTCAGTTATTTCCCAAAATGCCCTGAGGACCAAGAAACGCCTCATATAATAAATTATAACCTTGCGTCGCTCCCTAAGGCCTTAGGATAGGTACCTTTTGGAGGTTCCCCCTTCGTGAACAAAAAAAAGGTACCATGTAGGAACTGGTGATGACATCAATTACTACGCCCTGAACACAAAAGCACTAACATTGCTGTCATGAGGCAGTAATAAAAGGTGACAGTGCTCCTGTAGTCGAATCACGACGATTTCAGATATTTATAATTTGGGTTTAATTTCAATATCACTGGTCGACAATCACCTCTTTCTAAAAGGAGACCCCCTTTTAGAAACATGTATCAGTTTTACAAAAATGTATCAGTAAACTGTACATCAAACATTTCTGTCCGTGTTCTCCAGAGTGTGTCCGCATCTGTGGCCGATCAAAGGTGGGAATCTGTTCTTATTTAGGGTTGATTGTAAATGTCCATGGGGGCAGTACCCACTTACCATCAGGTGGACTGCATGGTCGTCTGATACTTTTATATTATATAAGAAACTTAATTTCAGTCAACGGACAGTGTGTTAGGTGCTTTAGTAAATAGTTATTTCACGATTGTGTTCTTGGCAAGCTATGTGTAACTGATTGTTTCCGTGGACTGTACATCGTTTTATATCACACGGATCATTTATTCTGTAAACCGGCAAAGTGGGTCAGTGATTCGTTGTATTATTACTTTGGATACGTCGTCCATTACTGTCCCACTGCTGGGCAAGAGTCTCTTAGCACCTCTTAGTGACAGGGGTTTGGGGCAGTCTAATACGCTGACCAAGTGCGGTTCGGTAAATTGCACGCACCTATGAGAACTTTTTTTAAGATTTTTTAGGCGAACAGCTTCCTTCACCTCTTAAGCAAATGAAAGTTGATTGCTAATAAGCACATAAAAGTTGTTAAATGTGTTTGAAATCTATCAATTCGCACTTCGACACCTCGTGGACCAAAACCCCTTTCACTCTGAGAGGAGACCCGTGGAGTTGGACTGCAATGAGTTGAAGACTACAATGAAGGTGGTAGAACCCTTTGTGGTTCGACTACGGCGGCACCACCGCCACACCTATTTCTGCCTAATAACAGCAGTGTTAGGCGCTGTTATGTTCCGTTTTGGAGGGTGTGGTAAGGAAGACATACTTTTCCAGGGCGTTCCAGCTTAGTCCTTAGGGGTAGCGGCGCATCTGTGGCCGACCTCAGGTAGGAATATCCTAATCCTATCTGGGGTTGATTAAAGATGTCGCGGCACTTACCATCAGGTGGATTGCATATGCTCGTCTGCTTCTCATATATTATAAAAAAAATATAACTTTTAAAAATCATAGAGCCTAGAATTTGAACCTTGGGCCTCCTATTTATCAGGCCGAATTTCTAACTACTAGGCTATAACTGCTTTTATTATTACTTTACGTATCCCATACTTATCTCCCGGGTATTGTTACCGCCGATCTTTATCCGGGATAACGATACCAATGGGTCTTTACCCATATTACCATAATTTTCAATTCTCATTCATACACTTCGGAGTTTAACGGCCATGAGCTTATTTTATAGATCTCTTTTAAGTACTAGCCCCTCGGGGCATATTCATTAATTTGAATAAACATTTTTCAATTGCTTCGAATAATATTAAAACTGGGATATTTAGTTTGACACAAAAATATTTAAAGATCCGCCTACTGTCTACACGCCGAAATTGGTCAATTTAAGTCGGTTAAGAAAAAATACTCAAAAATCTGGGCTAATGGCTAATATATATCTGTGGTTATATGAATGTATAAGGCATTCATTAAAATTTAACTGCAAAATATATTACTCCATTTACACAATCATTAGGAATAAGATAAAAAATAAAAAAAAAAACACAAAAAAATAAAAAACAAAAAAAAAACAAAATCTGTCGTTATCCATACTCTATTACATCAACTTTGAGATAATTCCAACTAGATTTTGAAAAAAAATGGATTCGAACCCGGGACCTTGCAAGCCAGCGACCACTAAACCAAAAAAGTCCGCCGCATTTACGGCAAATAAAACCGTAAGAGCCTGCACTTGTCATAAACCCAACGAACCTTGCAAAAAGGGCAAAAAAGGGCAAAAAGGTAGCCCCTTGTGTTCCTGTCACGTTTTTGAAAGTTTTTGTACGCCATTTCCAAGCTGTGGCAATTCATCACGTCGACTGACGCGAAGCGCCTCTGCATTGTAACTTTCGTACGAATTTATTTTGGTTTCCGCAATTTAATTGCTGAAGCGCTGATACTAAAATTAGTTTTCTTTACGGAATTTAAGAGGTAATGATTATAAGATAATAATAACGCTTTCTATACTCATAGTCCGTCACTATTTTTTTTTGTGTCGTGGTGTTATGGACACATACAAATACTAATACACACCCTCAGAGCCAGAACTGAAATCTAAATATATTTTTTTGATATTTGTCTGACCGTGGATTAAATCCGGAACCCACTGCGTGGTTTTTTTTTTTTTTTGTAATATAAGAGTAGCAGACGAGCATGCAGTCCACCTGATGGTAAGTGGCTACTGCCGCCCATGGACATATGTAATCAACCCCAGATAGGATTAGATATTCCTACCTGAGGTCGGCCACAGATGCGCCGCTACCCCTGAGGACTAAGCTGGAACGCCTCGGAAAAGTCTGTCTCCCTTACCACACCCTTCAAACCGGAACACAGCAGCGCTTAACACTGCTGTTATTAGGTAGAAATAGGTGTGGCGGTGGTGCCGCCGGAGTCGAACCACAAAGGGTTCTACCACCTTTAACTACCCCTAGTGTCAGTCCGTTATGGTGGCCGGCCGTCATCAATAAATCGTCGGATAAATTCATTCAGTCCACTTGAATGGAAGGTAAAGTTCCAATTCAAAATGTTTTTGGGTCTACTTGAGGGGTTACCTACAGTTGCATTACCACTAGAATAAAAAAATCCTAACTATCTTCGTATTAGGTTTATAAAATAACCAAAATCTATTACAGATGAAAAACAAAGAAAAAATAGATACATTAAAAGCGACTTATTGTTAAAATCAAAACATACTAAAAAGGCATACTCAAATAGAAACACTATGTTGGTGTAATGCGTAGTCTACATATATCTATGTTCTCAGCGCAGTCAACCCTCTGACCACTCCCTTGTGAGTTAAACACGAGTTTATTTGAAATTTGTTTTTGCGAGTTCCAATGTTCTCGATTTTTATACAGAAGAAACTTTGAATTGGTTTTGTTTTACGATATTGTTATTGCTTTGTAACGATAGATACAAAACAAAGATGTTGAAAAAATACACTTATTTTTCCCAATATCTGTCTGAAAGATGAACTAATGTTAAACATACATAATATCTTAATAGTAAATACCATATATTAGTGCCTTGAAATTGAATGAAGCCACAAACGGCTTATTTGTAAGTTCTTTTTTTGAATTCTTGACAAATAAAAACATTTTTAAGAGAAAATTTACGAATAAATAACTAATACTGCGTAATTTACATAATAAATAAATAATTATTTCAAATATTTTAGGGACATTTTAGCACGGAGACGTGGCAAAACTTTTTTACGCAAATATTTCAACTCTCAAAACTGGGTACACTTTCTTGTTAGGAGTGAGTAATCTTTACCAATCTATGGTAAATACATAATGTATGAAATTTTCAACCGGTTTATTTTTGTACGAAACGCTTAAAATATTTATTTATTTATATTATTTATACAAAACATGTAATTGATTTGATGGTAATTGACCACTGTAGAACATGTAAATTGTCATCAAATTGAAATGACAGAGTCAAAACACAGAGTTCTACAACCTTTATATGACATGTACAGTCAGCTTCAGAAATAGATGAATATTTCAAATATACCCAAGCGTTCCTAATTAGACGAACATCATCAGTAACGCGTCAAAAGTAGCTGAACACAGAATGTGCAAAATAGTAAACGTCACTTTGTGATAAGTCACTGTTCAGTTACTTTTGATACTGTAGTGTTCATCTACTTTTGAAACTTCACGACGTTCATCTAATTGTGGTGCTAGTTGTGTTCAGCTACTTATGAACGTTTGGTATATAGGTATTTTTGGAACTTTAATATGTTCATCTACTTTTGGAGCCGGCTGTACATATACATATTATCTTATACATATATGCAAATTATGCCAGATATTACGAACTTAATATGTATCGAAACTAGTTTGGCCTGCGATAAACATTCATAAAGTCTCATTGAAAAACGTATAGAAAATAGTGTAGGTATGATTGTACTATACCAATAATAAGGTAAGGTAAGGTAATCATTTTGAAGGTGATAGAGCCCTTTGCGATTCGACTCCGGCGGCACCACCGCCACACCTATTTCTGCCTAATAACAGCAGTGTTAGGCGCTGCTGTGTTCCGTTTTGAAGGGTATGGTAAAGGAGACATACTTTTCCGAGGCGTTCCAGCTTAGTCCTCGCTCACTTCGTCTTATGGGGTAGCAACACATTTTTAAAAATGAATTTGTTCAAATCTCGCCTAGGGCTATTTTAATCTATGTATGCAGATTTAATTTTTACCTATTTCATTATTATAATCGTCTTCGTAACTGCTTTCAGTATTTTAGCTATTTCGTATATTTTCGGATTTTACCATTATCGCGCCATACCATATACCATTCAAAAAATTAACCCTGTTCACCTTTTTAACAAAGATATTATTTTTAGATAAGGCCCGTTATAAACAAGATAAACGCACTCATTTTCTCAAAGGTATGTGAAGTCTACCAATACGCACTCGGCCAGCGCGGTGGACTATGGCCTAATCCTTCTCATCCTGAGAGGAGTCCCGTGCCCAGCAGAGGGACAATAATCTGTTGATGACGTGACGTGACGATTCCTATCACATTCTAAATTCAAGTTCCATATATAGTTTTAGCCAGTCGAAATGGAGCGGAAGGGGGAAGAACGCATTCGCCAAATTGATACAAATTGAGTTTTTCCTTTTTACGTACAATATCGTATTTCTAAATGTACAACAAGGCTGGTGTTCCAGTTTGAACACGATCGACGTGTAGGCAGCTAGGGAGATGCTTTTGACGTGCCCATTACGTAACTTTTTTTATAATATCGAAGGTGGTAGAACTCTCTGGTTCGACTCCGGCGGCATCACCGCCACACCTATTTCTACCTTATATCAATAGCGTTAAGCGCTGCTGTGTTCTGGTTTGAAGGGTGTGGTAAGGGACACATACTTTTCCGAGGCGTTCCAGCTTAGTCCTTAGGGGAGCGGCGCATCTGTGGCTATCCCCAGGTCGGAATATCTAATCCCATTCGGGGTTGATTACAGATGTCCATGGGCGGCAGTAGCCACTTACCATCACGTCAACGGCATGCTCGTCTGCTATTCCTATCACTTCGACTTAAGAACCTACCGAAAAAATAAAAAGTGCACTCCACATTTTATCCCATAAAACAAAAAAAAATTAACAATAAAATACAACCGACTTCTATGTCCACTACAAAGTAAAAAATAATTGAAATAAATGTTGGTTTAGTACATATTTCTGATGTCTGCGCTCAATATATTTAGTTGGATAACGATGTAAACAGCGTGTCTAATATGAGAACTTCCAACTTGTCTCTATACAATAAAAAAATAATTATTGAAATCGGTCCACTAACGGCGGAGTAATTCGTGTACACATACATTAAAAAAAAATTAAAAAAAAGATACCGGCCGAATTGATAACCACCTCCTTTTTGAAGTCGGTTAAAACGTGTGGCAACCCTACAGTAACGTGTGGGCCGGCCTGTACTACAATGCAAACATGTATGAAAGTTATTTATGCGTTCTGACAATAGGCCAGAAATATTTTTGCTGGAGTCGTTAATATTATGTACATTGACGTCAAGGTGAATTTTATATTCTTTTAAATAAATAGTAAAGCTTTCTACATTTGTGGTTTCTTCATTATGTTTCCATGCATTTTTGGTATCGTGTGAGACATCAGGAGAATAGTATGCAAATACCCAGAATGAGAATCGCAATAAAATTAATTATGTATGTCATTAATATTGAACACAGTCTAACACAGTAATCCTGTTGGAAAGTGCATACTGTCGCCCATGGACATCTGTAATCTTCATCAGATAGAATGGATTTCTACCTGAAGTTAGTCACTGATGCCGTCCTACCCATGAAGACTAAGTTGAAGCGCCTCGGTTAAAGCTGAATACAGCGCTGTTATAAGGTAGACATAGATGTGGCGGTAGTGCAGGAGTCGAACCACACGAGATTCTACCACCTTCAAATTCTTAGCAATTACTCGTGCACGTGATGCACGTCTGGCCGGGGGTCGAACTCTGAACCTTGCATGATGAGACCGCTGCGTCTGGCGGCCAATCATTTACCGTTTAACTTATTTAACGAGCATTCCGAGAAGCGAATGTTATGAACCATAATTATTATTTATCAACAAAAATATGCGTCAGGAGGCTATTTATATCGTTAATTTCCTGTATAATTTAAATCACGTTATTTGTAAAGCCCACATTATTACAATTTGAAATAATATCGCGGTTTCAAAACTTTGTATATCCCATTACTGGTCTTGGGTGTCAGACAACGGACGGAGACTTGGGGGGTAGGTACTCTACTACGCTGCTAAGATAAACAATTAATACACAACACACACACATACATACATACACAGTCTGCACACACGCACACAAAACTACATTAGTTCCCGCCACGATTGCATTAAAATGTTTCGCCACTTCATGTTTGGAGAAAAATTATAAATAAGGATTGATTAGTCAGTAAAGTTTATTGTGATAGATGTGGGCTTTAAAGAGTATGATACTGTTGACCGAACACCTGTATAAATATCAGTCTAAAATAGACCTCTCAGAAATTAATGTCAATTCGACAAAGCAAATGCATTAATGGCTCAATACCAAGATTTCTATTGAATCACTTTACCCCAACCTACCGGCTACCCACCGTATGTGTTTGAAGACCCGTGGGGCCACTCTGATTAGCCGCCTTTGACGGAAAAAAGGAGCAGCACTCAATTTGTGATCCCCGAAGACTCGTTCTACTATGAAGAGTATGAAGACCAACTTCACCTGGTCTCCGAGACGATAGACTGATAATTCAATGAAGGCAGCAGAATATTGCTTTTATGATAAGTAGCCACTGACATCGATAAACATTAGCAATCCACTATCAACATCACTACCATCAACTAGGTACAAATAGTATTGAAGCTGAACCATTATCTGAAGAACCACCTGCTGTCCGCCAAATATCTTACTACCCTTAGGAACGAATTTAGAATATCTCGTATATTTGCCTCTCTCTAGCCAAAAAATTAAATTCTGTTTTAAACACAGCTTAGCTGTTGAAGGTAAAGAGACGAAGGTGGCTGCATTGGAGGTGAACCACAAATAGTCCTACCATCTTACTTCACTGGTTGGAATGAAATCAACTAGGGTAGGTATTATCCAGCCTATTCAAGTCTAAAGATGGTACTGACTACTGATCAAGCAGTCTATTAGACATTAAAGTGACATCTATTATATGTGTGGTCGCATATCGCTGTAATCACCAGGGGATGTGACAGGAGCGTTGCTCTCCCAGAGCAGAGCTCGATAGAAGAGCATCGCGTTAGGAGGACTCCGGTTGTGTTCCGTTGGAGATCCCGGAGTTCTCCACCAAACGCTGAGGACGGCCACTGGGGGGGTTTTAGTGCGGTAAAAATCCCACATAACCCGGCGTCACTCCCATGGCGTCGGGTACCTTTTGAAGGTTTCCCCCTCGTCAACAAAAAAAAAAAAGGGTAGGTATTATCCAGCCTATTCAAGTCTAAAGATGGTGCTGACTACTGATCAAGCAGTCTATCAGACATTAAAGTGACATCTATTAAAACTATATCAGAAGCCGATCTGTTCATCATCATTACTGTCCTACTGCTGGGCACGGGTCTCCTCTCAGAATGAAAAAGATTCTTCTACCGCAACTATTAACTTAAAAGTGCGCTCAACGTTGCTTAACTTTGCGGAGCGTTGCTCAACCGAGATTTTGCGTTTCAAGGCATGCACAATCGCATCAAAACATTAACGTGAACACACGTACAATTGACGGACAAAACAGTAAACTAAAAGCGATAAGAGCCAGCGGGACTGATGTTTGCTCACGTAGTAACTTCATACTTTGATCTCCTTGTGTTTGTGTAAAAATTGTATGAATCTTGAGTCATCGCGAGATTCGAAGGCTGAATTGGTTTAAAGATAAATTAATTTACCACTACAGGCTGTCAACTGCGACACGAAATACGACTTTAATCTATAAGTAATAAAAAAATATTAAGAAAATATTTATTAACAATTTTGAATAAGTAATTTAGTCCAGCGATAGATGCTTTTTCAATCATTTACTTGGTTTGGCCAATCGCGTTAAAATTAATATTAATTGCCATTACGTTCTTTGTAAGGGAGCGAACAGAAATGTCCCGCAAGGTTATGTGATCATGCTTGTGGAGCGATAGTGCATCGATAGTCTCAATTCTGAAGTTGTATATACGCATGATGTTTAGAAAATTTCGACAGTGTGATTCAGAGAAGTAGTGGTGCCATCTCTTGACGAACTGCAAAAAAGTCGCCAAATGCTACCGATACGTCTTTTAGCTTGGTTCGTATACATCTACAAAAACGTAGCCTGCACATATCCATTTACCATACATCAAATAAAAAGTAAAAAAAAAAACGCTTCGACAAATTTACCTCGCAAGAAGCCATACAAAGGCACGAGTCAGCCGACATTCTTCAACCTACTGGCATGCTGTACTTATAGTATAGTACTACATACGCCAAGCTATGCATCGACTTGCTACGCTAGTTCGCGTGTCACACAATTCGATAAACGGTGCCACCCTAGCCCATTCATCCAGTTAACTGGCACACTATTGACCTAGGTACGCTTAGAGAGGCCTATTGTTTATATTACCCACTATATTGGTTTCTGTTTGACATATCGATCAGTGTTGCTCCATTTGATACCGATGATCGAATCGATTATCGATATAATTCAACTATATTTGCCATTTATTTATTTGATACATGTTTTTGAAATTTTAAATCTAGGCGCGTAATATCGAGATTATTCCAAGAATTTTGTTGTTGCGATAAATATCTGAAACATGGTAAATGTAATTTTATTATTTTACAATAATATAGTGGCCAGTATAATAAGAGCTCTCCTCCAAAGTAGATCATTGCTTACCATTAAATGGCATACCTTTGAGTTAGATTAAAGTCAATAAAAAACGAAATAATCAGGCCGCTATCAGACCGTAACCAATTACGGCATACCAAAACAACTGTACGCAATTATTTCGGGATAGGCAATTACTTATACGTTCTCATAGGTCCGTAACTCGGTAATATCCATCAATAAGTATGCGAGATTGTCAATGATTCACGACCACGCCGACCTCCAGTAACAGAGTTGCTTCGCGTATCAAACAATTCAATAAAGAGCAAGCATTCATATCCACTTAACCATTCAGATGGGGTCACTTGTTCCCTTTCATGGACGAAATTGACCTATTACTACTGTTTGTCCGTAATCCCATTGCTTGGTCTGACGGCGTGATAAATACATTGAAACTCACCTACACAACTGGATTAAAGTAAACACACGTGTGATTTCAAAATAAAAATAAGCGCAATTATAATTTTATACTGAAACAATAAAATTTTTGTCTGCAAATACCTTAGATAACAACTTAGCATATTAAAGAGAATTTTGAAGCATGCTACATTTTAGAGGTTTGTGTAGTATATTATGAAGTAACTAATGAGTATGCAGTCTTTGGACATCTATAACCATCTCCCTAAAAACAAGAGGTCTACTCAAGGCAATCCAGTGGTTACTCCTGGGGAGGTGGTCGTCCCATATGGTTACGTCAACTGTAAGGTTTATAAAGACTACCAATCCACACTTAACAGGTTTCCACACTTCGAAGGTGGTAGAACCCTTTGTGGTTCGACTCCGGCGGCACCACCGCCATACTTATTTCTACCTTATAACAGCAGTGTTAGACGCTGCTGTGTTTTGTCTTGAAGGGTGTGGTAAGGGAAACATACTTTGCCGGGGCGTTCCAGCTTAGTCCTCAGGGGTAGCGGTCACCATCAGGTGGATCCAAGCTAGTCTGCTACTCCAATATAAAAAAAAAAAACACTTAACTAGTGTACGACAGTGGCTTAAACTCATCTCATTATAAAAAAGAACCGTCCCTAAACATAACAACACTTATCATTTAATAATGATAGTATTTTTTCCAGTAATGACCAAAAAACTTCAACAAATACTAGAACAGATCCAATAGAAGGCATAATTGAAGATAAGTTAAAACGACCCATGATTCATTTAGGTGCGACCGTAATTCATGATGGCGATTCGAGTATTCTTAGATATTGCGAATTGCGTAATTAAACAGAGGACTTAAACAATGTTATCGCGGTATCGTGACAAGGTCTTGATTGCCAGTTACTTCAGATTTGGTGTTAGGGATGGCGATTCTCTCCGAAAGAGATCGATTCTTGAATCAATTCGAACAGAAGTGAAATAAATCGATTCACAAAAAAAATCGAGGCCCAAAGAATTGATTCTCCAAAAATCGATCTTCGATCTTTTCCGCTAGAAAGGGCGAAGATAGCGAATAAAAGGTCATCGGGACCAAATAAGCGCTGAAATACATATCCGTTAGCAAAAATGCCTATAACACATTCAATCAATTTCGAAAAGATCTCTTACGATTTTGTAGGATGCTTACATCCTCGATTCACTGAATCGATCCGTTACTGGAAATCGATTAAAATAATCGATTTTTTGGCCCAAAAGATCGATTTTTCGATTAATCGATCTCAGATCGCCATCCCTACTAGGTGTCTACTGAGAATTGTTTGTGAAGTACAAAGAATGTCTTGTAACTGTTAGTGCGTTTCCGGTTTAAGTTAACTCCTGGATGACGTGTCGTTTAGTTTTTGCTTAAGGTCCTTGTTGAGTCAATTCTATTTTTGTTTTAATTGAACGGACTGCTACAATGTGGTTAACCTTTATGTAATCAAACAGTTGGTAATCAATTTTGGAAATTTTCATTCCGTGTAAAGCAGTCCGATAAGATTATTTATGTCAGTTATACATACGGCTAACAAACATTGTCAAAATTTTCAAAGAAAACAATCATCCCACTTCCAACTGACAGCATCATTCTTAACAATTAATAATAAGTCACAGATTACATTGTTCCTACTCATAACCGGCCTTATAATGTTTTTGGTGGCACAATTATCGGTAAAATTAAAGCAAACACGTTTAAAAATATACCTAGTACACATACATTTCATATATTTATTGGTAAGGATTATATTTCCTGGATAATAGAAATTCCATTGAATTGAGAATTGTGAAAACAAATTTTAGAAACGATTTGCTCAGTACGGATGATTAAACCCCAAACGCCAAGTTCACTTTGAAACCACCAAACGAAAGTGTGCCTCCAACAAGAAGTGGCGCACGGGATGTAATGCACTTTCGAGTTGAAACTTGACAGCTCAACAAGTTGAAACGCTGCAAACGAGATCAGACTAGCTGCTTTTTGTGGCAAAAACGAAAGTTGCCGCAATACGCAAGTAGTCTAGCTGGTTGCAAGTATGGCTTTGAGCGTATGAGTTAATGATACGGAAGGAAAACTTTTTAGTTCTCAACTTTATAACAGGAGGAATGTTGCTGTTTTGTTTAGAAGGGCGTACCAGGGTAGACATGTTGAAACTTAGTTTGCCAGGAATCAACTGAACTTTTGTTATCTTCAGGGAATATTTTGACCGGACTAATACCACCACCATCCCATTCCTAGCGGGATCTTGCGTTTCGGTGCAAGGGTGTGGATGCCGATCACTGATTATCCTTAAAAAAAAACTACTGTCGGAAATATAACATCAGATCTTAGAGCACATTCATCAACCCCTTTTTGTCCCGTTGCTTTCCTCTTAAAATGACAAGATTAGGCCGTAGCCCATTTCAATCTAAATTTCCTTATTATATTATAACATACAAAATAATTAAAACCTGTGTTGACTCTTAATGCCAATCAAGTCATATAGTTAATTCAAAACGAATCAAAATACCAGCTACTTTCGAAATAAAATCTTTTACGAGAAATCTGACTCCGTCAAATGATGTCACAACTTCCGTGTTAAGAGCAGACAACTCAACAAGTTCAGCGATGTGAGTGCAAGCGGAACTATTTTCGGGTTCAGCTAAAGTTAAGTCATTGATGGTGTCAGTGGTTAGTGGAATTTGTCGTGGATTCATATGCATAAGATGGAAAATATTGTAATAGGCGAGAACTAACTTTAGTCAGTGAACAAGAGGGTAGTCAAAGGTGACTCATTCATGGAGTCAGCGGTTAGCGGTATGTGTCGCAGGTTTTCGTATCGGTGGACGAAAAATAATGTAACGAAGATTAGCTTTACTTAGCAAACGGGGGGGTAGTTGTTAAAGAAGAAGGTAAATGTTTAAGATAGTGCGATCTAGTGCAGTTAGTAGCTGAAAAAGTAATGGTTGACATTTGGTCTGTCAATCGTGGTCCAATCCTAAGATCAAACTTCTGATTTTGATTTTTCTGATTTTGCTTCTGATTTTGAGTTAGCACGTATATATAAAAGCTATAATGATTTCGATGAGAATTAGATGTTAGAGGTGTGTGCTGAAGTATGGTAATTTAGTGAAGAACATGATGATTGCAAGCTTATGAAGCGTGAGGAGTTTCTTATTTAGTGAAGGTAGTCTGCACGCTAGATTATCACTTAGATAAAAAAGAAAACTTTTTATAGTTTTTAATTATTTAACCGTCACTATTAAAGTTTACCTCCACTAAAACATGCAAGTAGTATAAACAACTTTTAAGTTATAAACGACGAAACAGCCCACTTTTTATACAGTTACAGAACTTGTAGTACTATGTATTACAAATAGTAAGAACATTTGTAACAAAAATGTATTGGCGGGAAGTTGGCTTAATGGAACAAATATTTGCGCTCAACTGTAAGTAAAGTGTCGTGTTACTTCGTTTGCGAAGAAATTTGTCACCGGCTACCGGTTTACCGGATAAATAGATAAATCTCTTGAGGAGGCAGCTATTCATTTTCATCAATTCAAGTTAGAAGCGATAAGCTCCTTTAGTTATCAAAAATATTTCCAAACTTTAGCAGTTAACAGTCTTTACTCAAAGTAATTTTTAAAAATGTAATGGTAACCAATTGGTACAATATAAGAATTAATGTTTATTTTCATGATTTATAGCTTTTTTTTTATAATATATGAGTAGCAGACGAGCATGCAGTCCACCTGATGGTAAGTGGCTACTGCCGCCAATGGATATCTGTAATCAACCCCAGATAGGATTAGATATTCCTATCTGAGGTCGGTCACAGATGCGCCGCTACCCCTGAGAACTAAACTGGAACGCCTCGAAAAAGTTTGTCTCCCTTACCACACCCTTCAAACCGGAACACAGCAGCGCCTAACACTGCTGTTATTAGGTAGAAATAGGTGTGGCGGTGGTGCCGCCAGAGTCAAACCACAAAGGGTTCTACCACCTTTCGATTTAAACTATGTGGTTGGAACTCAAACCATAATCGAACTCATTCCAAATTCTCTGCAGGCTTACCTGGCTGTTTCCTAGTGGGCTCTTGTTGAAGCACCTGATGTGATGTAATTAAGCGATTCGTTCTCGTATAGAGCGCTAGTGATGTGACGTAATCGTAAATGAACCGTCGGAACGTAACGACAACACTACTCACAACGAGCTCACGGTAATTATTGCTCTCATCAACTCGTAACTGTCCCATTGTTGGTGTTTTTACCTGACTGGGGAGGGTAATGTATTTTAGCGTTTGTGTGTATTATGCATGTCTTATTCTTTGGTAGGCTACAGCTCAAACGGCTTGACGGATTTTAACATATGAAGTGTCGTTGGATTCGTTTTAATTGTGGGACTGGCAGGTATAATTACTTCCTTTTTCAGCTTATTATTGCTTGATGTTTTGTTTTAATGCTTTACTAACTACTAATAGCGCAATGGTGTAGGAGAGGTGCTATTTGGAGATTCTGGGATTTCCGGGATTTAGGAAACTTCATAAATCTGTCCAATTATTACGTTAAATATGTAGATACTTACTTACTTAGCTATGTAAATCGCTGATTTTTCTTCCAGATTAACAGTTCTTTAAATTAAAATTACAATTTAATAGTAATGTACGGTTTGGTCCCTTATTTGCAAAATACCTAAACACGTTCTCCACTGACACGTATTCCCGTCTATCTTACCTACGTGTCTTTCCCACGTAATTACAGCATCACGTGATGTTTCAAACCACACCGCCCTAAATACTGGACCGCACTAATGTATCCGACGTAACACTAATCCACGGATTTCGAGTCAACGTACATTCTGAAAATGTTTGGACAATCTCTAATGTAGGAGCGAACGAATACGAAATGTTTACGCTTATCACATTTACGGACGCAATAAATAGGAACTGATTGACTAATACTATTGAATGTAAGGCTGAGTTCACACGACATTGTATTACATTTTTATAGTATGTTTTAAAGCACACGCAGCAATCGATCGATGCTCCCGATCGACATAGATCGAGTGTTGTTGAACCTATGACTTTTTGACGGAAACCAGTCAAAAAATCGGACGGTCGACGATAGATAATATCAATCCATTGGTACGTTAATAACAAACGATCGAAGACAAATTAACGATTCTACCGATTCGATAGATGACGTCGATCGATTGATTTACACAATAGTAGGATGTACACACGGCGAATCGTCATTCGTTGACAAACTCAGCCCCATAAAAACCCTGTAGTATAATACCATGTGAATTCAACGTAACTAAAATACTCAAAAACCCCGTATAATCGAAAACGTAAGATTCAAAACTGATAATCTTGTTATATCGTGAAATGCAACAATAATATTTATAGCTCCTGGAATCCAAAGAAGACGTCTCATGTGATTTCTATTATCCCGAACATAAGATTTAGAATTGATCGATACATCTACAATAATAAGATGGATTATGCTGTTTTTGCGGTTTGCTCATAGCATGACGTTTATTTACGTCCGAGAATTGAAACGGTAAAAAAATCTTCACGCTATACTATTACAGTGTGTAATGAATACCTACGTTGGTAGTTAGCAAATGGTTTTTATCTTAGTAGATAAAAAGGTAATATGCATTTTTTGTATATCTGGACAATCTGGAGTATCGTCTGCTAACCTTTTCTAGGATAGACAGCGGAATGAGTCTGCCTAATTTATCTCAATTGTAGCACTGTTCGATCAAATTTCTAGGATGTTAAAAGAGACGGCCTAAATAGTAAAACTAGGATAATTATGAATATGTCTATTCGGACCTCAGCAAAACTTAACTGTGGGCTAGACCTCTTCACATAACTTAGAACAAAACAACAAAAATACAATATCTTCAAGAAGCCTCGCGAAGAAGCCTACATGCCAAGAGTTCTTAACAATATTCTTAAAGTTATGCTTGATTTATCAGGCCGAGCGGAATTGGCTTGCGTAGAGGACAATGACCGTACCACTGCTCAATCCAAGATTGGGTAATCCGTTATCACAAAATTGTTCCTAAAAGATATTTTCTTGAAGCGACTAGCCTCTAGGTCAGACGTACCAGACTTGTTTATCATTGATATTAGAAAGGTGCAAAATGCACTTTGCACTACGCCAAATGATGAAAACGAATAAACCTAGGCTTGCCGTTCTCGGAATTACCACGATATGCTAATTTGGATTTTGTGTTAAATGATCTTGACCTTATTTAAACATTCTTGGTCATTCAGGCTGATTCTCGTGAGAATATTGTGACTGGATCTTATTGGGATGCTGCTTACTTGAAGATTGAGGTACCAAACGAGCATGCAGTTCACTTCATGCTTAATGGTAATTTAGAACCCAGGATCTTCCTGACGCCTGATGCCTCTCAGATGCATTTTCACTTCTGAGGAGTAAGATGATCGCCCCCTATGACGACATTTACAGTTAATAAAACAGGAGTCTATGGTGTATTGTTAGTATACATTTTTTTCAAAATAATCCATTTCGTTTCGATAACAATTACAATGGATTATATTAAAGGTATTTTTATGAATATCCATTTTATTCCAATCAGTTAAAACTGCAAATTGACAAGTATATTTTAATTTAGATTTCACATCAGAACGTGTACGATCGAATACAAATTCATTTCTAGACCTCCTCCCACCCCAAAGATCTCACAGACGAACCCCACCCGATTACTGAAAGCAAACAAAGATAACTACTAAAACGGCATCCACGCGTACAAAGTCACTTCCCCCAACAATACCCAAGCGACAGTTTCACAATTTTTCCACAGTTTGTTCCACTTCTTTGTTTTTCTTTTTTCAAATAAAGCGATTGTCCGCGATTGCCGACAAACAGACGCGAGGCCAAGTCTTTCGATATTGGAAAAAAAGCTTTGAGCTTCGTTCGTATGCTCTAGAAAAGCGGTGAATAGACAAAATCTTAGATATTTCGCTTCCTATCACGTTGTCTTTGTGCAGTCATTTCGAATATTTTTGAAGTAACTTTTTTTAAATGTACTCTTTGTTATAACGCTATCTATTAATGTACTATGTAATTATAAATTATAAAATAATTACATTGTGATGCTTTAATTTTTTAAACCAATTAACTTAGGTATTTTTAACTAACGACATCAGAAACATATTATTAATAACAGTGATTACAAAAAAGCAACAGATAAAAGTCACATTATGATTACCGCATAATTATTCCTAATTGGAAATAATTTGGTTGTGGAATTTACTGTGTGATTTATTTCTGGTATACCAACTGCCACGCCACTGACTGCCTCAAATCTAGCATTAAATCCCGTACAAAGATATCTAAGCTAGTAGAGAATTTGAACTATCACTTGATTACATGTCCCTGGGCAGTGACCTTAACATCAGGTGGTTATATACATTATAGCTTAGCTACTTATTACATAAAAATAAGCCAACAAACCGCGAGCCGGACAAGGCCACAGATTCGATATTGGAAAATTGCAGGCCTTTTAAGAGGCATCTTCGGTTTCATCTCAAGATACCGCAGTCCGCTTATGTCAATGATAATGTTGCCTTTGATGGCGTTAAATATAGAATGATCTGTTGAAAAATGGATTTTGACGTCATCATCTTATCTAGGGTTGTCAACACCTATTAGACGTATAGAAGAATAGAAGATAGTATTTCATGTGAACACGTGCGTAAATATAAAACGGTACTTAAAATACCTTACAAGCAAAACGTATTATTATTAGTAGTATTCATAATTTAAACATACAAGGCAAAGTATTGTGAAGTTATTATTCTAGTTAATAGTCCCCTACAAGTCTAAAAGTCAACATATAACAATTTATAGAATATGGCATATATTCATACTGTAAATATTTTTGTACCATTATCCTAGTGATTTTGACAACCCTCCTTTTATCTGACAACTACATATATGTGGTATATTTGTATGTACAAAAATGATATAATAATTACCTATCTCTATCATAATTTCCCTAAGTAATGTATATTGCAGACCACATTGCGTACGGTATCAATGTTTAGTATAATTTCTCGTGATAAATGGCTTAAATCAAAACAAAGTAAATACAACTCATCTTCCATTAGTACTTTTACTGTCTACTCGAGTTAAAACAGAAAGAAATATATAAAATAAAATTGTCTGTCTGTGAGTATCTGTAAAGTAGCAAACCAGTAAGCAGTTCAAACGTGTAACTGACTCAATATTCTTCAGAGGTTGTAAAATATACCGATCATGGATATATTGACACTTCTACTAAAGACTAAGATAATCAATTCATATGCTAGCCATTATCCACACTTTTCCACCTAAACGAAGTAATCCACGCTAGCAATAGACCTCCACCTCTTTCACCTTTACTAATACACAATATAAACATATACACTCAACTAAAATATTGAAGCAATAACTCCTAGTACATATTTCAATGAGTAACACACCACTAATTGGTAACATTATTTAAAATACTAACAAAACAGTCCAACGGTACCACAGACAGTTACCGGCCTTAACAAATTGGGTTATTGGTCAAAATCGCCTGTATAGAACACGTCGAAAGCGAAATGCATTTTCCAAATACCCGAGAGGTTATTGAACTAATCATATGTTTCAGGGAACTGACTAACACAGTGAATGTACTCTGTTTGGGTCAGCTGTCTCTCTCAAACACAGTGGATGTGAACGGGACGGTCGGTGTTTACTTTGCTGAAATTTGTTTGGTAGCACGGAATAAATACGCAGAAGTCTGATGTCGTAGGATTCCTTAGAAATTATATGTGATCCTATAAATAAATAAAAGTTCTTGACAAAAGTATTGTTGCTTGTAATTTCAACTTTAATTGAACCTTGAAGTTCTATTTCAATGGCCTTTGTAATTAATAGAATTAAGTGATTCTTACGGTAACATTTTACAAACATTTTTAAACGATAGCGTCAACCAAAAAATGTAACAAAACAATTCAAAAAGTGAATCAGATGTAAGTGTACACGAAAGTAACGCATAAAACTGCAATTAACTAATGGTGTATGTAAAGAAGGTTAATTAGGCGCCAAAAGATAAAATAAATAGAGTACCTACTGCTTTCGTATTCACTAAAATGACTCGCGAGATATCAGTGCAATGTGTAAAAAGTGTTTTTAAATTCTTTGTTATCATATTATTACAAAACAAGTCTGAGACTAATTTTTGCTTTATCATCATCATCAACCCATTATTGTCCCACTGCTGGGCACGGGTCTCCTCTCAGAATGAGAATGTTAAGGCCATAGTCCACCGCGCTGGCCAGGTGCGTACTGAGGACTTCACATACCTTTGAGATTATTTTTTTTATAAAATCTCTCAGGTATGCAGGTTTCCTCACGATGTTTTCCTTCACCGTTTAGCAAGTGATAATTAATTTCTAATAAGCACATAACTTTGAAAAATCCTGCCTGAGGTGCGTGCCTGCCTGGGATTTGAACCTCGGACCCCTCGATCGAGAGGTCGAGTTTCTTAACCACTAGGCTATCACTGCATGCAATTTTTGCTTGATACTAACTAATTTTGGAAAAAAGAGTATCGACATTAATTGAGGGTTTGATTAAACTATTTGTTGAATTAAGTAGCAGGAGTAATGTATAAGTGACTATATTTCTCGTCACTTCGAAAACATTTAAGGTATCCGCGTAATTTCAAAAACAGTGCACGGGCGTGTACGCAGATAAAGTTGCTAGCAAGTCCTCTATCATATGATTTGCATACATCTGCGTCTTAACTAAGTTTATGTAGATTATTAATACCTATCTGAGAGAGCAGCGTTGGTTTAATACTAAGATCAAGCAATTTCCCTATAGCAACATACGTGTAGTCAATCCATTTAATTATTTGCATAATAACTTTATTGTTAGCAGTAACTTTGATTTTTCTAATGATACGTTTCAAAAGTATGCTAAGAATATTAAAATTCAGATGGTCTTTTCCATTTTTTTTCCATATGGGCCTACTATAAGTGAATCTGTGGATAAAATTATTAGATTCAATTCTAGGTTGAAAATATAATGAAATGCGTCTATTTTCTGGATGTTTGAATATCTATCTATATTAATATTGTACTCAGAATCTGATGGCAAACAACGCTAGGTATACAAATATGAACGAATTTGTAACTAACAGGAAAAAGCAAACTGAAATAGAAACGTCATAACAACCGATGTTTTGTTAATTTTGCTCAGTCACACAAATAATTAAATGATTCAACACGAAAACAACACAGAAAAGCACAGATTATACGACCAAGTAGGTAGTAGAGATGAGCGAATAGGAGGGAGGACTATTAATAGACTATTAGTGTACCTGATAAGAGGTCTCTTGACCAATCACATATCGGTTTATGGTCCTATTCGAGTACAAACATCCAGAAAATAGACGCATTTCATTATATTTTCAACCTAGAATTGAATCTAATAATTTTATCCACAGATTCACTTATTGTAGGCCCATATGGAACAGACTACAGATACGTTGCTACCCCTGAGATCTAAGGTTGAATACCTCGTGTAACTCTTGCTGTCTTATTAAATTAAATCAGAATTCTAACTCATTCCAGTCGAATCCAGATAATTTTATTAAATTTATAAAATAACATGAATCTGACACAAAATCCAAATAAAATCCAATCGAGTCCTAATATGATACTCGAATCGCGATACTAGGAAATCCGATCCCAAGTAAACTAATCAAAAATAATCTGCCAACAGTCGATCGTCTGTGCGTTTGTACAGATGCTTCTTCTTAGTCCATTCCTCATGACTGAGGGTCGTGACCACCAAGAACAGTCTTGTTTATAATGGTCTTCCATGTTGTGCGATTTTGGGCTATTTCCTTAGAATAGTAAACTGTGGTATTTGACCAACGACTTCTCAACTTACGAATATGCAGTTCTGAGAACAGATGGTACCATAAAGTATATAGTCGTCGAGATTTTTTTCTCAGTCGCCTAATAATAAAAGCTACCAATTCCTCACGCAACAGTAGCTTAGTTGTCAACTTAAAAAATCTAGACGCTTCCATAAGAAGACCGGAGATACACACGCCAAATTAAAGATGAAGAAAAATAACTAGCAATGATGTAATCCTGGTTGGCGACCTCGAGTCGTTTCTATTATATTACAACCACGTGGGCAGTGGACGCATAAAAAAATTATCTCATGATTAAACAAGACAGGCACGTGCTAATCGCGCCCGTGGCTGTCGTAATGTCGGATGATCGCATGGTGTCTACGTACCGATCACGTAGAGGCTGTATGTAAAAAGCACAGATAAACTAGTGTTGTGAACGGACATGTATATAAAACAAAATACCACGAGTGTGAACGGTCCGACATTAGAGGTCCATGGTTCAAATCGAATGGGATTCGTCATCTTGGTATTTTAATGAGTTTAGACTAAAATTATCGTGGAACTGTGATATTTATGTGATATGTAACCGGGTACTGACGATATGCGCTTTTTAATTTGTATTTGGGATTTTTTGTATTAGGAATTAATTCTCACAAAAACGGTACACGAAGACTACCGACCTGCACTTGGCCCGCGGGATAGACTATGGAGTGGCCAATATTTAAAGTCTGATAAAGTCATAAAACATAAAACTTTTCTAGGGAACTAAGTTATAATGTCTCATGTTAACAATTATTTATTTTCAATTTTTTTGTCTATTGTAAAGTCAATCAACGAATAAATATACAGTCAAAGAAGTTTCCACCCACCGGTAAGGTTAACGTCCTTTCAGTTACGGCATAGGGTAGTATCATAGTAATTTTGGATTTATGACTCAAGTATGACAACGTTTTCGGTTCGGTTTTAATTCAAAAATGTATAAAATGTGTAGGTCACAATTAGTCATAAGTTTTGTCGGAATTTTCCTACAGGTCATTAAAATCCGGTATTTATCCTCGCTAGCACAAAGAATATACTAGAAAAAATGTTCACATATGAATAAATTCGGATGAGATATTTTGCCACGAAAAATCTATTTGTAATATGGGAATGAACAAATAATTTGGTGATCAGTATCGGTTATTAGTACAATTAGATCTTTTGCGATATATATTATTTTATTCAAATATTCAGGTTTAATTTCCAGATAAAATCAACTTCCGCGTTACCACATTCACTGAAGTATTGGTCCAAACATTGGCACCCAAGTTCCTTCGATTGGCCAACATCAAATCCAACTCACGCCAACATTGAACCGAGTTTACTTTAATTTAAAAACATTAGAAACCACGACCATAGGTATGTGTGTCACACCAATCATTATTCCGTACATACAACATTTCCTCAATATATCGTAACGGATACGGCAAACGTGAGGCGTTGGCTGATCGAATCGATTCGGCTGTGAATTGTATGTATGGAATTGATGATAGTGATTGACAAATGAACTATGTGGTTATGATTATCTTGGATTTCCGCTTGCATCTGCTTGCATTGTGTGATGTATGATGGACGAGTGAGGAATTTGAAGAATGTACGTTGTATGATACTTCCTTGATTAAGACGTTGATAACAACTCCCAAATTAAGAAAAATTGCAGATATATTGAGGACTTTTGAGGACAAAGTTTAAAAGCAATATTTCATTTTCTTATTATTTTCTAGTAACTAGTAAACGAGCGTTCGGTCCTTCTAATGGTAATTGATCACAGCTATCCAAATTCACAGTCATTTATCAGGTCTGTGCTGCTATCCTTGGATACCTATAATCAACCTCAAGTAGAAAGCAAGTCCAGCCAGGAGGTACACCACAGCTGATAGCTCTAAAAACTAAGTGAAAGCCACTTGTAAGTATTTTAGGGTACCTTCGAATGGTATCAGAATTCCAGTTTTAATCTTTTTTATTGTTAAACCTAATGCCGAAGCAGACAGGCTACCACTATTAGTATTTTTTGTATAACGTAACCAAATTAATTCTTTCTAATGTTTTTAATTAGTGTTGCCTAATAAAATATGCGCCTCGTTAGCTATATTTAATTAATTCTGAATGAGTAACGACTAGTCATTGATGTGTTTGCCAGTCAATGGAAAAAAGTATGACTCATTCCGTCTATCTTATAACTGTTTGACGACCTGGTTCTTATAATTAACTGTTGTTTCATGTTAGATTATTTATTTAAGACTAGTATTCGCCTAGAAGTCGAAATTGTAACGGAATTACAGCTCGTCAATAGCTAACCAAACAAAATAGAAAAAAAATCTACAAAAAATTATAAAACAAAAATCAAATTGGTTTAAAATGAGCCTATGTTACTCCCACAATTTAGATAATTCAAACCTTTTGGGTTGACAAATGAGACATACATATGGTTGGAAAAGGCAAAAAAGAAAATCCGTTGATCAAAGATGAATTAAAACTACACAAGTAAAAAATCGTGTTAATATTAACTTGTATTACATAAACCAAAAGCATTATAAAAAACCTATACATAAACAATCGACATGACTTATCGCAGGAAGTGTGGCCGACGTTACCAACTAACGTAAGATAATATTCGGGTATTGAACATTATGTAAGGGGCAAATCAAACTAGCGACGTGGAAACACATAATTGTGATAGTCGCTCTGTACATCTGCGATTGTAGGTTTTGGTGCCAGAACTATTAATAACTATTTGTAGGACGGTATTAATGTTGTACGTTTACATATTGAATGATCAAAGATTGAAATGGAGATGTTCTCTAGCTACATATTTAATTTTGTGGAATTGTGATTTGGCTGTCATTTTGATATTTTTATCAACAATTATTATTATTTTCCACTGCATGATTTTCATCCGATCCCAAAATTCTGTACTCTGGTCACTAAAAGAACAATAAAATTGAATACGAGTGATAATGATAATAAATAAATAAATAAACTCGCTGCGTTTGTCTAACAGTCTGAAAACGCCTTAGCCATTCGATAATTACGGCGGCCATTTTTGTGAGTCACTCTCCCACGCACACACCGCGTTACCTAAACGAAGCAGACTGATCTATTGCTGATCGTACATCTCACTGTGTAGTGTGTACGTTTACACCTTAAATCCACAAAATGTACACTAATACAATAAAACACGGTTCATTCCACAACCGACTATTACAATTATGCTAAAATATCCCGACGTTAGAGTACATGTGTGAGTGTAAAGGTTTGTTTTTACCCCACTGCGAAGGAAGGGTTATGTTTTTCACGCGTGTCTTGTATGTTTGTAAATTTCTTTATTCTTAAATGTAAGTAGGTAACCCATGCCCATCAAACTGAGAGATTTTTAAAGCTTTTATTTAGCTTCACTTGTATACGTATGTTCCGGAACTTTGCTAGTTATTTTGTTAATATGATAAAAGTAGCAACCGACATGGTATAAGCCGCTGCAACCCATGCACATCTGTAAGCAACCCCTGATAAGATTAGAGCCGTATCTGAGGTTGACCGCAGATGCGGTGCTACCCTTGAGAATTAAGTTGGTACGCTTTGTATACGAACTGTATCATATACGTATGTCTCTCATACCACACCCTTAAAACCAGAACCGCGTTTAGTACTGCTGTTATTAGACAGAAATATTTTACACCAACACCATTCGAAACTAAAATCTTTAGCAAAAAAATGCAAACATAAAAATTCCTAACTACATACAATTTTATATTATAATTCACTTGTAATATGCATGACATTTTTATATACGCATGCATATATGCAAATAACCGATAACACATAAATCAAGCGGATCCATTATTCATGTAAGACAATCACGTGGGTATGGGTCCTTTGACAAATATCCACACATTAAGGACCCACGCCGGAACAAATATTTATCGGATCGGATCCCGAACGGTGTTAGACGGTATCGGATTGTCTATCGGAGGGCAGGTTTCTGATAGAGTGGTTTGTCTAGACCCTTGTTATGTCTCTATTCAGGAGGGCTTAAGGAAACTTAGTTTAACTATGAATAGGCAGTGTGGTATTGAACGCCAGATATACAAAAAATACATCTAAATTCGTAATTTACATTTTCGCTTGAGAATCAAATCTGAGACCCTGAATACAACATAGCAACAATGGCATCGTGACCCGTATTAAACGTAGGTTTCCCAGAGGTTTAGAAGGTTAATAAAATCGTTAGAGCTGTATTACAAAAGGGGAGCGGGCTTTTTAATATAACCTAGTCTTCCACGCTTATGATCATGAGCTTAACATTTAGCAGTTCTGCATTAAATTCCTCTAGCATCAATACATCCCCGAATAGGCCTAATTCAATATTATAATAAATAACACCACGTATAAGCTACGAAGCATTCAAGGATAAAAATCGGTCACTGCAACATATTTCTAGAATCTTCATATTTTTTTTATAACCGAAATACCGCAACACCTTTCCCTTGCGACCAAGGCTTGTACGAAAGAGACATACATTCACTATCTCGCTTACACCTACACAAACTTGTGAGTATAAATTATTAATGAGCTCCGTAGCTGTATCACTGAATGCGAAATAAGGAAGCCAATGTGATATAGGTACCATATCCAATAATAAAAGGTAAAGCTGTAGAAATTAATTATTGCTTGCGTTAACGGTGAGAGAAAATATCGGGGGGAAGGCAGAGTTCCTCATGATATTATATTCCAAAGAAAACTGATATTATATTCCAAAGAACGTGACGTGTTGATGATTCAAGATTCTAATGTGGTCTAAAATGTCTTTATTTTTGATAGACTTCGCACTTGTAAATTTTCAGCTCCAATACATGCTTAACCGACTTCAAAAAAGGAGGTTCTTTATTCGACCCCTATGTATCATTTGTATGTAAACTTGTATGTCTGCGATCTTTTCAGAAACTACTGATACAATTTGGATGGGGTTTTGGTTCTTATACTATATTCATAAGAGTAGAACAAGTGTGGCTCAACGAGGGAAGTACCACTGCCACTCCCTATTTCTAACGTGAAGGGATTCTTGCGTTTCTGTGCGACTAATTTACTTCTCAGGGGTGGCAACCCATCTATGATCGACTTGAGATGAAAATCCCATTGGAGAGGTATCATTACCATCAGGTGGGCTGCATGCTCGTTTGTTACTTCAATCGTGTATAAAAATATAAAGATAAAAAATCAAATTCTTTTAAAAATCGCACCAAAACGTTGAATTACCTAACTTTTCCAAGAGCCTCATCCGTGAGGTAGTGACCTCATCAAGCGACAATTAAACCTCAGTTCTAACTTCAAGGCTTTTCATTTAACAGGCGGCCAGTGCCAAGACTCGCTGGCGTGCCAACTCCTTAGCGTACCGTAACTTCTTAAATTAATATACCTATCCAACTTCTAGGAATAACTTCCTTTATTAATCGACTTCATAAAAGGATTTCTGTATTTTACCTTCCTTATTATTTATATTAATTTTACAACTATAACTTGAGACGTGGTAGAACTAACCGGAGGTACACCTATTTGGCTGACATATTCGTTTGCTATGCATAATATTGAAAGTTGTAGAACCCTTTGCGGTTCGACTCCGGCGGCACCACCGCCACACTTATTTCTGCTTCATAACAGCAGTGTTAAGCGCTGCTGTGTTCTGGTTTGAAGTTTGTGGTAAGAGAGACATACTTTTCAGCTGCGTTCCAGCTTAGTCCTCAGGGGTAGCGGCGCATCTGTGTACGACCTCAGATAGGAATATCTAATCCTATCTGGGGTTTATCACAGATGTTCACGGGTGGCAGTAGCCACTTACCATCAGATGGACTGCATGCTCGTCTGCTACTCCTATATTATAAAAAAAAATTGTAAAAAAACGTACAAAGGTACCAATTCTCAGCTCATTACCGTCAAGGTGCGTGATTCAAGCGACCGTTCCGTGTGCGATATTTTTTGGGTGTCTCAAGGTTAGGATTGGGAAACTACGCGTTAGCGGGGCAGCGTCGCGACGCCTCGGCTATGCGGTTTTTACTAACCGAGATATACTAGCTGACCCGGCAAACTTTGTACCGCCTCAAAATCTATTTATCAAATATATTTCATATAAAATATAGCCTATGTTACTCGTGGATAATGTAGCTTTCGAATGGTGAAATTATTTTTAAAATTGGTCCAGTAGTTTTTGAGCCTATTCATTACAACCAAACAAACAAACAAAATTTTCCTCTTTATAATATTAGTATAGATTATGAATGATTACATACAATTACATAAAAAACTGCCAAGTGCGAGGACTTGCATGCTCAGACAACACAGCACTACTACGCAATATATTTTGTGACTTATATTTACGAAAAAAAATGTTTTTCTCTTGTTCATTTTGGGGGTATAAGCATGAAGCGGTTCGACACTTGGTAGACTATTTATTTATTATTATTATTTGTATCTTTTAGCTGCATTCACATTACACATTAAGTTGTCTGTTTGGATGTATTACAATTTTACGATTGAACAAAAACCAAAACAGTTGGAAAAACAAGTCTCTTGTGTGTGAACGCCAACTGTTTTACTTACTGGTACTATTTTCATTGTATTCATTATATAAAGCGAAATCAGACAAAAACGAACAACATAGGATTTTGGCTTTAATACCTAATAGGGTTCCTTTCTGCGCGTAACCCCAAAAGCAATGGATATCGAAACAATCAAGAGAGACATTCCCCATAGAACATTGAGCTAATCTAATAAAGGTCAAGGATCATCCAAGGTTAATTTTGTATGCGAAATGCGAAAAATATACCAATCTCATCTATCTTCAAGTAAACGAGCGAGACAAATGATTGCCCTATGATACTACTTTCTATATATATAATCGAATTGAGAATATGTTTAGCTGGAAAAGCAAAAACGACTAAATCTGTAGTTCTTCACTTTATGACAAATGAGATGCACCCCGCGGTTTCAATTGTATTTAAAAGTGTATACCTGGGAGATTTAATTTCTTTTCTTCTTTCTTTCATTTTCATTTCTAGCGCGGAACCCTATACGTTTTCTAAAATAAAAGTAGCCTAAGTTACTATTTATAACATCAGCTTACTGCCAATGTAAGTCCCGTCAAAATCGGTCCAGCCATTTTCGAGATTAGCTGAACAAACAAACAGACAGACAAACATTTTTATAAATGTTTTTCGTTATAATTACCGTATATAATTGCATATACATTTAATAAAATGCTATCATTTTAAAATAACAAACATTTTTTTTAATTATTTGTATAGCTTAATTAACCAAACTTGACACCAGATACCAGCACATCCCATCTGACCCGACGCTGATTCATTGAGTCATTGCTTACTCCGAATCAATTGAGACGAGTAGGTATAAACTTATATCAGAGCTCGAAATAACTATGACTGATAAGTGTCATAAAACAAATTAATTGCTTATTTTTATGAATGGGAGTACGTAAGGCGTAGATAATTTTAAGTTATATGAGCAAATGAGCATTCCTGAACCCTACCGCCCATGAAAATCTGTAAGTGAAGGATCCAGGATTTTCGTTTGGGAGATAAACCCAGCCGAAGACCTTAAAAATATGATTACAAAAAAGATCTTTATATAAATTGCGATAAAAATGAATATTTGAAATTCTTTTGTATATAAATATAGCGTGACCTTGCACAAACGCAAATATTTACTTCAACAATATAACTTAAGTGTTACAAAAAAGATATTATATTCAACTCGAAAGAAAAAAATGTTAATGGACTCGCAAAATATTTTTCAACCAATTTTAGGTAATGTCAATTGCGTTTGTAACATAATTGTCAGGAAAATCTCATTATAAATTCCCCTCTAAACCAGCAAACTTTATCCCGAGGGATCATCACAACGCACCAGTAACGCGAGCTCAGCGTCACGCATACCGGGTGACGTCATCCCGAGGGTCACCGCTTTTCTATTCGTGTTGAGATGTGACGCACGCGCCAGTGACGACGCGAATGGCTCGCGCTGGATTTTTACAGAGTATTTATACACCTCACCCCCTTGATAGCGTAATTAATAGCATCTGGATCGTCATAGCGGGGTAACGGCCGTCTGCTCGCCATATTTCAGCCGAAATCGCCGTATATCCCCACCCCCATAGCCCTCCGCCCGTATACTGGTGCCAAATCGCTTGCAATGTCATTATAAAACATGAACGAAGCAAGGGCATAGACGCCGAATAGTTTTCTTCTTCATATATAGCTCGTTAACTCGTTGTGGTACACGAGGGTAGAGGAATCAACGAAAGAAGCAAATAAACTGCTAATAATCCGTTCTAATACGTCTTTATAGGTACATCAGATTGGCTAATACGAGTTTGTCATATAACACGACCAATAATAATATACCCTTTTATACATAAGATTTATATCAATAACAACATCATAGCCTATTTGATCATTAAGTAAATGTTGCAAAATGAACTGGAAATCACAACCAACGGTCCCAAAGTGGCCAGAAACGTGTGAAATTGTTTCCAATTAGGAGTAAAATCAATTAGACAGAGTTATTGAGCATATTCGAAACGAGACAACAAAAAGCTTTAGTTTAAAGTTAATTGGAGCTAAGAGATTGATGGTCGTGTGTAATACGCTGTATTGTAGTGTGCTCGCTCGTGCGATTTTTTTGTGTGTTGTGTCAGTAGAAATCGCAAATAAAACAGAATTCTTAGTTAATCAATGGTCTGAAAACTAAGCTGGAATGCATGCATAATATGCAAGCCTTCCTTGCCACATCCTTCAAACCATAACATCTACATTATTCAAATTCAAATTTGAATACAGGAAAACGAATTTCATCCGAAATTTTGAATGCACGATTCTCATTGCCAGCGGGCGATAGGGAGAATCAATTTGCCAGCTAAACTCTACTTTGTATAGTTTTAGACCCAACCAAAAATAAAATTGGTTAAACGGATCAAATATCAAGCCATGATTATGTAAATTATCAATGTGTAATTTAAGTTATTAAAAAATAATGTTTTCATGGCTGCAATACTTTTCTTGATGTTCAAATTTAATAGTGTAAATAATAAAACTTAACTTAAACAATTTTTTTAAGTCCATAAAATGTGAACTTTGCCTTAAACAATTTAAAAGTGTAAAAGTCATGAAGCATTGCCAATTACAGCCAAATTGAACCTCACTTTTAGGAATTGATTAAATAATATGAACCAATATTAACAATCATTACTTAAATATTCCGTTATACTTTTCTGCAATGTCCTTAATGCAATATCTATGACACAATCAATTGTAGCGAAATAATTACGCAAGCCAGATAATACTGAAGTGTTGATAAAAATGTAGGCTGAATACATTTGCACACAGCGAGTAGTGGGTAATGAGAAACACACAAAAGTCCTTTTCATATCACAAGTGCAGTCTTTTTATAGTGAGCACACATTCATTATAATGCTATACATGCATTATAAATAATAATTAGAATAAAAAATAAATTTAACTACTTATTTATGAGGTACTAAAGGGTATGATGCAAGCATGAGGCATGCAGCATACCACCTGAGGCAAGTAAAAATCTCATTTAGGACTCATTCTTATTGGAATATTTCAAAGATCTGACCATGAGATATGAGGCATTCCAACTTGGGTAAGTTAGATAATAGGAACTAATTCTAATTGGACTTTTTATAGATTTTACAATGAACATAAGATTATTATTGTGGTCTGCATAAAAAAGAAAGGAATTTGCTTTTTTGCTATTTTTATAACAGATTTCCTTTGCCTTTTTTAGGTTCATTTTTGGGCATGGATCTCATCTCAATTTGATTTAAGCTATAATTTACCATGCTAATTAAGTGTAGATATGTAGACTTTGCAACTCTTAGGTACTTTTTAGTGAATATGAAGGAATCTTTACAGTTATTTCTAAGCAAGTGATACTTAATTTTCAATATACATATTGATACCTTATTTCGCAAATCTGCCAACTCCACTTTTTGTCAAAATGTTGTTTTTTTTATTTATTTCGATTTCGTTCAACGCCATTTACTATCAAAATAAATAAAAAAAAATGAAATAATGAATGAAAGACATGAATGGGTATTTAATACTAGACTACCTGTGAAGTTTACACTAGTTTATCGCTGTCTATTTAAATTGAATTAACAGGAACAATTTTATCACACAGAAATGTCTAGAAGTATAATATATATAATTCATACATATTGTCATATTAAAAGGATTACTTAGGTATTGGTAAAACCAATTCTAAATATAGATATGGCAAATCCTCATATTCATTTAATATGTGCAACAATAATGATTTACTCAAGCAACATACAATAATAATTACTTCACATTTATATTCGTAATAATTGTTTAATGTAAATTTAGAGGTATGAAACAATAATACTGTTGATTTTCTTGTGAATTTAAAAAAATATGTAAGGTTTCTGGGTTAGTACATACTTAAACCAAGTATTTATTAATGACGGAATACAATCAATTATGTTCTCTATACTACTGACATCAAACAAGCCATTTAAACAAGTAATTACAGTCTAGGTTTCTATTAGTATGCTGGATTGGACACTATTTGGGTTATATCCGGTTATCTTAAATCAATAACTGAATAAGGGGCTACTGGGGGCGATGTTGCTGGAAATTGACGGAAATTATAGGCTAGTTTGGATCTATTTAAGCAATAAAAATTGGTAATATCATTTTCAAGATGTGGAGTATGCGACCAATTTTTAAAAATTGGACAAATTAATGAACAATTTCAATTGTATGGTTAAAGTCATAATCCAATATTACCCCAAGTAACCTTATCGTACCAATATGTTCAACCTCTATATGATACATATCTGGCAAAACTTCTAAAAAATCCTCATTTGATTTGAAACCAATACATATGATAAAATAAAATATTTGTTCTGAGTTTGGGTTGTCATATAGATATTTGTGTATGTATATGTATGTATTATACTGTATCTATGATCCATAACTTAACAGGTTTAATATTTGATGAATAAGAATTTGTAAAGCGTTTATTTTCTTGTTTCCTAATCCTTCAATCACTCCAGCCTTAATGAAAACCTAATTACAATGACACAGTTGCCATCTTCAAGTGTAGTTAGGCGATCCTCCAAGTTTTATGCCATTTATGAATAAAATATTGAAGATTTATAGCACAATGAATACTTAATGGTGACCGCAAAACCAACATTCATGTGCCTCTGGCAAATTGCCCAGAAATATTACTATCCAAAAGATTTATTCAGCTCTTGTATTATAATGTATTAATCGGTAATGTTACAGTTTCTAGATATATATTTGTTTATACAAAATTACATGTAAAAATACATTACATTATGAAATAACTCTTTTTTAATTTAAAATTGTTCTTAAGGACCAATTGTCAGACCACAAATATTCTCTTTAGAGTCATAAGTTAACATAAAAATATTAAATAAATAATGTTTAGACATATCCAGTCTTATTGGACTAAGAAACAGAATGGTGTGACAAAGATTTTAAATAAAAAATTGGATAGCAAAAATGTTACTATATTGCAATTATGTTCTTTAACCTTAACCATAAAAAGTTCACTAACCTTTTACCAATCTACCCACTTTTAAACAAAAAAATACAAGTACAAAATACAGGTACATTGAAAAAAGTAACAAAATATAAAACATTAAAATTTATAATCTATTTTATATTCAATTATTACGAACGGAAGATTTTATGAATATCTTCACACGTTTTTGTACAGAGATATTTCAATCAGCTGACAATATTGCATAACGGACTTTGCACCCAAATACGACAGTACAGAGGTTAATATCGTGTGCACCATGAGTTCCACCACCATGCGTTATACAAATTGATATGGACGTCCTTCTGTCCACATCGTATGCAACGTACTGATTGACGGGTTTGCAGAATCGCACATAACCTAACCGATGCTGCAAATATTGAATAATATGCACTAATAATATCGCCTTGTCCACCGCAAAGCCGGTGTGTCTAGCGGCCGATAGTGCCTGAGTATTTATTTTTACCCGTTACGTGTTCACAGCTGTCTGCTTCGTCTCGACCGCCCGGCCACCAAGGAAAAACGTGATTTTCAACAACCAAACTCATTAAAAACTATATTTATATACCTTTCAATGAGACCTACGGCGTATAACGCGCTTCTATAGCGTATATTCGGACGCAGAAACCCGACTCGCTATATTTGGAACGCGTTTTAACCGGGCCCGAGAGAAATTGAACGTCCCAAATAGCATCGTACCTACTCGGAGTTATCCGCACGTAAAAACGGCCTATTAGACGGGAATGTCGTAAAATAATACTGGCTCGTACCTCGGTCGTTCCCGGCAGCGGAGGACACGTACACGCGACGATTCCCAGGAGAGAAAAACCACAAAATCCTGCACTGAAACACGGAGAGAGTACACAGCGCGTGCAATCACTCAATTCACAGCCGGCAATGAATTATTCACAAATGACTAGTCGCACACTAGAGGTAAACAGAAAATACACAGATTACACTAACTTAAAATCTATGATTTCCACAAAAATATCTAGTTGAACCGAACGAAAAACGCGCCAACTGTCAAACTAAAAAACTACAAGCACCCACGCGCCGCGCGTCCGCGCGGTCCGAGTCCGCTTTACTGACTGGTGCGAGGCTGCCGACACACGAGTCGCACGACGCCCGAAACCGTCCGTCGCCACGCTGCACACTAGACGACAATCGGCTAACTCTACGATATGCTTCTGTCGCAGTTTACTCTTCATTTATGTAATAAAACACCAGCAATTCCGCTATCGCATAATTGATAAAATATTTTACTAACGTTGACGTTATCTATATCGCGATGCGACAAAATGAGATAACCGCTCGAACGTGAATTCTAGCGATAAAGTAAGGCGGCCGCGTTGAAAAGATCTCCGAGGAGTACGAAAATACGTATAAGCTAGCAGTCATCTATATCTGTGCGGAATAGACGATGACCAGACGCGCATGCGTCAGACGGACCGCCGGTACGTCAGTGAATGACAAGCCCTGCGCTTGTATTAGCCGATCGATTTTAAAAGAAATGTAGTGTCTTGAGTGGAGGAGTGCTGTTACCGCTTTTATATTTAGTTTAGTAACCGTGAAGTGCACAGCGCATGCGAAACAACCAAAGAACTTACAAACACGTAACGTAACATGTTTCAGTTGAATGGGTTGGGTTTAGCGTAGTAGTTTTAGTCTAATTACTATTTCGTTATACTTGTGATAGATAAGTAGAATTTAAAATATATCATTAGCTACCTCTGTAGATAGGCACTAGACCTTTAGGCTAATTTATAGAAATGCGTAATATAATTTTTTTATGAAAAATAAGACATATTCTTAGTTTAGTCAATTATATAAAAAATAAGATTTTACTCTATGTAGTGTTAATCGAAGTATCAAACCAAAAAAATGGAATAAAGCAAGAATTTAATGTAATGGTTAAGTAAAAGCAATTTTGTAGCATTTGAATATATTAAATAACATGTAATACATATTATAAAAAACCTAAGAAAATATATATAGGCAAGGCTACATCTAGTTCCTTTGAATATACATTTTACCAGATCTGTTAACATCATACAAAAGAAAAGCAAGAACATTATTTAGCTACTTACAGCGCCATCTAGTGACGAGTAGCAACAACAAGATTAAATTTTCATAAATGGATTCATACCCTCTGCGTGTATTGGTATCCACCTTCTAGATACTAATTGAAATGAATATGTAGGTACCTGTAACAAATAAAAAACAAGATTATTATTTTTCTTCAGACTTCCTTCAATAAATTCGTCTAATACCTATATATAATAAAATAATGCAAATAACTTTCCACGAATGAGACGATGAAGCTAATACCTACGTATTTAAACTCTAGCTAGTTTTAGAATATAAATGAGAAAATATAATTATATGTTTTAGAATAAGTCCGTGACGGAACCTGATCGTAAATAACCGTTTGATGGTTGAATTATTGAGGAAAATAATATAATAATACAGTTTTTCCTACCTACCTACATAGTTTTTCATTGTAGGATGATAAATAATTGGTCATCTTTGTCGACTCATTACTATCTGACATGTCAGGCTAACCTAGTGAGGAATTCGTACATCTTTAAGAACCTATTGAGGAACTCTTAACAACGGTTTAAGGTTTTAAGGAAGGATGAATAGGTCTCTTCACGAGGTTTTCCTTCAAAGTTAAGCAGGTGAATTAATTTACCAAAACCTCAAAAAATCAAAGTTGCATAGTATTTTATTGCATTTCGATATTATCTTTTACATCGATTCTCATTTACTGTATGCATATCATCTGAATTCACAGAAGCTTTACATAATAAATTTAATGTGCTACAATATTCATTTGCTTCAAGATATACCTACGTATATAAATCAAATTATAATTATTAAATGAATATTTTATTTAATTTACAGGAAATCTAAGTAATTTTGAAGTTTTATGTTAGAAACGAAATATAATCGTCCTCGGACTCCATTTTCAATATGGGGGCCAAGACATAAGAGTTGTGACCCTATAAATTAGAATGTAACTACATTAGGGGTCAGAATATTCAAAAAAATAATTGTGTCCGTTGATTATTGCAACCCAAATGAAACTTTTCAATGGATAGTCCATTTCCATTATTTTGAATTGACTGATGGTTCACTTTAATAGAGGGTCTTTACTACAGTATAATTATGTGTTAGACGTCAATGATATGACGTCATAATGAACAAGGCTGCTATACATATTTCCTTTATGAATTGAATACCACAGAATATAAATGCATTCTACTTATTAAATACCTTTCTCCTGACGTCCTATATATCGAAATGATTAATTGACAATCTTTACAAATAATTGCTATACTATTATATTATTATAAACCTTTTATATCACATCATATTTTAATATAAATAATTGGTAAAAATAACTGAACTACTTTCTGAACGTGGTAGAACCCTTTGTGGTTTAACTCCGGCGGCACCACCGTCACACCTATTTCTGCCTCATAACAGCAGTGTTAAGTGCTGCTGTGTTCTGGTTTGAAGGGTGCGGTAAGGGAGACATACTTTTCCGAGGAGTTCAGCTTAGTCCTCAGGAGTACCGGCGCATATGTGGTCGACCTTAGGTAAGAATATCTAATCCTATCTGGGGTTGATTATAGATGTCCATGGGCGGCAGTAGTCACTTACCATTAAGTTGACTGCACGCTCGTCTGGTATTCCAATATAATAAAAAAAACTACAGTACTGTTATAGAACAGAAAAAAAACGGTTTTGTGAAAAACATAATGGAATTCCCAAAATTTAGACAAATACATACAATAATATACCTACGCACATACACTCAAAAAACCTTACCTTTCACAATCACGTAAAAGGACATTATTAGCCTTATGGCACTGATTTCGATCAATCGCGCTGTTATGTGCATATAAACTCAATCATCACCTAATTTAATACTGAAAGTAAACATGAGAAAACTATGCCTAAATTCTTAATAAAGCTCTCAAAATCGTATAACAATTATTTAAAACGCTATTAACCCACCAATATCGCTTTATAAGCCGATATGAATATCTAGGTGACTTATAAGTCACCCGGATTATTCACCTGTGTTCCAATAAAACTTTTAAAATTCAATTAAGCCGGGCGGCATATAGTTTCTTTTTTAATTTGCGGCCTTTGCTTCCGTTCATACAAGCCGGTTGGAAATTAAATTGGATTCCACAGAGCTAAGATATGTATGTAATTGAAATTTCCAGAGCTATATGGGTCTATTAGGCGGTCAGATCTAGATTGAGTGCAGCCATTGACTAAGTATTGTTTGCTTCAGTCAATTTCATATACTACTGTTGGGTGCAGGTCTTTTTGTACAACAACGAAGGTTTGTAGCGTAAAATGATTTGATGAGTTGATGGAGAAAATGTTATTGGTAGGCATTTTTATAAAATTGGAATAGCAATTTTCTTTTTATAATATAAGAGTAGCAGACGAGCATGCAGTCCACCTGATGGTAAGTGGCTACTGCCGCCCATGGACATCTGTAATCAACCCCAGATAGGATTAGATATTCCTACCTGAGGTCGGCCACAGATGCGCCGCTACCTAAAAGTCTGTCTCCCTTTCCACACCCTTCAAACCGGAACACAGCAGCGCTTAACACTGCTGTTATTAGGTAGAAATAGGTGTGGCGGTGGTGCCGCCGGAGTCGAACCACAGTCGCACAATACTCTTAAAAATGACATCAATAGCCCTTATAAAACAGAAATATGCGTCGGTAGCGCCTCTGGCGTCAAACGACAAAGAATTTTACTAACTCAAGGGTTCTACTTAATAACAATTTATTTATTTACATTTGATTCAGACATAGTCCATATATTTTTAAGTACATATTTACATTGCACTTAAAAATCTATGTTAGTAAAATTTTTCATAATTAAAAAATAAATAAGTAACAAAGTGAACAATAAATCTAAAATCATAATACCACAATACCATTTCAATAATTGTCACAATAATGGCGGAAACGAAAATTTATATAATCCTAAAATAGGAATAAACAATTTATTTAAATGAAGGTTAAGTAATCGTTGCAGCGCATACCTGTGTGCCTAATTACTGGAGTATTTTTATCTCTAAATAAATTAACAATAGTAAAAAATCTGGTCACGTAAATAGCGTACGCCTGCCACTTAAGTTCGTAAGCAATACTCATTTTCTTTCACGCAATTATATGTGGTTTTTCGTTAGTTATAAAGGTGTAAATTGTTTGTATGTTTATGGTATGTAATAAGTATTTGTGGCCGAATTGTACGGTTGTCGCATAATCTATTAACGACGGGCCTTGAAGCGATTAGTGATCAAACAACGCTATCTCGGAGTTGTTTTAGTGTGATATAAATGTAGGGGTGGCAAAAATGTGCGTTGGCAAAGTGGTAATAATTATTTAATAATAATGAAACCCGAAAGTATTATCGGAAGATTTTAAATTGCTCTAAGACCGCGTTTCCCAACCTGTGGTCCGCGGACCCCTGGGGGTCCGCGAGTACATGTACGGGGGTCTGCGGTATCTTCTCTGGACATACATATCGCTCATTAAATGCAAAAGGGCCGCAAAACGAAAAATCAGCAAACCAGTTTTATTAGAAAAATGTGATCTAAGAACACGGTATTTTAAAAAATTAAACAAGATGCATCCAATGATGTATAACACTATTATTAATCTATAAAAAAAGAAAAAATACATAAATTGATTTTTCAAATTTTGTTTTGGCTCTCCTGTAAAAAAATAATATTTGGGATTGCGTTTATTTATTTTATTAAGGGGTCCGTGAAAACTGTGCTTGATTTCCTAAGGGTCTGTGGACTGAAAAAGGCTGGGAAACGCTGCTCTAAGAGATTCGATATGGTTTGACATACAAATTATTACATAATTTGGTATATTTTTCAATTAAAGATTGATTTGGTATTTCATTAATGTTTAAAATTGTCTTGTCTAATATCACAGCCTAATTCCAAAAAGTTCTAAAAAGTTATAATCAAGAAAGGCATTCTTCGTTTCCCGCCTCATAAAACTAGTTCCTATTCCGACTCCTTCACTGTTCATGCAGTCAGACTGTGGAACTCGCTTCCACCTAACATACGAGACTCTAAAACAATATCTATTTTTTAAAAGAGAGTAAAGGATAATTACTTCTCCTTAGTCAGATGATTATTCGTTAATTCGTTTAGTATATATCCATATATTAACATAATTATTTGTATGTATCCTATTATATATGTGTACTGGTTATAATAATATATATTACATCGATTCGGTATTATATTTAATATTATTCGGTATTACTTTATGATTAAAATATAAATAATATATCTTTATCCTGTCTCGTGCACGCGTATCCACCATTTGTTAACACCTTTCCTTTCACAGGTCTGCTGGAAGAATTTTCATTAGGAATAAGCAGTACCTTTGCACAAAATGTTATTTATAAGTCTTTTGTATTAGTTATCCGTGTGCATAAATAAATAAATAAAGGCAATTTGAAAAAATGCTATAAATTAAACATAAATGAATTAAAAAGTATTGTTAATTAAAACATTTTATCGTTTTGATTTCGTTCGTAGTTTGAAATCTAAGGACTTCTAATTTTACGAAGTAATGTGGAAATAAATTGTACATTATTAAAAAAAGGGTTGAGTAAACCAAATTAGGTACATCCTGCGTTTTTGTTTTTTGCCACTATTTTTTTTATAAACTATCTTGTGACAACCCTACGTAAACCTCGCTCAGTGATAGTTACGTGCGTCAGTGCTTATCATAATGAAATTATTTTACGGTTACACCTTGTTCCATCAAATTATTACTTCATTTATTTGTAAAGCCACTTGATCATAGACTAAAAATAAGGCCCCCTTGTTATTCGGATGATAAAAATGAAATGCGTTATTTATAACTTCTTTCATTATTTTACATCATTTGAAAGATATAATCAAAATTTACATTATTAATGTTACGATATGGAATACTTTTAAATAACATATTTTTAAGTATTACACCTAACTCGTTAAAACACAATTTAATATATTTTATTAATATTTAAGATTGCTTGCAAATATTTGAAAAACACGCTCACTAATTTGATTTTACAAAGTTATGTGCGTATTATAAGAATTACTTAATTTATTATAAGAAGCCCAAAAATAAATCCTAAAAGATCTTTTTAAAGATCTTTTTAAGTCTATCAATTCACACGTGGCCAGTGCGGTTAACTTTGGCCTCATACTTCTTTTAGTTAAAGGACTTCAGAGATTTGGACACCAGCAGTGAAACGGTAATGGGTAGATGTTACAGAATAAACAACAGCGCTCCTAGCGTTAAAAAATTCCAACCATGCGTCATACTGAACAAGTTACAAGTACTACTTGTACAAAATATGAAGTTATATCAGCCGTTATTCCCCAGCGCTGATGTGAATAAAAGTTGAAATCCAAGCTTTACCTATAAATCACAACTGGACATAGTTTCAAACATTCGATAAATACATTTTTCAAACAGTTCCCGAAGCAATCTCAAACATTCATGCACGGTTAAGGTAAGGACAGATTGACGCCAAACATTTTAAAAATCGCAATTTATAGGTATTTTTTGTTTATGGACTAGTTGAATTATTCATTTCGTACTTCTCATTAAATGATTCATTTAATGAGAAGTACGAGAATACTTCTCATTAAATGATTCATTTAATGAGAAGTACGAGATGAAGATGAGTTATATACATAAAACGAAAAGTAAGACGAAACGTGTTCAAAAGCTTATCACACACTTTTGCAGTGTATAAACGGCTCTTTGGTTATAAATGATTAAATGGTTGAGTTTACATAAGACATCACTAAGATAATGTTTATTTATAGGTATAATTAAAATTTGATTTACGGGAACAAACATGAATAGATAGGGATTGGATCAATTAAGATTGTAACTTACAATGGCGATATATTTATGAGTAAAGATAGAGATATAAGTAAATAATTATAGAGGAAGGTATACCTTTGTCCATAATTATGGACACATTGACAAAACCTGTTATTTTAAACACAATATTATCGAACCAATTTTTAAACATAAAAGAGAATGTGTCATTATTTCGTGAATGTGTCTTCACCTTTATCCCCCGTTGCTAGGACCAAAATAGCTCAGTTCAAACAATGCACAGACTAAACAGCAAAGTCAATCTGTCTATCTGTTTAATATATATTTACTGTTCCACCGGCATTGTGCCGTTTCGAGCGGATTTAGATGGCAATGAGACTGGATTTATGATTTGGGATATTAAATTAGACTATAGTTTATTCCTCCGCATCTTTACGCATACTACGCATAGTAAGATGTTCGGTTAGACGTTCTTACTGTATTTTTTCCGTTAAATACTTTGGAGTTAAACTATATTTTATGGTATAAGTTAATTTAATATTAATTATGAAGAATATATAGGTAGATAAAAAATCGGATTTTTATGGATAGGTTGAAATTTGTGTTAATGTCCCTATTTAATTGCCTAAGTCACGTATATTAGAGGTAGGAACATAATCTTACTAAAAAGAGCACGTAATATAAAGATACATTAAAGCCATAGATAAGTTAAGATTACTCACTCCTAATAAGAAAATGTACCCAGTTTTGAGAATTGAAATAGTTGCGTGAAAAAGTTTTGTCACGTCTCCGTACAAAAATGTCCCTAAAATATTTGAAATACTTATTTATTTATCATGTAAATTACGCAGTATTAGTTATTTATTCGTAAATTTTCTCTAAAAATGTTTTTATTTGTCAAGAATTCAAAAAAAGAACTTACTAATAAGCCGTTTGTGGCTTCATTCAATTTCTAGGCGGCGAAGTATCTTTACTAATCTATGATTAAAGCGTAAAAAATATTGAGTTTTAAATAATTTGCTCGTGGCAAGCATGCGCTGGCGCCGTGTACGATATACAAACTATTACAAACATACGTACAATTATATATATTAAAAATGGAATGTTTATAATTTCCGTGTCTTTCATACTTACACGAAAACTCACAACAGTAAAATAAATAATAACTGACTTTCATCTCCTATAAAATAATTTAAAAATATGGTAAAGTACATACAATAGACATCATCGTCATGATTAATGTGACCATAATTTTGCACGATTTACCAGGACACAACCAGGACAGAAAAACCTTAATCAAAAAAGAGAAAATAAAAAATAATATCGATTGTACATATTTTGCATCGTTTTTAAAATAACTATCACCACACAACTTATCCTTATCAGGTTATCAATTTAGAAGACGTGCGTCAAAGCGGATCATTTGCGTCAGAGTTTTCACATTATGGTATTATCTGTGTTCAGCAATCCCGGATTATACCAAATGTGATAATCGCTTTCCAATTAATAATTATTTTTACTAGTTTACTGCATGTATGGTATGTTTTTGATTCTATGCTTCATGATATAATATGCTTCATAGAAGCGGGTTGGTACTGAAATGATTTCGGTTAATATTCAGTCTTTAAATAATATATTCGTCAAATACGTGTTAATACGATACAAGTATTTTTTTTTCTAAACAGCTGTAATACTTCGAGAACTTTGTCGCAGCCATTTACACCTAACTTCGAAGCACCTGATTCTGCATAAAATATTATTAGCATTCTCGAACCACCGTCAGCAGCCGCGAGCAAGAGTTTGTATGAATTTTATTATTTTTTGTATGTATGTATGATTGTATTATTTTTTTGTATGTTTGTATATTTATACTTGTATGATTTTTTTTAAGTTGAATTACCTTTATTTATTCCCTTAAGAGAGGAATTTCAAAAACCTTTTTTTGGTACTTATTTTCATTATAAAAAAAATAACGGGCTGCACTCCGGGAGTGTCGGCAGAAGTGAAACTTTTGAAACCTGAATAATAAAATATAGTAAATAAAAAAATGAGACTGATACCCATTGACATATTTTTTCTATGTCGATTCCGGATGACATCTTGACTTTTGCAGTTTGCTTTGCCGTCTTATGAAGTTTTGATCAGGCCACGTGTCCTTATGCAAGTTGAACACGCGCACAACGCCGCTAAAGCATTTCACACTTCAAAAAATTTAGTGAAAAATTTCATGCATTTAAGCCCATAGGTATAAGCTGTGTTATCTATGAGTCTGTTTATAGAGTTTTATTAAGTGGACTGCACTGAAAAGGAATAGGAAGAGAATTTCACAAATTTCAAAGTTGAGAGAGATCACGAGCTCGATGTTACAAAAATATTCAAATAGAATATTCAAGGTGGCTCCGCTGTAGAATAAAATCCTCCTGAATAACATATCCCTTGAATCGGTTATTCCGATTCATATCTCCGATCAGCTATATTTATACAAATAAAAGAATTCGAGCGTACCTCTGTGATTTCAATATAACTATTTTCTAAGCCAATTTATTTATATGAAACAAAAATGTCAGTTTTTTTATTTTTTTATCTGTATAATTTTATCGGTCTTACGGGTTGTTTTAAAAATGGCATAATCAATTTGGACAAGACTGTCCTGATAAATTAAATAGAAAGACTTTCCCGGGAACTTTATAGGTATGTACAATTTTTAGAAAATTACACAGAATACTGTATACGTGATAAGTGGCGTAAATAAAGAAAACCTGCAGGCGTCATTTATGATACCACAATAAAAAAAAAACACGAATTTACACATTCTTGCCACGAACGTGCAAGATGTGGAATGAACTTTCTCCTCCCGGAGCGCTATGACATGGGTTTCTTCAAAAAAGGTGCAAAAAGAGATCTCCTTCAAAGCCGGCGATGCATTGGCGACTTCTCTGGTGTTGCAAATGTTCATAGGCGAAGTTGACTACTTTCCATCAGGTAGCACGTCTGCTTTATCATTAGGCTCAAATTAAAAAAATGTCAATATAACAACAAGAAAAAGATTTTCATTTACTATAACTTAAGTAATTTATAAATAATCTAACCGTGATAGTACCAAGTCGCACTCCAGACTTTACCTAGTTTCTTTAAAGCAAGCCTATACTCAAGATGTTTTTTGGAATTTGATAAATAGCGCGAACGTTACTAAGCTGTTTTAGTAGCAAATTGAGCCAGTACGATCGTACAGAAATCGCAAAATAATGTATCTTATATTTCTGTAACAGAGTTCACTTTCATAAATCACTTTTGGTTTTTGAAATCCGGTAATTGACAGGAAAATAAATTAGTGTTTTGATGGTTAAATACAATACATTACATTCTTCAAATAAAATAAGTCATTAGAAATACAACGAATTCAAAAGTCTTGCTTATATACGAAAATGGAATCGGCCGTTTACTTGTGATGTTGACTGTGCTAAAAAATCATTAAAGATGTATTAATTTAATCGCCAATCCAATCCTATTTGAGATTGATAACAGATGTCTATGGACAACAGTAGCCACTTATTATTACTTTGCTACTTCAACTTCATTAAAAAAACCATTTCGACTTAAAAAGCCTATATCGGGAGGAGTAAGAACAAATACTCGTAGTTCGATCGGGAACTTTGTATTGTTCGGGAACGCCCTCAATTTGTACCTTTTATATCATTTTGGAATGACCTAATCAAAAATATTACACGCTTTTTGTTTACTCCAATTATTTTTCTGTCAAGTTCTTATTCGTTTAAAATTATGATGTCCCGTTTTAATTCTACGTATAAGTGGTTATGCTAGTAAATGTGACAGCCCTACATAAAGAGCGAGGTTCAATTTTCCGAGGGTAAGGTTATTCGTAGTATTTTGTACCAATGACAATATTACAAGAATGTCAAGGTCAATAGTAAGTTGGATTCCTTTATTGCAAATATAATGAGGACATACCAACCTTCCTACCCAGCATAATCTTAAAACATATTAAAAACATTAATTAGGATTAGAACTAAGACTCGATTAAGTTCTAACGCAATTTTTCTTAGCTATCTCGCAAAAAACTCATCTTTTAATTAAGTAAAGTATACAGCTAGTTAGTCGAACCTTCCTAATACATTTATAAAAAATATTACTACAAATTATTAGGAAAATTATTGTATTTGTCGGTTAGGGCGGCCCGGCGTCGATGACGTCATCGAAGGCGCGCGCACCGCCCGCATTGATCCGCGTTGCCCCTTCCAGCCGCTGCAGCCAACTAACCTCCAACGGCTCTAACCAATACTTCTACTTAAAGCCGCTTAAAGCGCTCTACATTCTAAATCAAAATTAGGCAGCTAAAAAGGTTACAAGCGAAGCAACTTATAATTAAATTTCGACGCTATTTCTATATGTTTTGGATTTAAATTTCTAATGATAACGGAATGTATTTTAGCGCGGAATTCGAGTGGCGGTTTTCTTACGAAAAAAGACGCCATATTCTTGAACAAGATATGAAATGTAATTATCTTTAAGAGGTATATTAATGAAGTTGTGATGAATTGGTGGCAATTAAATATGGCCAGCTCTGAAGGAGTTTCGCATACTTGCTGTAATAGTATTTCAAAGTTTTTGCGGGGAAAGTTTTCATTCAGTAATTTGAGGCGGGTAGAACGTAATTTATTTCGGCACTTAACCAAACAAAATGATATGATTGTATATTAATGATTAATTTTTGATTTCCATCTCGTTAAATAGGTCTATCAATAATATTGTAAATTGTAATGTAAGTAGGTATAATATAGATTATTATACTATTGTAATTTATGTAAAGTGAGTTCTTTTTTTAACATGAATTGAATCTTTTTAGAAGGATACATAATCTGTTTACTTATACTTAAGCATATCCGCCAAGTAACATATAAGTGTTTTTTATCTGTGATTATTTGTAGGCAGATGCACCAACTTATCTGTTCAGTTGACAGGGTCGCTAGTGCAGCGTCCAATGTTACCATATAATTATATTTGCCTACTGAAGAGGGAGCTCAACAACTTTGAGACCTATGATTTTTACTAGATAAAATATGTAAAAAATATTTAAAAAGATAAATAACCTTCGTAAACATCCTAAAAAAAGAATTAGGTTAATAATGTCAAATTTTAATTCTTAAATGATATTCTAGGACAGGAAAAATAAAAAGTCCAGAATTATTAACTATAATTAATTATATTTTATAAAAATAAAATTTATATTTTATAAAAATAATTATGGTCATGATCTCTAACTTCGAGGGGCTCCACACCAGACATCCCTGAGCGAAATAATGACGATGCGCCTGAGGTGCCTGTGCCAAGTGATTTACATAATTCGTCATCAGAGTCACTTGAATCGCTTTCGCTATCACTATGCAACTTAATAATGAATGGTTCTTCTAAATATCCATCATTGTTCCTGTATTTTTCTTCAATTCTTTTTACGTGGTGACAATGGTTTTTCCACTCTTCTTTTGTTATTTTATCGAATGCATTCTGAATTAACTGGGGCATTTCAGCACTAGATTTACCAACATTTCGCTCAGCGACATTTCTCTTCATTGAACTCCAAACCATCTCGATTGGGTTCAAATCACAGTGGTATGGCGGTAACCTGAGAACAGAATGGCCATGACTTTTTAATAGATTATCTATTTCATATTCAGGAGCTGGTTTATTACGCTTTATTAATTCTTGCAGTTGAGGTTTCGTCATTTGCTCAGAAAATTCTATATTTCTCTCCCTCAGCCACAATTGCATGACAGCCTTAGTGTGGTTTGAATTGGGACATTTATTAACACAAATGCTGTGATAGGGGGCATTGTCCATCACTATAAGAGTATGCTTATGCAGGTTCGGCAGCAATTTCTTAATAGTCCATCTTTTAAAATTATCATTATTCATTTCATCATGGTAGTCACCGCTCTTAGTGTTTGATTTAAACACAAGAAGAGCATTCTCTACAAAACCTTCTTCGCCTCCTGCATGAACTATTCCACCATACTACTAACTATTCCAATATAATCCACCTATTCCCTTTTGATACTGGCTCCAAATCACCTTCAACATCTGGGCCTTGCCAACATTTGTCAGTTGAGTGAGATGAGTGTATATAGGTCTCATCTAAATAAACGACGGGTTTTTTTTCTCCAGACTCATTCTCACGAATTTTTTGTAAGTATGCAGCCCTCCACGCAGTTATGTCATTACGCTCACATAGCACTTTTCTATTTGTTTTAGTTTTTTTAAAACGAAATCCTATTTTATGCAGCAGTTTTCTAAGTGTTTCACGTTTTGCAGAGAAATCAATTTCTTCTCTAAGTATGTTTAATAATTTTGGTATAGTCGGAATTTCTTTCCTAAATGAATAAAATTCATGAATTTTTCTCCGTATGACGCCAATGTCAAAATCATCAATGTCCAATTTTCCTGTTTTTCTTTCTCTATTCTTACCGGGAGTAGATAGTTTGACATTACTTTCTTCAGCTTTTTTCTTTTCATTCATGAGCTTGTAAACAAATCGTTCGCTTACTACTGTAGCAAAAATATAAATACATGAAGTATAAAAAAACATTTACTACCAAAAATACTCAGTGACACTTTAACTAAGTAAAATAAAATAACTGAAATATTTACGCGGGACTTTCTATTAATTAACTATCAACACTTCATAGCAACACTAACCTGTCGCAGCTGCGACGCGTTCTGTCACTTTCTCAAACGGTATTTTCGGAGCTAGCAGGCGTTTTTCTTCCCTCATGAAATCTAAAACCTTTAAAATAATGACCCGTGCATCACTTTTGAGAGGCTTAGGCATTTTTAATCACTTATTACAATTATATTCGAATCGAAAAACAAAGAGCACTCACACTTCAAAGAATTGACAGCGGAATGACATTTCAAAATGGCGGTCGGCTTTGTTTTAGTTCCAGATTTGTCTACTGAACAGAAAAGTTGGTGGCACTATACATACATTTAGTTATTACTATAATTCAACATAAAGTAAAACAGAATAATTATGAGAATTCAACGCATAGATAACAAAGTAAAATTTTAAAAGGCTTAATCTACGTTAATTTTTTCTGCGTAATCCCCTAAATAATAATTCCCGCGCTCCGTAAATCCAATATGGCCGCTTGTTTTCGCTTTACGTAAATTAGTGTCAGGCCGTCAGGGTGAGGTTTGAGAGGTGACATCTGCCGTATAAATGTTGACATTTTATAACTCGATTTTATTACGTTCAAAAATGGAAGCCATGGATTTATTTTGTGTTTATTTTTTGTTTCGATTTTTAATGTTCATAATAGTACATTACAATACGAGGACGAAAAATTTTTTTCTGACAAGTGTGAGTTTGCAGGCCGAGCCGCAGGCGAGGACTGCAATCACACGAGTCAGAAAAACATTTTTCGTCCGCGTGTTGTATAAAATTTTATATTACGGGGTCGGAAATGGGGGTTTTGCGCACGCGAAGCGTGCGTAAAACGTCCATTTACGCACGCCGTGATATAAATGCATTTTTTTAAGATACTATACTCAGTTACTGTACTGGACTGAAGAATTGACAGACACTCCAAATAATAAGCTGTTATGAGGTAGAAATAGGTGTGGGGGTGGTGCCGCCGGAGTCGAACCACAAAGGGTTCTACCACCTTCAAAACTTCTAATTTTTCAAATTTATATGCATAGTGGAAATTATCAGTAGCTAACATTTCCAAAAATTGTGTGAAGTATACGAATCGGCACTTGGCCAGTGCGGTAGGCTGAGGCCTAAATTCCTCTTGCTGGTAGAGGAGACCTGTGCTCAGCATTGGGTAGTCCCAAGTCCTAGTGGACTCGGATTTTAATATTCCGCTGGGACTTAGTCAAGGTAAACACCTATTTTTTCATTAAGTCAATTAAAATTAAGACAAGAGTACCTGCATAATGAATTATCGATCTTTAAAACATGTGTTGCGTGTATTTTTTTCATCCCTGTTAATGTCTGATTTGTTAGTAGCTAAATGTTAAAGTGTTAAAATTATTTTTAAAAGTAATTGTTATTTGAGCATAAGTATAAAAAAAAAATACTAGTACAAATGCTTAGTTATGGAATCTTCCAATTTTACTTGTTAATCATTAATACTAAGAATAAAAAATAGTAAGATTATTTTTCAGCTTGATATAAAACCTTGACGAATAAGTTTCATGCATAATTCCGATCGTAAAAACGATTGTTATTTCAACCCTGTAGAATCCCATTGACCTAGAAACGAAACGGGTAGACCCTGCGTGCAGGGCTGAGCGTCACAGATATACATATTGTATTAAACGTTTTTGTTATTGCAAGTTTTCATATAGACGTTGGGAAATTCTCATATTGGACTCACATCTAGAATTTTGAGTTCGTTCTTTGGCTATCTTTCTCTTTCTAAATATATATAACTCAAAGGTGACTGACATAGTGATTTATCAACGCACAGCCCAAACCACTGGACAGATCGGGCTGAAATTTGGCATGCAAGTAGATGTTATGACGTAGGCATCCGCTAAGAAAGGATTTTGATCAATTCTACCCCCAAGGGGATAAAATAGGGGATGAAAGTTTGTATAAATCTTCTTAGCTAATAATATTACTTCGTAACGCGAGCGAAGCCGCGGGCAAAAGCTCGTACAGATATAAAATGGATAGAATACAGATTGGTCAGGACTCCAATGTTCTTACTACTTCTTAGCACACATAACATAAGTACCGAAGACGAGTCGGTAATGAGTAAAAAATAATTATTAGCTGGCGTCCACACATTAGGTATTGATGCTAGGCACAGGTCTGGCACACTGTTTCAATAAACAACTTCCAAAGTCTTCCTACTTAGAAGTTCTTTTTAAAGAACATTTAACAGTTTTTTGAGGCATTATCAATGTGCTGTTAAGCAAGAGATATAGAATAATTTCAACTGATTAAGACATAAAATAATTTTACTGACTAAGTAAGATGCCTGAGATTCTGCGAGATCCTCGAATCACGATTGAGAATCCGAGTTTCTAGCCACTTGGCTCAGTGCTCATTTGCTAGTATAATTTGTATTGTGTGGCAATGGACAGATAGTCTTCAGAATTACCTACGCATTATTTGGTAACCTCAGACCTAGCTGAGGTCTTTTTTGTAATATAGGAGAAGCAGACGAGCAAGCAGTCCACCTGATTGTAAGTAGTTACTACCGCCCATGGACATCCCTAATCAACCCCAGATAGGATTAGATATTCCTACCAGAGGTGGGCCATAAACGTGCCACTACCTCTGAGGACCAAGCTGGAACGCGTCAGATAAGTATGTTCCTTACCAAACCTTTCAAACTAGAACACAACACTGCTGTTATGAGGTAGAAATAGGTGTGTCTACCAGGGATCTACCACCTTCTCAAGTTGTGGTTGATTACAAATATGTACGGACGCCCGATGTGTGTGTGTGTGTGTGTATATACGTATGAAGTAATTGTAGTTCATAACGTCATAAGTGTAGCAAACATGTAAACGCACATCACGTAACGCGTAATAACTTCCCTGTCAGGACCGCTCGCATATTCCCGCGCGCCCTACCACGTGTGGTACAAGTTGTGAGACGTGGGATAATAAAGAAAAATGTGATACAAAACGATTTATATTACAATATGAAAAATTACATAGGTGACAAATTACGTTATTTTTTATTTTTTTATTTGACTGCTAGATATCTTAACTTGCTTGATATGTAATATATGCGCTAATATTTTACAACCACACTAACATTGCATCTTTTGATGAATATTTTAATATAAGTAAGTATTTCTTTTTATTTGCAATTGCACTTTTATGTTGCGGATGTTGTGATCACTTACTGTGTCATGTGTCATTTAAGTGGTATTTTTAAATTTATTTCATTTTCCGTTAAGATAAAGTATTTGTCTTGTGGCAGTTTTTAAAAGATTGGAGTATCAAATGAGCTTGCCTTTCGCCTAATGGAAAATCATCACTACCCTCTACGCACATCTGTGATCAACTCCACATAGTACAAGTTACACGAAGCCGGTCACAAATGCATTGCCAATGCTAAGGTGAGATAGTCTCCTGTATGTAATATATGATGATGTCAGTCAATAATGATGCAAGTCAGCCATTCTTTTTGAGTCACTCCGCTCAGCGCCCCGCTCATCGCCCCGCTCTCCGCCTGTCCCTTGATCAATGACGTTATTGTTTGACGTACTATTGATTTATAGCCCCAACCTCGCCTTTATTTCAGTTCTCTGAAAGTCATCATTCGGTTTTTACGATCGGTTCGATTTGTATATCGTATGCATGCGGTTTAATTTCGACTGGGAAACTCTTCCGAGATACTAGTGTTGAACGTAAAACGAATTGTTATATGGTATTGAAACGCGTTTAGTTGTGGATGTTAGCGGGTATCTATTTCACCGCGGGAATCGTAAAATGGGTATTAAACTTAAATTTTTTTAGCATTCAATTGTAGCAGGTTAAAAAAATCTGCCATGGTTGTGGCACGTATTGGTCTTCGGGAGTATCTATTGGATCGATACATGAACTCTCATTAAAAAGGCTCATGAGCCTTTGTAGGTCCGCTGCTACTCGTAGTCCTTCCCCCTTCTTTGGTTAAAGCCATTCTGACCGGTCATGTGAATTATAGAAAAAGTTTGATCGATTAAAATATACCTGTCTAATACGGGTAGGCCACATTGACTACCAATTTGTTGGCCCATGGAATCCACCCCAGATGAGATTATAACTTGCCCCTAGATGCTTCGCTATCCCTCAGGACTAAGTTAAAACGGCTCACATATGTAAGTCTAACTGTTTTCCATATTCCAATTTCGCAGAATGATTACACGATCTTGTCAAGAGTACAACTGAAAATCGTTTTCTTTTCTTAGCCCTAAATTTAGCATCGGCTATCTCGACATTGCTACACGAATGACGTGCCAAATCTCCCTAATCGCTATCTCAGTGTCAAGGGTCACTTGAGCGAAAAAGCTAAGCGTAACCTGATTTGTAGCTTGGATTATTAGGGCATTTGGTTTTAAAGTAATGAAAAGGGCTTAAGAAGTTCTCGTAATAGTAATAACGCTTTCTTCTCTTTAACTCTTTGCTCCACAATAGGAGGTTTTTCTATGTAGAGGCCATTGATTGGTAAAGTTTATCCACTCCTAACAAGAACATGTAACCAGTTTTGACAATTGAAATTGTCACTGTCATCTATTTTCGTATTTGAAAAATATTTAAAAAATGTAATTTTTAGAGCATTTACGAATGAAACGATATTTCTCCGCACCACTTAACTGCACAAGTCGGCATTGTTCCGCGTAAATTACACCTTGAAAGTCGGAGACGTATGGGAAAACAGTCTGCCATTTTACGTATGTGTCTGCCATGTGTGGCTTCCTTCAATTACAAGGCGGTGAGATATCTTTACTAATATATGGTAGTAGCTATGGACACACAAAGAACAATATCTATACAAAAATCCAGACAACGAACATTAATCATATATTTATGTTGCCAGGGATTGAACTTGAAAACTTTTGTGTGTTAGACTGGTATAGGGATTGTTCCGCCATAGTCTTTAAATGTAGAAGTAGCATAGTTATCGCCAAACTGCTAGTCCGCTCTAAAGTTGTTGCGAGCAGGTGTAGTCATACAATTTGCCATGGCGACGCGATTCATTTCTATATTCAGAGCGGACTAGCAGTTTTACGCAATCTTATTATAACCTTTTGTCATTCGACTTTGAAGGCACCATCGTTAAAACCTTTTAAAATTATTATAACAGTGTTAGGCGTTGTTGTGTTCTACTTTGTAAGATGAATGGTTTGAAGGTACTACGGCAAAAACCAACATAAGGACATTTAAGTCCTCAGGGAAACCGCTCTCTCCTTTCATTTGAGCCTTGTAGGAGGCGAGAAAGGGATTTAAAAGGATTTGCAACAGTTCCTCTTCTAAATATCTGATTAACTGCAGTCAACAATACGATTAGCATTAAAAAGTAAAAAGGGAATTTCATGAAATACGAGATTTTTAATCCTAAGACAGAACAATAATAGAAATAACTAGATGTACGAGATATAATTTTGTGGTTTTAGTTTATGCAAATCACAAATAGTGTGAAGATCGGCGCATAAAGATTATTAAGATATTGTTAGTGTTTTGTGCCCTTATATGAAACCTAGAAAAGCAAAACGAACTCGAGGTAGCGTAGATAGATTAATCCACCACTTGTACTTGTCAACGGTTTCTCCCCGCCACCGCAGTTTCGCCGTAACGCTCCATGCAACTGGATCAAAATATCGGCAATAAATTAAATATAAACTGCGTATCATGAGTTGCATATTAAAATCTCTCAACTCCGTGATACTATTAGTCTAAACTTTTATCGTTTGTATGTGAAAAAAGAGAAACTACACCGAATTCCATTCTTTTTAGTTTTAGTATTTAACATTCGACTATATTGTTACATGTTCAGCACGAATGGCGTGCCAAATATCCCCAATCGCTATCAATGTCAGGGGTCAACCCAGCTCAGCGTTGTGGCTACGAAGACCCCTTTTAAACGATTGGGTCCGTAAAATATCGCACCTCATGTAATGTTTGCTTAGTCAGTAAATAAGTACGGTTAACTATCCAGGTAAGGTAAGATAAATACTTAGGTTTTTATTTAAATTTAGGTAGAAGTCGGTAGATGTGGCGGTGTTGCCACCAGAGTTAATTTATCAAATTGGAGTTGCACGTTTTTTTTATAATATAGTATAGGTGTAGCAGACGAGCATGTAGTCCACCTGAGTAAGTCCCGGTAAATGGCTACTGCCGCCCATGGACATCTGTAATCAACCCCAGATAGGATTAGATATTCCTACCACTACCAGTACCACTGAGGACTAAGCTGGAACGCCTTGGAAAAGTCTGTCTCCCTTACCACACCCTTCAAAACGGAACACAGCAGCGCCTCACACTGCTGTTATTAGGTAGAAATAGGTGTGGCGGTGGTGCCACCGGAGTCGAACCACAAAGGGTTCTACCACCTTCCAGCACACTTGATGGTAAATGGCGATTTATAAAATGGCTGCCTCAAATGGACATCTGTGGTCGATTCCTTATAGAAAAGGTTCTACTTGAAACCGATCATGGATACATTGCCACTGATAAGGACTATGATTGTTGCCTCATATGTAAGTCTATCCGACAAACTAATTCCTCCACCGAAATGCAAGGACTAATGGCAGAATGGTATGGCGGTGGTACATAATAGTTCTAACACTTTATAAACCGATTTAATACTATTTATTATTCCTTCATTACATTCTTCTAAAATACAAAGTAACTCAACACTACTTATAAAGCATAAAAATGTTACTGCCGCACTTTTAAAATTAGTTGACACTCATAGTGAAAATATTTTAAGTATTACAATACAACTGATTTCAAGGTATTGACCAGAGAAATATCGTTTTTGAAATATATTGCCTTCGAGAACGTTAAATGCACTTGACGGGTACTGATCGGCGAACATTTATATTACTTTGCGTAACTTTAGAATCTCAGTGTAATGATTGGATTTTTAATACAACTGTGTTCTGTAATTACAACACTTCCATATTGCATTTCCTAATGAGTATACATAGATAGCAGTGATAGCCTAGTGGTTAAGAAACTCGGCCTCTCGATCGAGGTTCCGAGGTTCAAATCCCAAGCACGCACCTCTGATTTTTAAAAGTTATGTGCGTATTAGAAATTAATTTTCACTTGTTAAACGGTGAAGGAAAACATCGTGAGGAAACCTGCATACCTGAGAGATATATAAAAAAAATCTCCAATGTATGTGAAGTCTACCAATACGCACTTGGCCAGCGCGGTGGACTATGGCCTAATTCTAAAGATACAAGTGGCAAATGCGTATGCAGTTCACTTGATGGTAAGTGGCTACTGTCGCCCATGGGCATCTGCAATCAACCCCAGATAAGATTAGATGCCTACCTGAGGTCTACCACATATGCGCCGTTACACCTAAGGAAAGCCTAAGCTAAAACACCATGGAAAAGTACGAGTATGTCTCTCTTACCACAACAACAATAATTCTACAAAAGATGTATTTTCTTTCCTTAATAACTTAGTACATATAGTTACATAATAGTGACCATGAGAAATCTTTAGGTAACATTTCAATTTGTAATTCGATCAGGATATATTTCTTGACACTCTTTTATATTGAATGAGAAGAAATGAACAAAAGCTGCATCTGCAAGGAAAACCGCAGGCTATAATTAATCAAGATTACATTAGCGGGAAATTACTGGCAAATCGACGTTGCGATTAATGGTTCCGACCTACATATCGGAGTAGGGTTGCCGCACACGAAATATTTACAAATAGTAAATACATTTTTTTGAAATAAATAGTGAGCGAACAGTTATCTTATGCACAGTGGGTGCTGTCTTGTATATATTTTTTTATAATATAGAAGTAGCTAATGAAGACACAGTGCATCTGTAAGTCACTGCCACCGTTAAACATCTGTAATCGACCCCAGATAAGATTAGAGTCCTACTTGAGATCGACCACAAATGCTAGCAACGCATTACTAAGAACCTGAGGACTAAGTTGGAACGTCTCCAGTATGTCTCCCTTACTCCTTTAATCTGAACACAGCAGCGCTTAATACAGGTGGTGTCACGGAGTCAAATCACAGAGGATTATACCTTCAGTCCATCTTATGGCAGATAGTTGCCAATAGGATTTGAAGGTGGTAGAACCCTTTGTGGTTCGACTCCGGCGGCACCACCGCCACACCTATTTCTACCTAATAACAGCAGTGTTAGGCGCTGCTGTGTTTCGGTTTGAAGGGTGTGGTAAGGGAGACATACTTTTCCGAGGCGTTACAGCTTAGTCCTCAGGGGTAGCGGCGCATCTGTGGCCGACCTCAGGTAGGAATATCTAATCCTATCTGGGGTTGATTTCAGATGTCCATGGGCGGCAGTAGCCGCTTACCATCAGGTGGACTGCATGCTCGTCTGCTACTCTTATATTATACAAAAAAGATATCTTTAATTAACCGCACTTAGAACTTAGAACTTTACTATTGAAATTTTAGGGTTTTAATGCACGAGCGACAGCCGGTGCTTACGACTGTCGGCGACTTCAGCGACCGCGGGCGTTGCAGTTGACTGTCTCCGTATTTCGTTAGCGACTGCCGCATTGCGATCATCATTGTCATTAGCTTACTGTTGCTTGTATGTTACCTCCTTTACCTGACGTGGACTTTGCTATATCTAAGCACTAAGTTGAAATGCTTCCTGTAAGTGTATTTCCTTATAAAACACCATATCGTACAGAGCAGTAGGAAATTAGGTTACTACCGCTGGCCTGATGACAAAACATACATCAGTAAACCGTTCTTTAGATACTTTAATGTTTTATTTCTTTTCTTAATTGACTAAAACGGGAAGGGAAATCTCACGTATCGATAACCAATACTCCAGCATCTCGGGCCCCCGTAAGGGTAGTTACCCTTCCTTCTTATACTTATTCTAATATTCATAACCTACTTGCAGTTATAAAAAAAACATTTCATCTATTAATAACTAATATAATAAAAGGGTAGTTGATAACCCTATGTGGCTGTGTCTGAAACACATTTGGACTGACAGAGATGTATTGTGTCGAAGATTTCCGTCCTGTAGCTAACTTGAGGATAGTTTCTTCATTTCAAAATGATTGCGTGATTCATATACTGAAGAAGGAAGTAATATTAATAAGTGATGAATGTCATAGGTATAAACTATACACAGTTATCGTAATTGGGCTTCTAACAAGTTATTGCATTATCATGTAACTCCTAAATAAAATTTTATATAATCAAATAAAGATGATAAAATAGGATTTCTGCAGAAATGTGATGCAACCTTTGAGGACTTAGTTGGAACGCCTGCGATAAGTACCTGTGTTTGTTTTAACATACTTACCACAGGCGTTCCTTAACACTGCGATTATAAAGCTTAAATAGCCGGTGGTGTCTCTGAAGTCGAAATAAATATTGTTCTACCACCATCATATTCTTCCTTAGCCCTCATTGGCAGCAACCTAAATGTGCTCGACCTCATTTGTGATTCTAGCCCTATTTGAGGCGGGTTTATCATGAAGGTCAGTGAAGTGTAGCCCGCACCAATTTGCTAGTCCGCTCTGAATATAGAAACGAATAGGAAATTGTAGATATTAGCGGGACGAAGAGAGTGGGACCCCTCCCGGCACCCATCCGCTGCCGCTCTCGCCCACGGGTGCGTTAGTATACCCTTACGTTACTACGGAATATATGCTTGTAGTTGTGCGCAACAACTTCAGAGCGGACTAGCAGTTTGACAGATAAATAGTAAATGTAAAGTGATGAATGGTAAAGGGACTGACCTGATCGGTTTCGTCAGACCAGCAAGGCACGCGTCTCAGTGCGTCGCCGCGACCGCCGGCGCATCACACACACGCTCACAACACCCACACACGCGCCGCCGACAGTGATCGATAGCGCCCGCTATAACAACCGCATCCTCCAACACTAAACCAGTCTTTAGTTCTTTCTACAAACGCTTAAATCAGCGGTTATCTACGAGTACATTTCAGATTTGTGTGGTTTTTACGCGGCGAACCACGCAATTTGTTCCCGTCTCGCTCCATATAAAGCGTTATAGGAGTGGCTCGATCGTCCGTCCCCCTCGCGCGTTGGCACGCTACCCTGCAACAATAGAAAGGCTGATTAATGAGTGAGCTTTAAAAGTGTTGGAAGTTGCGAGCGATAAATGATAAGACAGGAAGACTGTCTTCAGAATAACCTGTACATACGCTACCTACGACATCACTTTTAAGTATGGTCTCATTTATGTCATACTTTTTGTATTTTTCAAGTACCATAGGAATAGTACTCAGGTTAAGCAAACTACACAGCCTATAGTTTTCGCTAATTCGGTCTACTATCATAATTCGATGATATAAGGGCCCTGTGACCATATCTGTTCTCTAATTTGAACGTTTTTAAAACGAATATAAGGACATGAAAACAACTGAATTGGTGCCTATTTCTGTGCCAATAATATTAAAGTACCTTCTGTTAACGCTGTGTTTTCGTACAAGTTATAAATTGAGTAACTATTGCAAGGATTTGATTTACGATTTCTGCGGAGAAAATCTTAATTATACTTTCTTTAATTACCTCCAGACTCCAATTGATAAATGGTTTCAATGGTTCCATACTTCAATGGATTGTTAGTGAATTAAGAAAAAAATCGCTCGGACTATTTTTCAAAGTAATTGTATAGAAATTAGTCCTAGTCTACTAAAAATGCTTAATAAATGAAATACCAACAAAAGTGTTTTTTTATAATATTAAAGTAATATACGAGCATGCAGTCGATCTGATGGTAAGTGGATACTGCCACCCATGGACATCTGTAATCAATTAGATAAGATGCGATTCCTACCCGAGGTTGACCATAGACACCGCTAACCCTGAGGACTAAGTTGGAATGCCTCGATAAAGCATGTCTCCCTTACCACACCCTACAAAAAACCTTCTTTAAATCCTGTAAGATATTAGTTAAACTTTCAACATTTTCCGAGAACGTTGAACGTTGATGTATATGAAAATATTTTAAGCTTAAAGCTGTCATAAAAGCTTAACAAAACGGAAGCTTGGACGGCTGTATTTCGTAAATGCAGAGATTATTACATTTAGTGGGAGCGTAGCCTGCATTTTCGTAGCGTCCTCCTACAGCGTAGCTGGATCTACGTTATTAAATCTACGAAACTGAGTAAAGAACCTCTGAAGGTTGTATAAGCTTGTCAGACAAAAGTTTTTATAACTTTAACAACAAATTGATATTTTTTATTCATGTTGGAATGTTGTTAAGTACGTGCTGTCATGTTTTGTTAGAAAGGTGTTGTAAGAGGACTCCAATCACATTCTAATCCTATTTGTGATTAACTACAAATGTAGATAAAAACATAAAAAGGTCTGAAGGATATTGCAAAAATAGAACCACCAATATATGCTATTAGAATTTTTATTTCTCGTTAGTAAGTAGATATTAATTTGTAAAATAATATTTTTAACAATACGTAAAATAAAAATAAAACATCAATAAAAAACATTAAATATCAAAGATTCATTGTTTTTTACAAAGAAAAAAACAGCAAAAAGTGATCAAATTTTCTACATCAGTGGTGTTGAGAATATCTCTAAACGGTCAAGTGCCAGATTTTTTTTTTCAATTTCGGATGGTTTCGAACACATACAGAAAGAAAGAGTGTTGGCAGGTAGACGTCGGAGATTTTGGCCAGCTCTCCGAACACTGGTTTACTGTGTAGAAATGGACCACCCGACATACGAAAGAAAAATATTTCTTATGACACACGGTTTTAAAAAACTTCAATAGCGTGATTCAGGTTACACGAATTTTGGTTCAAAATTTTATATGTGCGAATATTTTTTTATTATCAAAACGTCAATATTAACTTTTATTGAACATTTAATATTTATTTTTGATAAAATTAAACGTAATTTAAATGTTCTATTTTTTTCTTTTGTGTTACTAGTGTTTTGATTATATGCCATCTACTCGACACTAGGTGGTGTTATTAGGAATACAAAAGAAAAATATTTTGTTACTATTACTATTAGTGCGTCTATAGTCTTTTGTATAAGGTATTAAAAAATATTTCCACTAAATCTAATTTATTTTATGGAGTAAAAAATACATTAATAAAAAATAATGTCATTAGATTATGGGGTAGGTATCGCCATCTAGTTTTAAATATGTGTACTAAATGTTGAAATTAAATCTACAAATTATGAAGGTAGTAACATTTTTTGTTTGCTTAAAGTATTTTTACGTACCCTACAACCATTTAAAATATTTTTTACTTAAAATGCTTTATAATAACTACAAACTTTTTATTTTGATACTAAATTCTATAATAATATTATTATAGATTCCTATAATAATCTGTCGCATTTTGCTTCCCTTTCGTTGGTATGTTTGATACTCGTATATATCGTTCTTAAAACAAACAAAATGATTAATAGATATTACAATATATTAAAAATCAAATTATATTTGGAATTTAATTGTATTTAATTAAATCCGTGCTTCGTAGGTTTTGCAACAATTCAATTTTAAGAAAACAGTGTATTATTGTTGTGTGTTGTTTCATCAACTGTACTTACAACGGGAATCTTATAAAATTAACGTCAAAATAATGTTTATTTATATCAATATAACAATTTACAACTTATTATTACATTTTGAGTTGACGATAAATATCTTGTAGTTTTAAATGCGTTATGACTGTAAAATTATAATAATAATGTGAGAAAAAATTCGAAGGTTTAAAGGTTTTGTTGGAAAATACACCTCTGTATTAAATCGTCATTAATTCTGAGGAAGGGGAAGTTTTTGTCGAGTTTTCCTCCTACCCGCTACATTGTAATATCTCGTTTTTAATCCTCATGTAAATTTTATTCAGTATACTGTAACCTACTTCGGCTTTTTGTTGATTTAAGGGTTGGGTGAAGTCGGTTCGAACTTTAGAATCTTTCGTGATTTGTCTTAAACGACTTCAATAGATTTGTGCTTTTTGATGGTAGTTTTGAGCGTGGTTGTGTGAATGAACAGTGTGGTAAGGACATGATGTGTTTCCATATGTAATATGCGAGCGATAGTAATACTGTCGCCTACTGTCGTTAGCAGTCACAGGCGGCGAGAGTCGGAAATAGTTATCAATGATAACCGGTGATTGCCGCCAACAGTATGAGGTAGGCGGCAACACAAGCGGCAATAAGCGACAGGCGACAGTCGTCAGCGATAGCCGGCGACTGCCGTCAACAGTGTGAGACAGGTGGTTACAGTAGGTGGCAAACGGCGACAGTTGCCAGCAATAGCCGGCGACTTCCACCAACAATCGGTGCCTGTCGCTTGCATGTTATCTCTTAGTCCTCACAAGTAGTAATGCTTGTGTGGTCTAGTGAGCATCATGCTAATACTTATGTATTATAAAAACAAATTTAATTCCTTATTATAACAGGGGACAATGGGCTACATTGGAGGTAACAGGAGTTAAGACATCGCCAGATTTGAAAAATAACATTACACGTAAGTAATTATATATTTAACTATTATTTGTTCGGAAATAGAACCATGAATTATTTTATATTTTTTAGAATTTATAACATTTACAACATAATGTAAGACCTTATTTGTATACTAATATTAAAAAATATTAATATGGTAGGTATATATTATTTTGGTGTGCGAAGCGGTACATTTCGGATTTCAAGACCATAAATCACTACCACTAATATTGTGCTTATATCCCTTTTCAATAGGGATCTTGACGTTTACAAGGCCAGATCGACGCCTATATGTCGCACATGCTTATGGGCTCGATTAAACATATAGTTTTCTATACATGCGCTGGTAAGCCATGCGCTACATAACCTCTATTTATTGCTCTTAGGTCATCTTGTTCAATGGGGTTGTGGGGGTGTCAAGGCCGGGACGCCGCCTGTGTGGCGGCACAGGGACGCTCAAGTTCGTTTTGTTTTGGCCCGCTTTAAGCTGTGATATTGAAGTATTTATTGCGTTTTTATCTATCTTCCGCCTGTGACGTAATCGTGGACGCAAGGTTATTAATTAAATAAGAGGTATTAAAAAGGTCATCTTAATGATTTAAAAGCCGTTACTAAAGTATAAAGATTATTCTTTGAAGATATTGATAGTAGCAAATTGTTTAATATTGATCCAAAAGAGGACATCGAAGTTTATAAATATTTTTATTGAGATTTGTAAGATATTATTATTTATTTATAAGCGCGTAATGAAGTTCTTTTTGAATTCAGTCACAGATGCGTTGTTACTGATTACTAACACAAAATAAAGAATCCTTTTTATTTTGTTCTACTAAGAAATAAACTGACAAGCTTTAGGTATATCGCCGAATATATGAACAACATATGAATTCTTTAATTCCCTAAACATATGATTTCTATATATTCATATTTCAATTGTAAATGGCCTCAAATACGTATAATATGACTACCAATAAAAAAGTATTTGAAATTAGTTACATTCACTTTTCTATGGGCTGCAGAAATAAATTAAAATTCTTTACTCCTAGTTCTAGAAAATAGTTATGTTTGCTTTTGGCTACACGTCCGGCAATAACTGCTTAAACACACTACTCTATTAATAAAAGGAGAAAAGTCGCAGGTGAAACTGGGTTTTAGTTTGGAATAATTTCGGAATTTTCAATTAAAAGCGAGCAAACGAAAAAGTTCGCGCACACAGCGAGCAAAAAGTACTCTTAAGGCAGAAATTTATGTGGGGATGAATTGGTTTGGGTACGGATATATTTGCGCCGAATGCAGGCTTACAGAATTTGTGTGTTGCTTTATTAAGTCTGTAATATAATTTTATTGTCTCTTCTTATTTTCGATATAATTAGAATATATTTAAGGGGAACATCATCATCATCATCATCATCAACCCATTACTGTCCCACTGCTGGGCACGGGTCTCCTCTCAGAATGAGAAGGTTTAGGCCATAGTTCACCACACTGGCCAAGTTCGTATTGGTAGACTTCACATACCTTTAAGATTTTTTTTATAAATCTCTCAGGTATGCAGGTTTCCTCACGATGTTTTCCTTCACCGTTAAAGGTAAAACTTAGAAGTAGGGAGATATATTTTCTGCATTACAAATACGGTATTAAGCGTTGCTTTGTTCTGGTTTGAGAATGTGGTAAGGATATCTTTCTGGCACAAGGCGTTCGAACTTTTTATTTTGTAATTGCAGAGAGCAGACAAGCATGCAGTCCACCTGATGGTAAGTGGCTTCTGCCGCCCATGGACATCTGTGATCAACCCTGGATGCAATTAAATTCTTTCCTGAGGTTACCACAGGTGCCCTGACCACCAAGCTGGAATGTCTCTGACAAATATGTCTTCCTTGCCACGCCCTTCACATCAGAACACAACAGCGCTTAACTGCTGGTGTTATAAGGCAGAAATAGGTTTGAAGGTGGTGGTGCCGCAGGCGCCAAACCACAGAGGGTTTTAATTATTTTAGTAAGCAGAAAGTGTCAAATTTAAAAAAAGATCTTGTTATACAAAAAAAATAGATATGACAGTAATGCCGCGAAATCGAACCATGACTTTTTCTATCTTTATTTTTTAAGCATGACAAAAATAATGTTTAGTAACAAAAACGTCAAGTAAAACATTTTACTTCTATAATGTTACAATTAAGAGGAATAAAAAGCTCAATAAAGCTAAGAATGGCTTACTTCCGTTTCGTAGTGACGTCACCGCCCCACCCACTTACGTCACGACCTGGCGGGAACGCGGCACAGATAAAATATGAATAGTTTATCTGCGCTCACAATACAGATGTTGGTTTAATAATTAAAAAGTTATACAAAATAGTTTTCTATACAATTGTTTCGCAATGTTTTGAGTAAATTCATAGCAGACATTTTTGTTATCCCACTGCTGGGCTTGGTTTCCCGTGACTGGGAGACCTGGATTGTTGAATATGTAGCTACAATATGGATTGCTTTTTTTATAATATAGGAGTAGCAAACGAGCATGCAGTCCACCTGATGGTAAGTAGCTACTGCCGCCCATGGACATCTGTAATCAACCCCAGATAGGATTAGATATTCCTACCTCAGGTCAGCCACAGATGCGCCGCCACCCCTGAGGACTAAGCTGGAACGCCTCAGAAAAGTCTGTCTCCCTTACCACACCCTTCAAAACGGAACACAGCAGCGCCTAACACTACTGTTATTGGGCAGAAATAGGTGTGGCGGTGGTGCCGCCGGAATCGAACCACAAAGGGTTCTACCACCTTGTGGTTGTTGCTGGAGTGAGGTTCTGTCAGTGGCCATATCGAGTCAGATGATTAGCAACTAACGGTCACCCATCCAACTACAGGCCACGCCCATCGTTGCTGCACTTCGTATAGTGTCTACTGAGGCTATGCTTATTTCATGGAATAATTATTTTTTATTTATTAGCAAGTAGGTTTATGTAGGTAGGTATATGTAGATATTTTGAACTAAAAATCCTAGACTTAGTTAAATTTACAAACTTAATTTTTACTTAAACAATTTCAAATGTTAAGGTTAATCTAATTTGCCTAAAAGCTCATCAGCATAGACGAAGCTTTAAGCTTGTAGAACTTTGTACTTTATGTGGTTATTGACCTCTGAACTATAGCCTAGACAAAGATGCTTTTTCTGCCCGAATGGAAAAATTTAATGCAAAACTTTTGGCAGTCGGTCTTACCCGAGAGTAAAGTTGCAATAAACAAAATTTATGACCTGAATGGATGTAATTCAAATGTAATGCATAAATATATTGTGTTATTTATGTCGTATACTAATTTTCAGTAGTATAGTGGTTACTTTGGCTTAAAAGGTTAGGTTAGGTTAGGTTAGGTAGGACTTGAAGCCCAGTACCTTTACCATGAGTTTTTACGTTTAGACAAATATGACTGTTTTGGTATTCGCTTACGTATTTGCCCATACAAATTCCAATTAGCGCCCCTAGCGGATTGTATCAGAACTATACTCTCATTAACGTAACATTAAATGTCTAAATTGACAAAATGGCGCTTTATGATATGTCTCTCTTTTTTGCGAACATGTGAGGCAGACAAGAAGACTTGAGCACTTATTGTTACGTTTACTCAGTCTACTGAAGCAGACGAAACAGAATAATGGATTGAGTAAACGTAACGTAAAATTGTGGGATGTTTTGAAAACTCATGGTAAGGGTACAGGCATGCGATATATTTTTTTCTAACGTTTACGTTTACGACTTGTAGTAGTTGGAACTCGGCGTCAACCTCGGACATTTGAGTGATCAAAAGGTTGGTATTACTTACTGGTATTACCGAGGTTGGAATTAGACAGACAGCTCTGATTTTTAAAGAAATAACGTGATTATACGGCGAAGGAAAACATCGAGAGTAAGCTTGCACTCCTTAAAGAGATTCCAAAAAAAAATAAAAACTGTGTGAAGTCTACCAGATTATTGTTAAAAATAGAACTAACCTTTAAACTTTGTAACTTTGTGACGTCACGCAAACTTCTCAAGAAACCTTATAAAATTTCCTATTTCCCTGTTAGGTATTTTCCTTCAATCGTACAAGCCACTTTACTATACAAGGAACCGCTCTCAGTCTTAAGCTGTCTCCACAGGATGCAAAATGCATTATAGTTTTAGTTTACTTTGTTTATTTTTAGGGTTCCGCACCTCGAAAAAAGCGGAATCCTTATTGGATCACTTTGTTGTCCGTCCGTCCATTCGTCTGCCAAGACCTTTTATTTTTAGGGTTTCGTACCTCGAAAGGAAAAAACGGAACCCTCGTAGGATAATTTTGTTGTCCGTTCGCCTGTCAAGACCCTTTTTCTCAGGAACGCGTGGAGGTTGGTGAAATTTATATCAAATACTCATGTCTACTGTCCCTTAAAGCTGTGAAAAAATTAAACATCTAAGCCACAACAATCAAAAGATACAGGCGTTTATGCATATTTTCGAAACTCGCAAGGGAATACAAATCTACAGGTTACTTCCCGTTGTTCCTGTAGTCCCGGGACCAGAATAGGGCTACGGTATTCCCTGCCTGTCGTAAGAGGCGACTGAAAGGGGCTTCCGGTGTTGTGGGCGGCAAGAGTGGGAGCTCAAACCGTCCAGCAAGCGACCCCGGGAAGGCTAGCGGTTTGTGTGGTCGCATATGGCTGTAATCACCAGGAGATGTGAGAGGAGCGTAAATTGCTCCCGCCAGGGCAGAGCCTGATAGAAGGGCATCTCCGTGTGATAGAAGGAAACCCTCCGTGTGCGAGTTCGGCTCGCACTTGGCCAATCTTTCAATGTAAACGGTATGTGTGGGTATACAGAGTTACGGTGTGCATTTGTTTACCTACTTTTCTTTTAAACGGCTTTAGAGATTTCCATATTATTAGATACCGTAGGTCCATTGTCAGGATGTAGTTTTTTTCTGTTTTTTTTATTTTTTTTTATTACTACTTAACGCAAAAAATAAGTGTTGCAAATTGACAGCTTCTCGACAAATGTCATATTTTTTATTCAATATTTTTTCTACCCATCCAACAACCGTTAGCGCACGACGTTGCTTAATTTTCTAGATCGATTCATCAACGTAGTAGACATTAGCAAAGTACAAACTCAAAACACAAATCTAAGTATACGATTTACATAAAATGACTATAAATATATTTATTGTTTGTTTAGTCACACCGCATGGGGTCAAAGAACGACCACATACGCTTCGCATGCAATCATCGCACGCAAACCTAAATGGCACTTGGATATCTGTGTCCATTGCACTATGGTATTCATTGGTCAAAATTTTACCAGACATTGACTACCGTCCGTTATTAATATTGGATTATCCTATGTTTTGCCTACCAAATATCAACATTTGTCTTTTGGCAATTTTGAGTTGTTTTCGTACTGGGCATCGTCATTTTTTTAACCTTTGGTAAATTTGAATCGATTGATTTTGAATAACAAACGTATATTTATAGACCACTACCCTAATGATAAATTTTCAATCAGGTGTTCGAATTCAAGGTTCTACTGTTATTTATTGAATTGCGTGAAACTTTAGTCAAAATCAGTTCATTCTTTAAAAAAATACAAACGAGCAAAGATACGAACATCCCTTTTTACGTGCTAAAATACAAACATATAAATGTATTTTAATATTCTCAAGTAATTTAAAATAGCACTTAAAATAAAATTAATAAACGAATACGGCCTTATAATAGTTCCTCTTGATGCCTTAATCGCTAGCGACAAGCCCAGCAGTGGGACAAGGTTGCCGTCATAAACAGGCCATTATTATATTCAGGTCACATCTGCATAACACTCGTGATCGCCGTTTACGACAGTCGACGTCCATGGAAAACAATTCCGCGTCGTAAACTGACCATTAACTCGAATTAATATATCACTTTACTTGAAGTGTATATTTATGTTGACGAATCGACCGTTTTATTGGAAATCTAGCATTTCATCTGATTTTGTCGATTTTGGTTTACTTTAGAATGTAATATGGATTACACTTGGCGAGGTTTGATGGTGGTTGCAATGCCATCGATTTGTTAAACTGAGTTTCAGCTAAGTATCTCTTTACCAAATTTTTCAGATAAGAATTAAGCAGCTTTACGCCGTTCTTGGAAATAAGCATACGAGTAGATAGTGCTTTTAGTCCGTTATTTCGTGTATAGCACAGTACTACGTTAATTCCCGGAATTTGGTATTGGCCATATTGTAGACTCAGCTTGACGTATCGTTTAAAACAATGGAGCCATAGACTACTTTTCAGGTGAGGCAATTATTATATTAGCAAATACTATTTACGACGCTTTTTTTATTGTGTATTTTGTTATTTAGACCAAAATTTTTAAAATATTTTGTTAAGAATAACAGTATGGTGTCCGCCTCGATATTTAGTCACTCTTTTCCATGTAAGTAGTAGAAGAAAGAGACTATAGAATTTAAACTACGAATAGAATATGCCCGTTTGTATCATTGTGCGAAAATATTTATCTACTGTGATCACTAACAACCTTGGTCAAGTTCGGTAACTCTGTCGTTATTATAAATGGAGTTAAAAATATATTTTGAAAAATGAAATCAGATAAATAAGATCAGAGCAATAAGTGATGTAGCAAATTAGTTCTAAAAATATTTACTCGTGTCTCGAATTAAGAGTTTCGTTAATTTTATTTTTTGACCAAATTTGGTAGAAATAAATAATTCTTTTTTGTAAGAAATATCAAGTCTCCAGGCAACCGAGTTGTTGAAAGGTGTTACTTATTTTCGTTACGGAATTTCTCGATTCGGTCGCCGCGCTCAAAGCCCGCGATAAAAGCTATGCAATAGCTTAAAAGAAAATTGTGTAAGACTTAATAACTGTATACTTAAGCACACTATTTTGTTTAATTTATATATTTTAATTTATATAGGGACTAAGTTGCCTTTCAAACCAGAGCACAGCAGCTACAGTTCATTAACTACAACGTGTGTTACCACAAAATAATGGACGCTAAACGTCATCCCAGGCTTCCATGTACCGCATGACAGCGTAAAATATTAAACATTAAAACGAACATGGCGGCCGGAAGTGGTTTCAGTGTGGCACCTGCTCCCGTTTCCGGTTTCAGGCCGCAACATTAAAGGTTGTGTTCCAGTAACTAGTGGTGCCTTTGTAAAATTGTACCCATTTTTTTAACGGATTATATGTAACTAGCTGACCCGGCAAACTTAATATCGCCTCAAAATCTATTGATCAAATATATTTTATATAAAATATAGCCTATGTTACTCGTGTATAATGTAGCTTTCGAATGGTGAAAGAATTTTTAAAATCGGTCTAGTAGTTTTTGAGCCTATTCGTTACAATCAAACAAACAAACAAAGTTTTCCTCTTTATGATATTAGTATAGACAAGTTTAATCCAAACGACCATGCAATTAGCCCCCTATTGATTAGTGGCCATTATTGCCCATTTAAATTTGAAATCAACTCCATTTATAGAATAGGACTTGACGCCGATCACAGATATACTTAAGTGATAATTATATCTATAATGATTATTATGTAATGATTCACCTTGGTTTATTAACTTGATTTGCCATATGTTTTAAAAAAAATGTTTTTTTTTTATAATATAGGAGTAGCAGACGAGCATACAGTCCACCTGATGGTAAGTGGCTACTGCCGCCCATGGACGTCTGTAATCAACCCCAGGTACGATTAGATATTCCTACCTGAAGTCGGACACAGATGCGCTGCTGCCCCTGAGGACTAAGCTGGAACGCCTCGGAAAAGTCTGTCTCCCTTTCCACACCCTTCAAACCGGAACACAGCAGCGCCTAACACTGCTGTTATTAGGTAGACATAGGTGTGGCGGTGGTGCCACCGGAGTCGAACCACATAGGATTCTACCACCTTCACTATTAATAATAATCGTCTTCAATATTAATAATAATCGTATGATATATGATTCGTCCACTCCTAAATTTCGAATAGCACATAAAAATATGAAACTGCTCTATCATAGTCGTAAAAATAATTTCGCATACAGAAATTTCTGCTTTAATGTCCATATATGACGTCATCATGATTCGAGCCAAATGACGTCACCCACGTCATTTGCTGCGTAAGACACGTAAAGGACTGGTGTTATACTTCACAAATATTATTTAGTATATTTTTATAAGTTAAGGGCCCATTTCCTGTCACGCGGCTTTACGTCCGCACGCGTGTAACCAGTATGCTATCGTTACATAGAAACTTTTCCTATCATACATGCAAGCGAGATGCAAAGAGATTGTAGTGAGTTGAGCGCTTTTCCTGTCGCGCGTGTTCACACTCGTATGCGCGTTCCACACGCATTAATTTAATATTTTTTATTCAGGTAAATATTCATCACTACTATGTTCTTATGTGGATCGCTAGATTTCAACTGTTTATTTTTTATCTTTTTATATAATTATAACTAAACGATGAGGCAGACGGGGTACCTGATGGAAAGCAGTCACCGTCGCCTATGGATATTTGCAACACCAGAGGCGTCGCCAATGCATCGCCGGCTTTGGAGGAGAGCTCTTTTTACACCTTTTTTGAAGAGCCCATGTCATATCTGTGTTTATTTTTTGTATGTGTATTTCTGAAGTAAAACTTTTCTTCCTTTCTAATAAATATCACTTTAGGCTCATCGCGGCTCAAATGTGTGTGCTTATAAAACTAAATAGATTCGGTAATTAAGGTGGGATCTTTAGAATTTCTTCGCCACAAGGTCGTTTCACGCTATTCGCTAACAGTGAGACACTGGAATTTTCAACATAAAACTGCAATTAAACTCATGATTTGTAACGGTGTTTTGTATGGGGCTGTTAATTATAATTTTATAGCATAACGTCATTGAACATTTGCTTCAACTTCGTCATGAATAATTTGAACTGACTAATACAATAAATCTGTCATCATCATTATACTAATTTTGATACTGTCTCACTACTGGTCTCAGGCCTAAAGAGGAACGGGGGATAGATATTTCGGAATCTTTATTATTTTTTCTACTTAATACACATAAGACTTCGAAAATTCACGCATGTGTGGTATTTCAAATCGGTTTTATTTTTGATATTTTATTTACTATGAATTAAGAAAATCAATGTATCTAAGTACACAAGCTAAGTATCTTAAATTTGATTTTCAGAAGTTTAATACTCGTATGTAACAAATTTCAACTTTGTCATTTAATGTGTAAAACATCACTTTGAAAATTTGACGCTATTTGCTAAAGGTTAACCACGCAGGGTTTTGGGTTCGATCCTCAAGTTGACATACAAATTATGATCTGGAATCTGGATTATGATCTGAATCATAAATCACTTGTATCTTAAATCATCTGGATCACTCAGAGGTGAGTATGTCTCTTATGTGTCCATGACATCTAAAATACGATATACTGTTAAAACCGTAATTTCTAACATAAAACCGACAAAAATCAAAACGAACAAAAGGCCCTTCAACCTCCAGCGTCAAGTGAACTTAGACCTCAATGCTAAACAGCAGAAAAATGTTCAAAAACACAGTACAAAGCTAAGGGTAATTAAACAGTGAGTGTCGCTAGCGCTATTTCTGTACGCTGTGGAGCTGGCCGCCCGCCAGATACCGAATATCTCACTAGACGCCCGTGACGCCACGAGGTGTTTTGATTCTGATCGCTAAATCATGCAAACATCAATGCTTTGCATGCAATCATTGCCTTGGGCCTTGTTCTTTAACGCATAAGCGTCTAATTCTCAGTAATTAATACAATCACATATCCTTGATTACATAAACTTATGACACCTTTCTTGTACACTTTATTATTAGATATTCATACCTGAGGTCGGTATCTGTACCGCTACCTCTGAGCTTCACAGCAGCGCTTAACACTGACACGGAGTCGAACCACCAAGGGTTCTGCCTTCAAAAATGCTGTCCTATTAAGAACTAGACGCCCGTGACGCCACGAGGTGTTTTGATTCTGATCGCTAAATCATGCAAATATCAATGCTTTGCATGCAATAATTGCCTTGGGCCTTTTTCTTGAATGGGACTAGCATTTTTGAAGGTAGAACCCTTTGTGGTTCGACTCCGGCGGCACCGCCACACCTATTTCTGTCGTAACATCAGTGTTAAGTGCTGCTGTGTTCTGGTTTTAAAGGTGTGGTAAAGTAGACGTACTTTTCCGAGATGTTCCAGCATAGTTCTCAGGGGTAGTGGCGCATCTGTGGGTAGGTAGGAATATCTAATCCTATCTGGAGTTGATTACAGATCTTCGGGTCCCGAGGGAATAATGTAAAATCGCGTAAAAGTAGAATACGTTTTTACAGAATGAAGTGTCGTTCCCAGTCATCTTTTTACTAAATTAACTTGGACAAACTTGTTTTCTTCATTGATGACATATTACATGTGTTTCGGTGTATCAGACGTACTCACTTTATCTTTCTTTCAGAACATTTTGCAAATTTATATCTCCTATATTATAAAAATAATAATAATAAAGATTATCTATCTGATATATTTTTTTTTAGAAGATTTCTTAAAAAAATCTGCTCACACTTTAAGCCCTTTTAACAATCACGGAGTACAATAGCCTATAAGTATCCGTCGCTCCCTGGATATATCGAGGCGTCTGTTTTTTGTTTAAAACTTTTTAATGGCGTTACACGTAGTCGTATAAAACGTCGAGATTGTCCAGAGCGCTTTGTTACCGAAATAACTGACTTCGATCGGTCGGTTTATGGAACGCCAGTAGGTTTAGTATAATTGGGCTGATTTGGAGACTTGTCCTGAGCTTTTTTGAAGATAAACTTCTGGCGGCGAATCGAGATTTGAACGAGAATCTAGTGTGCAATGTCCAAGACATGTGTAGTCGTGTTTGCCCATTTTGTTATATGAGAGAGAAGAAAGATGTAACTCCCAGGCCACGGGGTGCAGATGCTATACGGATACTTGATTATATATATTTTTAAGAAGCTACACTTCTATTATGTTTATGTCTACGCGTCGTTAAATCAAATAGCTTTTAGAAAAAAAACAGTGTTAATTAATTGTATTGGAAACAACGTATCGTCATCGATCATCGAAAGCTACTGACCTCATGTTTTAAGGGTCTAACCTTATAAACTGGTAAGTTCTGGAGTGTACTCCTCTATGCTACTCTAATACAGATTGAGATGATTCTATTAAATACTAGCTGACCCGGGAAACTTTGTACCACCTCAAAATCTATTTATCAAATATATTTCATATAAAATATAGCCTATGTTACTCGTGGATAATGTAGCTTTCGAATGGTGAAAGAATTTTTAAAATAGGTCCAGTAGTTTTTGAGCCTATTCATTACAATCAAACAAACAAACAAAGTTTTCCTCTTTATAATATTAGTATAGATATGCTATAGCGGTCATCTACTTAACTTTCGACCAAGCTTGACGCTGGTTTGCCTGATAACCACGACTGTGGAAATCGGATACCTCTACCTAATACGAGAAATAAATAGAATTATCCTTATTTAAAATCAACGCATGGTCACCGTACACAGGCCGGACACCGTTCGATGTATCACAGAATCGATTCATGTTCGGGAGGTCTTTTTATTGGTCCGAATATACAGTCAGCTTGACGGATTGTGGACGAGGCCTATGGAAAGATACTATGAGTTTTGTTACATAACTAACTTTAAACGTTGGAAGCATTATCGCGTAGTACCTTTTTTTCTAAACAAGGGGGAAACATTCAAAACCCCGACGACGTGGGAGCGCCGCCGGATTATATGGGATTTTTACCGCATTAAAAACCCCCCCCGGTGGGCGTCCTCAACGCTTGTTGGAGAACTCCGGGATCTCCGACGGAACGCAACCGTAGTCCTCCAAGCGCGATGCCCCGATCGGGCTCTGCTCTGGGAGAGCAGTTTTCGCTCCTCCCACACCATCTGGTGTTCACGACGGTATGCGACCACACATACCGCCGTCCTTCCCGGGGTCGCTTACTGGACGGTTAAAGCTCCCACTCTTGCCGGCCGCAACCCCGGAAGCCCCCTTTTAGTTGCCTCATACGACAGGCAGGGGATACCGTAGCCCTATTCTAGTCCCGGAACTACAGGAACATCATTTAGTACCTAATTTTTTAGATATGCGTCAAATGTCAATGATACCTCGACGGAGAAGAAAGAGAGAGAGATAGGAAAGAGGATTTTGTACCTCGGAGTCGGCTTTCTGTACCTAAGATCATTATAAAAAATAAGGCCTACATAGGCCTTCATATTTAAACTCTATGCCATATTTATTAAAAATTGTGTTATAAATATTAAAGAGTTATTACGGATGTAAAAAGTGTCATCGAATACTAAATCACAATACTACTACACAATGAAATTACTTGAAAATCATACGATTAAAATAAAATTTAATATCTTAAGGGACCCTAATAGTATTTCGGGGTACCGGGTTAATAAAAGTACACTCATCATTATGGACATAGATTAGTAAAGATACTTCGCCGCCTTGAAATTGCATGAAGACACAAAGGGCTTATTAGTAAGTTCGTTTTTTTAATTCTTGACAAATAAAAACATTTTTAGGGAAAATTTACAAATAAATAACACTGCGTAATTTATATAATAAATAAATAAATATTTCAAATACATTTTAGCACGGAGACGTGGCAAAACTTTTTTACGCAACTATTTCAATTCTCAAAACTGGGTACATTATCTTGTTAGGAGTGAGTAATCTTCACTTATCTATGATTATGGATAAGGACTTCGGTGCGCCAATTTAGCATCTAGCGTTATATTCTTAGTTTTGATTGGATTCGCTTTTCCTGTCCCGCTCGCATGTGTCACTCGCACCCGTGAATTAACTCGATGCAGTCTCTTCGCGACTCCTGTACATATGCGTATGACACGATAGGATGTAAGAGGCGCGCGTGTGGACGAGACACGTGTGCATGCTTATACTTATGCTCATGCGTGATAGGAAGAGCACCCTTATAGAAACTCACTTTAGGTACTAAATCTGAAAACAATATGTTTACGTCTATGTAATTTTTATACAAAATATATTTTATATATCTACTTACGAAATTTTTAATACAAAAATTTCAATATATTATGACATACCACCAAAATATTTTCCTTTAATGTCCGCGATTAATTGCCTGTACAAAATAATTAAAATATATTTGTCTTCCCAATTTTTATGTGATTTCAACCAACCACTTATCTTTTTTTTATATAATATAGGAGTAGCAGACGAGCATGCAGTCCACCTGATGGTAAGTGGCTACTACCGCCCATGGACATCTGTAATCAACCCCAGATAGAATTAGATGTTCCTACCCGAGGTCGGCTACAGATGCGCCGCTACCCCTGAGGCCTAAGATGGATCACCGCGGAAAAGTCTGTCTCCCTTACCACACCCTTCAAAACGGAACACAGCAGCGCCTAACACTGCTGTTATTAGTTAGAAATAGGTGTGGTGGTGGTGCCGCCGGAGTCGAACCACAAAGGGTTCTACCACATATTTCCAAATATCTGGTTATAAATCCAAAAAAATGTATAGACGATAAACTACTTTCAATTACGTCATTTTAAGATTTACCTTAAAAAAAGGGTTATTCCTTCATCTCGTATCGACCTGGATTTGGAGACTCACCTGTAACAAAAAAGTTAAATATTGGTCACAATTTTTCCAAAAAGTAAGAAAAGTAAGGGTGCTCCAAATGTCATTGTATTTAATGCTTGATGTAACGAAATTAATTTTGTCTCATTTAAATTTTTATATAATATTTGTATACATATGATCGCTCATTTATTATGTTTGAATTAAATAAAAAGAGGCTTTTATTCATTTTTGCAAGTTAGATACGATATCTTAAAATTATATAATGTTTGGCCTAATATTTTATAATCACATTACAAAATATCTGAAAAAAGATCTTATACGAATATACATATAGATATCAGTATTCTTAATTAACATTCTAGTAAAATATTATATATTTTTGGAACACCCTATACATAAAACAGCGCATTCTATCAGGAGAAACACAAATGGATTTGTTTATCACAATTAAATATTAATTACATTACACATAAATAAATTTCAGATTCGTAATACAATAACATATTTCCTATTGTGCATGGAATGGTCGCATTATTAATAAATAATAAATTCGTTATTAATTACGGAAATTAATTTTTTATTTGTGTTTGCACTCATATACATATAAAATAAGGGGTAAATATATTTTTTACCCGACTCCGGAGGGTAATTTGAATTTTTTGAGCATATTAAATAGCGTAAAGTCTCGTTCTTTGGCACGCCATATAGCCCAAACAGTTTGACGGATTTTGTTTCAAGAGGTGCCCATTGCCCATATAATTTTAAGCTGAAAACTTCCAATTACACAAACAAAAACTCATCTTAAAATTACTATGTTTATAGTATTAAGTTGATTCTACCCTTAATAATAAAGTTTGAATTTCTTATATGAATGCCTTAGAAACTTAACTAGAACTAAATCAGAAATAGGTGTATAGTCATACAATTAACCCTGTAACCCTTTTTGGCGTCATTGGACAAAACCCACCCCTTATCGACCTAATTAAAGCCTCATCGCTCTCGCCCTACATGCCTATTTAAACTAAACAACGATAGATGGCGTTGGCGACCGATAAACCATTGTACTGAACCTATTGTAAACCGACCACTATAAAAAGAACGCCCACCTAGTTAACTTTGAAACATTTATAGAGGAAAACAGGTAACGAGAACAGAGGCACGGGTCTGGATATACTGGACAATGTTTAATAGAAACGATAACTAAACGGTATCGAGCCTTCAGGTACTGAAATGGCAAAGGTAAGGTTGGTATCACTGATAATAGTTTTAGACGCTTCGATGAGCTTTTTTAATGGGCTATTTTTATATTCTTATAACGGAAATACGACGTTTCGCTGTATAGATGGTGGACACACAATTAGGGCCAATACTAAGATGCAGAATGGATTTTTTTTTCTTCCCTGGAAATGGATTCCGTATATCTCTGCGTGTAAAACCGGTATGGAAATCGCTATACCATATTCGCCATGCGATGTCGGCTGTACGGTCCCCTAGGACGAAGCTTTTAAGGAGAGTTTTTAGTGGGTTGGTCCTCCCTTCAGGAGGTCCTTTCACGAGCCCCACACGACGCAGGCAGCGGCCGTCGCGGCCTGTAAGTGCTTGGATGCATTTTTACTCCTCCCTCTCCGCTGAGGGTTAGCCCAGTTTTCCACCTATTCGTCTGGGCGCTCAAAAAAAAAAAAACGCTTTGCCAAGTGGGTACTAGATATTCTAAAGGAGTAAAAGCAAATAGAAATATTTGCCTGACCCGTACTGAAGCAACGTATGCGTATGGTACTTGAGTATAATCCAGTCACTATGATCGATTAGTGGAGGCATAATTCAGGATAACTGAAGTTATTAAAACGCAATACATGTCGCATAGAAGTGAAGTGGCTAACACGACCTATCCAAGGAGGTCAGGGGTTCAAATCCCAGTCATTTCTGATTTTTTTTTAATATATGTGTATTGGACATAAATAATAATTTGCTGAATCACTTGAGAGAGAATTCGCATTTGGCCAGCGGGGTGAACTATGGTCTAAACGCCTCAGTACGACGAAATATTGTCCCTGTAGTTCCGGGACTAGAATTGGGCCACGGTAACCTCTGTCCTAAGAGGCGACTAAAAGGGGGCATCCGGGGTTGCGGGCGGCAAGAGCGGGAGCTTGAACCGTCCAGTAAGCGACCCCGGGAAGGACGTCGTGCACACCAGATTGTGTGGGAGGAGCGAAAACTGCTCCCCCAGGGCAGAGCCTGATCGGGGCATCACGTTTGGAGGACGCCGGTTGTGTTCTGTCGGAGATCCCGGAGTTCTCCAACAAGCGTTGAGGACGGCCACCGAGGGGGTTTTAGTGCGGTAAAAATCCCACAAAACCCGGCGTCGCTCCCACGTCATCGGGTACTTTTGAAGGTTTCTCCCTCGTAAAGAAAAAAGGTTTAATTGGTTAGAAGAGGTTTTTTTTTTTTTTTTTTTTTTTTTTTTTATCGTTTAACCTAACGATTAGGCAGACGTGCTACCTGATGGAAAGTAGTCAACGCCGCCTATGGACATTTGCAACACCAGAGGAGTCGCCAATGCATCGCCGGCTTTGTATGAGAGCTCTTTTTGCACCTTTTTTGAAGAGCCCCATGTCATAGCGCTCCGGGAATACCTCAGGAGGAAGTTCATTCCACATCTTACACGTCCGCGGCAAGAACGTCCGTGCAAACCGAACCGTGGAGGACCGCCACGAGTCCAGTTGGTGTGGATGGAACTTCATCCTTCGGCGAGTGGTGCGATGGAGGAATGGTGACGTAGGCACCAGGTCAAATAGTTCCTCGGAACACCCACCATTGTAAAGCCGGTAGAACACACAGAGGGAACCTATGTCCCTCCGCAAACTCAAAGGTTCTAACCGATCGGAGATCACCGGGTCGTTGACGATTCGGACCGCGCGTTTCTGCACGGAGTCAAGTGGGTTAAGTTGGTATTGGGGCGCCCCTGCCCAGAGATGTGAGCAGTACTCCATGTGGGGTCTCACTTGCGCCTTATAAAGCAGAAGGAGTTGCCCCGCGCTGAAGTACCGCTTCGCTCTGTTCAAGACGCCCAGTTTTCTTGATGCCAACTTCGCCTTAACATCCAAATGACCCCGGTACTGCACGTCACACGATATGTCAACTCCCAGGATCCCCACACTTTTACCAATGGTGAGCGGGATACCTTGGAACCTTGGCGCTATGACGAATGGGGTTTTTTTAGCGGTAAACGCGCAGACTTGTGTCTTCGTGGGGTTAAATTCAACAAGGTTAAGTCGACCCCATATCGAGACCTGCTCCAGAGAGTCCTCGATTTCAGACACAAGTCGGATTCTGCTTTCTTCCACGAGAGTCCGAGAGGTATTTGCGCGGCCTGTATACGTAGCGTCTCCCGTACTATCATCTGCATAGCAATGTATGTTGCCTACTTGTTGCAACATATCATTGATATGCAGAATGAATAGTGTGGGAGATAGGACTGAGCCCTGGGGCACGCCAGCGTTTACAGGTTTCGTATCAGAGCAGCATCCGTCGACGACGACTTTGATGTGCCGCTCCGACAGAAAGCTGGTTACCCATGCGCATAACCTCTCAGGAAGACCGTAAGATGGAAGCTTCGCGAGAAGGGCTCTATGCCAGACCCGGTCAAAGGCCTTCGCGATATCCAGGCTAACCGCCAATGCCTCACCATTGCTCTCAATGGCTTGCGCCCATCGGTGTGTGAGATAGACTAGAAGGTCACCAGCTGAACGGCCCTTGCGAAAACCATATTGATGATCGCTGATCAGCTGGTGATCCTCGAGGTACCTCAGGAGCTGTGTGTTTATAACACGCTCCATCACCTTTGAGAGCAGGGAGGTTATCGCTATAGGCCTGTAGTTGGCCGGGTCACTGCGATCACCCTTTTTAGGGATCGGATGTACAAGAGCAACCTTCCACGAAGACGGTACTTGTCCTGTGGTGTAGGAAAGCGAGAATAAGCGCGTTAAGATGGGAGTCAACTCGGGAGCACACGTCCTCAGCACCACCGCGGGGATTTCGTCCGGCCCACTCGACTTCTTGACATCAAGAGACAATAGAGCTCGCCTGACAGCTTTCTGTGTAAACCGTATGTTAGGCATAGAGCTCTCACACCGCGGGATGGTAGGCGGTGTGGCCCCTCGGTCGTCGAGAGTCGAGTTTGAGGCAAAGAGGGTACCCAGAAGGTCGGCTTTCCCCTTTGCCGTATGGGCCAGAGAATCATCTGGTTTCCGCAGGGGCGGTAGTGAAGATTGACAGAAATTACCCTCGACAGCTTTGGCCAGCGACCAGAAGGCTCTACTCCCGGAGGGGTAACCAAGTAGCCGCTCGCCAATTCTGCCGATGTGCCTAGACTTCGCCTTAGCCATATGCTTCTTTGCTGAACGTGAGGCAGCGTTGAAAGCCGTTCGAAGCTCGGCGGTCTTCGGATCCTTGCACGCGTGCGCTGACGCCCAGGCTTGGTAGATCTCTTGCTTATGACGTGATGTCTTAGCGCAAGACCCATCAAACCAGGGCTGACTCCGCCCACCGACGGATACGACAGAGTTTGGAATAAAGCATTCCATGCCCTGCCGAATCACGTCGGCCACAGAGTCAGCGCACGTGCTAGGATCACTCGAGACGAAACACAGCTGCCTCCACGGGTATGATGCCAGGAATTCCCGTAACCCGTCCCAATCTGCTGACCTGTAGTGCCAAACTTGTCGCTTCCCAGGGGGTCGAGCCCCCATGGGACGCGACAAGGGCACAGAAGAACTTACCAAGCAATGGTCAGAAGATCCAAGAGGAGCCTTGACCATTACTTGGTAGTCTTCAGGACGGTTGGTCAGCAGAAGATCCAGCAAAGAGGCAGTATGGGTCTCTACATCAGGTACCCTTGTAGGGCCGGGTACGACCTGGGAGAGCCCATATGCCAAAGAGAAGTCATACGCAGTTCTTCCGGCAAAGTCAGTGGTTCGGGAGCCCAGCCACTCAATATGGTGGGCATTAAAGTCACCCAGAATCACCAACTCCGCCGAAGGACACTGCTGCAGCATCCTGTCAATTGCCCACTGGACGTGCTCGAATAATCGAGTTGTCTCGACATCTCCGCTATAGGACCTATATAGGCACGCGTAGACATGGGTCTGCCCCCCAATATCTGCGCGCACCCACAACAAAGATAGGTCCTTGTCTTCAAGGCAGCTGAGACGGCGGCAGCAGATATCACCCCGAACATACACACATACCCCGGCTCGGTATACTAATTTTCAAAAACACTTTCGTTTTTCATTTAATCGTACTCAGTTCGACATAGATAAATCTAAAGTCATTAGATCGTGTTATTGATGTAGTCTAATTAAAGTCAAATTGAAACATGTCAAAAACTAACCCCAACCTCGAATACTAGCGAACATTTAATCATATCCCTGTTACATCTTTGCGAAGATAATTACCTAGACACGCGATCGAAATTAATACAATTTGTCCAGTAAAATGAATGAATCACGGCTCGAGTTAAATATACATGTAATTACGGATTCCGTTCACAATGGCGTCGTGATTCGGGCTGTACAAATAAATATCGGTTGAACAACGATAGGGCACAGTAACGGTTGTTACCGATAGCGTGCCGACTAAGTTTCGGCGTACAGTAGTATTAAATAAAATTACAGTCAAAGGAAAAACTAAAAATCACGCTGAAATCCCACAAGGTAAATCGTTAATACTGGCGATCCTGATCAGGAGAATGGTACAAAATTATTAAAGTCGATTTCTGATAAATGTTCAAAATTGTGAATTAATCTGACCGTTCAAAGTCGGTAAAAATTGAGTTCAAAGATTCTGTTACACCCAGATACCTACATTCATACAGATCAGGCTAATAAGAGCATGGTAAAAAAGAAACACTATACCTACAGATAATTACGGAATTATTTGACTATGGCGCCGTGATTCAGGCTGTACATTGTACAAATAAATATCGGTTGAACAACGATAGGGAGCAAAGTAACGGCTATTACCGATAGCGTGCCGACTAAGTTTTAGAGTACATTACTATTTAATTGTAATAACAGACGGACATAAGGGTTCCGTTTATGTTTTTTTCTACGGAGCTCTTAAAAATACAAGTTTCTACTCCTATTTCTGTCCAATAACTGCAGTGTTAGGCGCTGCTGTGTTCCGTTTTGAAGGGTGTGCTAAGGGAGACACTTTACTTTATACTTTTCTGAGGCGTTCCAGCTTAGTGCTCGGGGATAGCGGCGCATCTCTGGCCGACCTCAGGTAAGAATCTCTAATCCTATCTGGGGTTGATTACATACTCGTATGTCCATGGGCGGCATTAGCCACTTACCATCAAGTGGACTGCATGCTCGTCTGCTACTCCTATATTATAAAAAAAATGTAATTACGGCCTCCGTTCACAAAGCTGCCGTGATTTGGACATACGGACAGACAAGCTAATGATTAATAAAATACCGAAAGAGATATTTCACAACAATTTGTTGATACCGGTTTCTTACCGACTAAGTAACAACAACGTTATAAAACATTATTTTATCGATGCCGTTACACGTTTATCGGCATCATATCAAACTGTAACATTACTTGTTTGCAAAATACATTAATATTATGAAAACAGTCAAGAGAAATTTTATTTTCATGACGTAACCGTTTTGCGTTGCAAAGAAGAAAGAAAAAATGAAAGTAATTGATGATGTTTAATTTGAAGACGTATTAAATTCATAAGATGAATTGCTAACCTTATAGGGCTAAGTTAGAACGCCTTATGTGCCTCTTCCTTAGGTAGTAAGTATAGATACCTACAGATCAGAAGCCCATTGAAAGCAGAACACAGCAGCACTTAACACTGCTGTTATAAAGCAGACATAGGCGGTGGTGCCTTCAGAGTATTAGAAAGAAAGAAAGAAAGAAATAACTTTATTACGTAATGAATTGACTTGAATTCTTTCGAATGATTAAGGCTGACCACTATCTACTATCGATTTAGCGATAATTGTGTAGTTGTTAGCCTACCACTGTTCCACGGGGGGTCTCAAAAGGAGAAGGCCACCCACCGAGGCGGATTCGGGGGAATCCAATTCCAGTTTTAGGGCTCGAGGTGTCGTGTGTGCGTTCTGCACGCTCATCTCATGAGGGGCACCAGTGAGAGGGGCCCCTCCCTCTCGGGACGTGGCTGGCGTTAACATCAGCGTCGGCCGACTTTGCCGGGCCGCGAATGTAATGCTAACGCTTCTCGTGACCCGGCATCGAGCGTCCAGAAGAACGCCGCGGAGTTTTAGTCGGTAAGAGTCCGACATATCCCTTTCGCTCCCCCGGGCGTAAGGGAATCCATGAGGATTTCTCCGCGTAAAAAAAGAACTACTGTTCCACGGGGGGTCTCAAAAGGAGAAGGCCATAATCCAACCCGCATATCAAGTACAGATTGGTAAACTTTACACACCCTTTAAAACGGCATTTTTGTGAGGAACTCTAGGGCGTGCAGGTTTCTTCTCGATGTTTTACATTACTATTAAAGCATTTGAGAATTTATTTCTAATACGCACATAACTTGAAAAATCAAAATTGCGTGCCTAGGATTTGAACCTCGGACCACCGATTAACGAACGGAGATTTTACTACTACTCTATCACTACCACTCCTACACACACATACATACATTGAAACTTTGGTATTGATGTACACAACACAACGCCGTAGAAAACTTTTAGTGCGGAAATCTCTTTGTTTTTCGGTATAAAGAGAAAATTAAAAATCCTACGCATTGTATGTTAAAATGAAAAGCCAATGTGGGTTGAGATGTTGTTTTTAATAAAAACTTCCCACACGTGCTCCTATGTACCTCAGACTAGAAAAGATAGACTTCGTTTCTCACACAAAATTTTGAAATATTTAATGATACGGATTTGAATACTTTAAACGAATTAAATAAATATTTATATAAAATGTATTGCATCACCATGAAAAAATATATAAAAGGGCAAACTTAATGCCTGATTACATTCTCTACCAGTCAACTCTGGGTGGATGTTGAGAATTTGCACCAAATTAAAATTATGAATTAAATATGCACACTGCAAATCACCCTCACCTCAAACAAAACAGATGTCGATAGAATCGTATGTTTATATTAGACGCTCATAAAAAAACAATGTTAATCATAAGTATCGCAATGGATTAAATATAATTCGACTTCCCATAAAAAGTACATAAATTCAACTTTTACGAAATCTAAGATAAGAGACACTCACTCATTGCACCCAAGTGCAAATACGAAAGAATTTTCTGCGAGGCATTGTCTGTCATTTTTGGTCTAAGGTATATAAATAATATAATTATTTTCTTTATGATTTAATAATGCTTGTTTTATGCGTTTTATAATTCAATTCAGCCGTTTAACCCGCGTGATGGTCATAATTCCGACCGTAACGTACGGAGTCTCGAGTTCAATCCCTGGTTAGTCAGATACCCAAATAGTTAGAATGTTGTTCTGGGTCATAATGTTGTTTTTTATTTATTTTCCGTTTAAATTAGAAGAATCAAATGAGTATGTAGTTTACCTGATAGTAAGTGGCTACTGCTGCCACTCATGGACATCGATCGACCCCCGATACGATTATATTTCTATCTGACTATCTGCTAACCTTAAGGACTAAGCTGGCACGTCTCGGATAAGTATGTCTCACTTACAACATTAGACGCTTAGCACCTCTCGTTACTCAACGAGAGGTCGCTATCCGATGTCGGCTGTACGGTCCCCTAGGACGAAGCCTTTAAAGGAGACTTTTTAGTGGGTATGGTCCTCCCTTCAGGAGGTCCTTTCACAAGCCCCACTCGACGCAGGCATCCGGCCGTCGCGGCCTGTAAGTGCTTGGACGCATTTTTACTCCTCCCTCTCCGTTGAGGGTCAGCCCATTTTCCACCTATCATCTGGGCGCCAAAAAAAAAAAAAAAACATTAGACGCTGCGCTTCTGGTCTGTCGATCAAACTGTCGTATCTCGAAAAATTGTAATAAGTAGTACATCATCATCAACCCATTACTGTCCCCTGCTAGGCACGGGTCTCCTCTCAGAATGAGAAGGATTAAGCCATAGTCCACCGCGCTGGTCAAGCTCGTATTAGTAGACTTCACATACCTTTGAGGTTTTTTTTTATAAATCTCCCAGTTATGCAGGTTTCGATATTTCCTTCGCCGTTTGGCAAGTGATAATTAAATTATAATACGCATAATAAGTTGAAAAATGAAAGGTGCCTGGCATTTGAACCTCGGACCCCTCGATCAAAAATACTTTAAACAAATTCAAAATACTTTATTACGTTAACAAATCGATCGAGAGGCCGAGTTTCTTAACCACTTGGCTATCACTGCATTTGAGATTTTATGCCTAGAAATCATACTGTCGTATTCTATCTTGTAAAATAGTAGTAAATAGTATAATAGTACAATCAAGGAGGTCAATTACATTCAATACAGAGTGCAAGTGACCTCGTAACTTCACTAAATGTCAGGGGTCGAGCTAGTTTATGACGGGGAAACATTTTTTTATGGATTATTGTATGGATTAAGCATGCTACCTAACGCAGCTTTAGTTTAGGTTTGCGAATTTTCATATTGTTGGATTTCTTTTGTAGAATGTTACATTTGAGTATAATAGGTCCCTTTAAAATTTATTAAGTAATCGAAAAAAATACTTATGTGAGGTTCTGAATATACGTCTTTGATTATATTGAATTATTTGACTATATTCAAATCGGCCTTATCCCAAACAAAAAGGATCATGAAAGAATCGTATATTAGACGCTCATAAAAAAACAATGTTAATCATAAGTATGTGAATGGATTGAATATATACATAATTCGACATATATAAATCGACTTCACATAAAAAATACATAATTGCAACTTTTACGAAATGTACGATGCCACTCGCTCGTTGCACCCAAGTGCAAGTACGAAAGAATTTTCTGCGAGGCATTGTCTGTCATTTTTGGTCTAAGGTATATAAATAATATAATTATTTTCTTTATGATTTAATAATGCTTGTTTTATGCGTTTTATAATTCAATTCAGCCGTTTAATCCGCATGATGGTCATAATTCCGACCGTAACGTACGGAGTCTCGAGTTCAATCCCTGGTTAGTCAGATACCCAAATAGTTAGAATGTTGTTCTGGGTCATGTGTTTTTTATTTATTTTCCGTTTAAATTAGAAGAATCAAATGAGTATGTAATTCACCTGATAGTAAGTGGCTATTGCTGCCGCTCATGGACATCGATCGACCCTTGATACGATTATATTTCTATCTGACGTCGGCCAGAGATGTGCTGCTAACCTTAAGGACTAAGCTGGCACGTCTCGGATAAGTATGTTTCTCTTACAACATTAGACGCTGCGCTTCTGGTCTGTCGATCAAACTGTCGTATCTCGTAAAATTGTAATAAATAGTACATAATCATCAACCCATTACTGTCCCCCTGCTAGGCACGGGTCTCCTCTCTTGTTGGATTTCTTTTGTAGAATGTTACATTTGAGTATAATAGGTCCCTTTAAAATTTATAAAATAATCGAAAAAAATACTTATGTGAAGTTCTGAACATACGTCTTTCATTATATTGAATTATTTGACTATATTGAAATAAAGTAAAACAAACAAGTTTTTCAAGGTGGTAGAACTATTTTAATAGCGATAGTATATCTTAGTGGTGGAAATACGCCTGTAAATCAAGGTGTCTGAGGTTCGAATTCCGGGCAAGCACCTCTGTATTTTTAAAGTTATATGCGTATTAGAAATTAATTACTTGCTTTACCGGTTGTTCTTGACAGACTTACATCTTCAAAAACTGTTTTCAGATATACATGATATGTACCAATTCGCACTTGGCTAGCGCGGAGGTGTTCTTTCTCATACTTAGAGGATATCCGTGCCCAATTATTTTATTCAATTTTTCGTGGAGAAACCCTTCATGGGTTCCTCTCAACCGCGGGGGCAGCGGAGAGGATATGTCGGACTCCTACCGGCTAAAACCCCACGGTGGTCCTCTGTACGTCCTTAATCGGGACCACGGGTACGCAATTGGCACTTGTCCGCGGTCCCGGCATCAACCCATTACGGTTTTTTATTGGAATGATGATGGGAATTATTATCGAGTCGACTCCGTAGGCACCACTGCCACACCTAATCCCAAAATTAGCAGTGTTAAGCGCTGCTGTGTTCCGCTTTAAAATGTGTGGTATGGGAGATAATATTATCTTCCTTCGCTCTACTATACTACCTTCGAACTAGCTTACTATCCTACTTATCCTACTATTTACTTACTTTACTTTACTTTCCTAATCTTCTATCTTCGAACAATCTATAATCATCATGCGTACATAAATACTTCTTCAATTAAATAATTAAATCTAATTATTTAACATTATAACGTTTCTTTTTGATAACCAGCCCTTACCCACAATCGTGACCTCTGGCATTTAGCGAGGTTAGCAGGTCGATCCTACCGCTTTCGTAAGAGGGCGTGGCTTACCCTCTAGGGCTGCAAATCTTGTAACGTAACATTTATTACTTTTTGTTACAAATGAACAAGCAACCTTAATGTTACGTCATATCTGTGACTATTTCCTAACATTATTAATAACCCTAATAATAATAATACGGAAGACCCCTTCCTGGTTAGAATCTGAAGAAACTACAGAAATAACTATTTAAAGCTTATAATGATATTTGAAGGCGCTGCTGTGTTCTTATTTAACAGCGTGATAAGACAGATACACTTATACGCAGTATTCATCAACTCAAATAATTTTATTTTATTCAAAATAGATTCTTTACAGAGCACTTTTTGAATTTCAATACACCTACCGCCACTTCACAAGGTCTTTCGCTATGGAGAACTCCATAACACGTCTTTTAAAAAAATGTCATTTACAATGGTAACCTACCGAGTTTTAGTCGGTAAGACTTCGACATACCCCTTCCGCGATTCCTTCGCGATAAAAAAAGACATCGGGAAAGACCCTTACCTAAGAATACGAGTAACAAGGGTTACAGCCAATTAGTCAATGTATAACAACGTACAACAAGACTACAAAATATCGTGTTTATGAGTTATTATTTTACTTAATTGAATGAAGCAATTTAATGCTAGGTTACATTGATTAATAAAATATTAACAATAATAATAATATTACTAATGACATGTTATGATGGTGCGTTTTTAACATTACTGTATTTGGTACATTTTAAAAATTATTTTCTAAGTAAGGTGTATTTAAAAAAATGAGAAGAATAAAGGTCTGTGATAATACCTTTACAAGATCTGAAACATTGACCAATATCATGTATTTGACTAATGGGAACTTAAGTCAGCGCGGTGCTTGAAATAATGTAATCTGTGATCGATGTTTTTTTAATTGAAGTAGCAAATAGAATTTAGAAAAAAATTAGATTTTTTTTAAGATTTTTTAGTCGTGTAGATTATATCATTATGTTGTCTTCCGCTGTTAATTCTATCGCAAGAGATAATTAATTTATAATACGGACATATATTTATAAAAATTAGAGGTGCCTATGATATATTTTTTAATACTAATACTGAATGCCTCATTAGGTTCAAATCAAAAGATAGCAGCGTTTAATACTGGTGATAGAAGGAAGAAACACATGTAGTGACGACTAACATAGTCTCATGACGAAGTATCCTTCAAGTAATTTAAGTGTAGAATAAATGGCTTTACTATACATATCAATTCTGTCGAAAACGTATGCATATTCTTGGCCAATTCCACCGAGAAAAGACCTCTAAAATTGGATGCCAGGCTTTTGACAGTCAATTTCTTTTTTAGTAAGTCGTGTAGTTAACCTCGTTACCTTAAATGTCAGAGGTCGTCTCGGGCCCGGAAAAGGTAATAAAATGATCGACAAAATAATGTATTCCAAAAATGGTATTATATTCGTGACGAATTTTAGTTTGTTTTTTGTTTTGTTTTTTGAATAAACGATTGTAAGATTTTAATAATATAAGAAAGAATGAAAGAAATGGAATTATGTTATTATTGTGATTTCTTTTATTCACGGCATTTTTTAAATTCCGTGATTACACTTAATCGTCGTAACATCGATATTTCTTATCAAGACAACCTCTTCGACATTATATAATTATTATTCTTTCGTTTTAATAAATCTGTATTATTGAAGACTAATATGGTTTATTATGGTTATTATATTTCAAATGTGATTGGTTAGTAAGGCTGATATTACTATGTTAGCGAATGAACAGAAAAATGATACAATAACCTTAAATGTAATGTATCGTTAAAATATATGAGATGGGGACTCTAAAATAATCATTTGTTATTTTGAATGAGGTAGATTACAAATTATAAATTACTCACTAAATACAAATAATACAAAATATAATAATACAAAGAAATAATATTATTAGAATAACAGTCTTGGTCTAAGATCCGAAGCTAAATCGAACTGGACCGAGCTGATAATAGAATGAAACTCATTTTATAACGAAATTAGTACATTGGGTAATACATTAAAAATGGGTTTGCTAAAAAAATCCTGGACAGGATAATTTTAATTATTTTTTGAAAAACTAAGGTTGGTTACAAATAAGTTGCAATATTTTATGACTAAGGCCGTTTCTCAACAATCAATCTATTAAATTTTTAATCGAAATTTGACAATGCTTTGTATGAAGAAATTGTCAAATGTCAATCTTGGATAGGCAAAACATTGGATAGATTGTTTATTAATAACGGACGTAAGTTGGAATGCCTCGTGTAACTTGAGTGACACTTAGGATTTTTATGTGGTTTGGACTATATCTCCACAAAGGTCCACAAATCCTTTATTAACATTATACTTAGTACATATTAAGTAAAATTATTTAATAAAAAAAAAATTACCAATCTAATACCTCAATTAATTAATATTTTAAATGTTATTATAGGGCACGATTTTCATATAAAATCGTAAAGTTTTGTGTTTTTTATTAATTTATTAAATGCCAAGTTTGTATTGCTTTTACTAATCGCCATTATATTCATAATTATCTAGAAATTTATTATAAAAAATTATGGTCAATTTCTTTTTTATAAAGTCTTATATTTTATGAAATCTTTACTATAAGGAGAATTCTTATGCGTAACAAAATTATATCTTCTTATAACACAGTAAGAAATAAATTATCCTCAGTAACTTCATAAAGGCTTTGCTACTTGTAATAAGGTCACGTTTGAATGAATCCTACGCTAGCGTAGCGGGCTACACATCCTATAGCTACGACGCGTAGCAAGGGCCGCTACGGCGCGTAGCAGTGCTACGATTATGAATTGAAAATTAAAATGAATATTTATAAATATTCGTGATAAAAGTCGTAATAATGATAATTTAATAATGATGAAATGTAATTAATATTTCGGTAACTTACATTGTAATATTAATGAGTTGTTAAATGGCACTATTTTGTTATGTCCCACTGCTGGGCATAGGTGTATTAATGGAAAAGGCCTGAATCATAATGCTAATCCAACTTTTTGAATGCCTCTATATAAGAACGTGTGTATAGAGTCTAATATGAGTACTGGGTAAAAAAAATATGTAGGTAGGTACTGACTGCTGTACCATGCGATGACAAAAGTAGGGCATATTGTCCTTAAAGCGAATGTCTCATGTGCATAAATGATATAAGATACTACATGGAAGAGCAGTTTAGCTACAGAAAAGTCCAAAATTACTTTTCCATACTGTACTTAGATTTTACTGACAAAGTGACCCACCCATATGCTGTGTAATGATATATTAGGATGTTTTGTTGGTATGGATTTTGGGTATGAATCTCATGCAGCATTGATTTTTCGAAGTTACGTGCGTAAGTAGAAATAACGGTAATAAAGTTAATTAAAACTGCGTATCGTGAGTACCCGTTCCATATTAAAATGTCACATGAGTATGGAACAAGTCATTTAATATTTCGTTTGTGCAACAAATAAATGGTTGCCTAGAAGAGATTGCAATTTTTTCGTTATAAGGCCGCCGATTGTATCTTAGATTATTTTAAAATTTTGTATTTTTACTTTTAATTTGGTGTACAAAGAACACTTTACAATACACTTTACAATAAAGAGTTTTTTATTGTATTGTCATTTGCTTAAATTGTAAAGGAAAACATCATGAGAGGGCTATCTCACGATATTTTTTTACATTTAATAAAAAAAAATCTTAGTTAGAACTACGGCTTACGGCTTTCACATTTTATATGAAGTTACGCAGTGCTATAGTAATAGTATGATGATAAACAGTAACAGAGAATGGAGACTTTTTTATAAGACTAACTGATATGTCATCAATAATACTTAAGAGTACAACTAATTGTGTTGATCATTAAGATTGAAAAGATAGAGTTAATAATTAAATAAGAAACAGAACATAACTTTTTATTCACTTGAAAAATACAACTATAGATTCATTGTTGTTTAAAAATTTATTCTGTCGTTGTATTTAGGTCTCTAAAATCGCTGAAAATACTTCTTCATTGAATAAATCAATATATTTCCTTTGGGAATTAGGTCACAGACGGGAAGTATTTCTTGTAAGGTTATGTCATTGAACCATATTTTTATAAAAAATATAGTATTTTGAATTCATAAAAAGAATTAGATACGATTGAAATTGACTGATATAGTTATTTAAGAGAATCGAACCAGCTATAATAAAGTCAGCGATGTACACAAGTAGCGACATCTATCGACATTTCCCTGGAACATTTTCTAACCATGAAAAACTAAATTTATAATCCAATTTTTATTCACGACTTTGTATGTAACATGAAAGGGACCATCAAATTTCTTATTCCATAAATTTGAAGTGAGTAAAGTATTGACACTTGGAAATAGGGTTATAAACATACATTATGTAAGAATTTATCGGTTTTTTCGGCAGGTATATGAAACAGTTGGTTTTTCACGGACAGGGTAAGGTACGTACATGTGACGGATGCGGACGTCCGGTGGTTTGCACCATTTATTTACGGACGCAAAGAAAAAAATTACACTGAGTAGTACGAGAAAATGTTTTGGCAAAGTGTTAGTTTCTCCAAGCGTTTGGCTCGTTTTAAATATATCTTACATGCGAACAAGAATCGTTCACGGGTACTTACTAACCGGTAGACGCTCCCTGGGGAGCGATCGAGCGGAACCGTAAACACGTCACTCGCGGCAAATCGATCGACAATTAAACACGGATTTTGCGGGATGGAAACAATAACGCGGGATTCTTACATAATTCCGTCCGCCATTACCGAGTGCACGCGATTCGCGTCTCTAAGCCCTTGCGAGTAGGGGCTTGCGTTTTCCATTTTCCATGCACAATAGCTATTTCGGGTCTGCGCCGGCGGCGGTTGCAACCTTGAGTACGGAACGCACCTTTAATTTTAGCCGGTTAACCTAGATACGAGGACCATTCGCAGTGAGGTGGATCGATGCGCGGAACTCGCATGCGCTATGTCTCGACTGTTTGAATATAGCGGCGCGGGTGTGGTGTGTCGTGGTGGCACGGGCGGGGTATTGTGGCGCCCGTCAGCGAGCTACTGTCCAGTCGGGCGGGGATTGGCGCATGCGCGGTGCTCCGCCACTTAACGATCCAACGAGCCGCGCTTGTCACTTGTCGCTGGCACACGTGCTCGCTGGACCAGGACCTGGAGTCTGGAAGACAGGCACCAAGCGAAGTCCTATACGAGCTTCGATTTGAAAATGAGACGAATCTGAAGAGCCGAAGTCCAGATCTAGCTCCAAAATCTATCATAAATACAACGCATAGAATACCCTCACACCCGTTAGTAGGTAATAATCAATTTTACCCATTTTTTGACAATTTAGATGGAAACAAATCGTCAAATTTCAAATATTCAAATTTTCATACAAAGTAGGTAAGATTGATTATTCCTAACGGGTGTTATACACTTTTACCGTACTTAACCGTTATTCATTTATATCTACAGGCATACAGCGTGACAGACGCGTAGCGTGACAGACAAATATGTATTTTTATATCTACTACTAGCTGACCCGGCAAACTTTGTACCGCCTCAAAATCTATTTATCAAATATATTTCATATAAAATATAGCCTATGTTACTCGTGGATAATGTAGCTTTCCAATTGTGAAAAAATTTTTAAAATCGGTCCAGTAGTTTTTGAGCCTATTCATTACAACCAAACAAACAAAGTTTTCCTCTTTATAATATTAGTATAGATAACACAACCGCGCATACACAGGCCGTGCCTGTCGAAATATTGCATAAAAAATAAGATTTTGTCTGTCACGACACGTGTCTGACACGTTTAATGTCTGTAGATATAAACAGCTCCTTAAATAATTAACGAAAAACGTTGGAAATCAGGTTTAACATGAATCTTAATCGTTTTGATTTTAACAAGTCATGTCATTGTGTTAGCAAATTACGAGTGTCCTAAAACAACATGATACATTCGACAATGTGAAGAACCCTTTGTGGTTCAACTCTGAAGGGCCACCGCTGTACCTATATCTATCGGCCTAATAACAAATGTGTTAAGCGCAGTGTTCTGCTTTGGTGTAAGGGATACATACTTATCAGAGGCGTTCCAACTTAGTCTAAGTGGTACCTTTTCTTTTTTTGTTCACGAGGGGGAAACCTTCAAAAGGTACCCGACGACGTGTACCCTAACGACGCCGGGTTATGTGGGATTTTTACCGCACTAAAACCCCCCCAGTGGCCGTCCTCAGCGCATAGTGGAGAACTCCGGGCTCTCCGATGGAACACAACCGGAGTCCTCCGAGCGCGATGCCCAGTCGGGGTCTGCCCTGGGGGGAGCAGTTTACGCTCCTCCTGCACACCTGGTGTTTACGACGATATGCGACCACATATACCGCCGTCCATCCCGGGGCCGCTGGCTGGGCGGTTCGAGCTTCCACTCTTGCCGCCCGCAACCCCGGAAGCCCCCTTTTAGTCGCCTCTTACGACAGGCAGGGGATACCGTTAGTCTAAGTGGTACCTAGCAATGGATCTGTAGTAGAAATGTAATCATATTTGGAGATCTTACCAAAAACATACTACAAATTACTACATTCATGAAATTCATGACTCTACCTCATATATTTACGAAATTTATCAAAAATATATTTTTTATTCTTAAAGAAGATCCAATAAGCCGTCATATTGGACTACATTATTTATTGAAACTAGTTACAATAAACCTAGCTATATAGGGCGTTGTCCCTGTAGTGTCGGAACCAGAATAGGGCTACGGTATCCGCTGCCTGTCGTAAGAGGCGACTAAAAGGGGGTTTCCGGGGTTGCCGGAAGCAAGAGTGGGAGCTCGAACTGCCCAGCCAGCGGCCCCGGGAAGGACGACGGTATGTGTGGTCGCATACCGTCGTACACACCAGACGGTGTGGCGAGCGCCAAGCTCACCTGGGCGGAGCCCGACGGGGCAACGCGCTAAGAGGGTTCCGGTTGCGTTCCTTTGGAGATCCCGGAGCCCTCTACGCGGCGCCGAGGACGGCCACCGGGGTGTTTTAGTGCGGTAAGAATCCCACATAACCCTACGTCGCTCCCACGACACCGGGTACCTTTTGAAGGTTTCCCTCCCGTAATAAAAGAAAAGGTATATAGGGCGTGCTGACGGCCCTAAGGAGTTGCAACGTTTGGTCTTATTTAAGGTAATTTTAAGCATGAATTAAATGTATTTGTGTATGTAACTGCTACTGCACGACTATTTTATTCTTGTACTGAGTCGTTGATCTTTTCTAAAATATATTCGTGTTCTTATATTTGTACAAAAAACTTTGTATTCAAATGTTTCTTTAAGTATTTTTTCCCGATAGTACTTTGGATATTAAAAATTCTTTTAAAAGACTAGTTGTTTTCATATCATTAAAGAGTGTGTGATTATTAATAGCTATCTTTATTTTACTTTTCATTTAAGTTTCGTTAAACGTGGCATTTGTTCACAGATGGCGTTGTAGTCCATAATTTGTTTGAATGTTAGCCCTTCACCGCCAGATGTCGCTATATACACTTAAGTACCACAAATTGCAATTTACTTACTTTATTATTATAAATATAAGCAAAGTAATATATTAGTCATTATACTTACGTATAAATTTTAAATCTAAGTATTTCTTTTACTATAAATATTTTTAAATAATTAAATTGGAGAGCACGTAAGGGTTATGGTAACGCCATCTTGTTAACAGATGCGCAAATATAAGTAGGACTGATGTTACAGTACAAAATAGATATTTCATGCCATATATGTTTATTATTTCGATTGATCCTAGTCAAAATTAATATTAAACTAAATATGTACACACATCTTAGTTATTGCATACGCCTTTCGAGAGAATTATAGGATTTTTTGTTATTGTTACAAAAACAAAATAAGGTTTCAAATAACACAACGAAATAATTACTTTCCTTTATATTTAAATAAAAATTGCTTTTACATTTGGACAATACAAGACATTGAGACATGCAAAAATTATACAGCTAATAACAATAGGGGTCAAAGATAGTGCGAATGAGACAGACATATTCGATGTCTCATTCACACTTTTCTATGAAACCCAAGTTTAAGTCACATTTTTGTACATACAAGCCGACTTCATTAAAAAAAACTAACTTAAAATAAATTCATTGTATTATATACAAAAATTGCAGTAAAAAATTTAAACTATTTCCGTGCGCGTACATTTTTAAATAAAGAATTATTTTTGGTTGACATAAAACAATTGATTTCGGTACAAATTTATTTAATGAAATTACAAGGTTTTTTTTTAAAAAAATGAGTTAAAAATTATGATTATTATGTCACGTAAAAGCGAATAAAATGTATTTAAAATGTCTGGTTTTATAATAAATTATCTTAGTTCTTTGTATGCATTGGATGGTTTATAATAAAATTATAACTACCTACTAGTTTTTTTGGATAATGAGATGATATTATATTACATAATTCAATACAACACAAGTATACATACAACATTATACATAACTATTTAATCCAAACAACTTCAATACATTATAATCTTAAATAATTACACATTTTTTTTTAAATATTGATACACTGTGGAATGTCAAAAAATGTTAATTTAAAATAAGAACAATGGTAACTAAAAGGTAACATTAAGAAACATTACATTTTACATTCGTAACGGTAACTGATACTTGTGATATTTATTATCAAATAAAAAATACATATTAATTATATTTATTAATTCAATTTTAATTTCACAACTTATTACAGAATTATTTCATTCGAAAAAAAAACTTACTTTAAAAATAGATGAGTAGAAAAAAATGATGAAGGTTGAATGTGAAATATATTTTCGTAAATAAAATATCAAATGACATTTATGCATCTTGACATAATACTGTGACTCTAGAATCTATACAACCAAGAAATGAAACACATTTTTATAAATTTTACAAACAAGTAGGAACGTTATTCTAATTATGATAAACTATTTTAATAATGCGCGAGATTGTACACGAATATAATAAGGCAACTTTGCCGGGCAATATTGCCGGCATAGTTTTCATAAATATTGCCCGTTTAGTTGCAACAAAATGTAATAAGAACTAACAATAAAATACGTATCAGTCATTACAGATTTAAATGCGTTATAGATACAGTTAGATAAATAGGTCATTAAATTTTACTTCAAATTGATTTCACCCACTGAATTGCATCGTGATAAAACTAAAATACTGCTTAAACATTTTATTTATTTATTTTGAACGTCTCCATAATAGATAAGCAAGGAAACCACCTTCAAACTTCTTCACCTACAAACTACATAACAATTATCTATATACACATTAAAATCTCATTTGTATCACATCATTCATTCAAATATAGCTTAAAACTATAATATACACAAAGATATTGTACATTTCGATAGTAGAAGTTGGATATTGATTTTGAAAGTTAGTCATGTTTACCTTGTCATTTCTGAAATCTAGAAATGTATATTATCTTTGAGTATATAGTCACAGTCCCGTGACATATTTTTAGGAGAGCAGTTATTTTCAAAATAATCGAACACACTAAAGAATTGTGTTTTAATTATTTCAACATCACACATTATTTTACGGATTTTTTAAAAAGTATTTAAAAAATAAAATCATTATTTATGCTTTTGTGATTATCTGTACATTCATGATGTGCGACATTTGGGTATTTTTTTTTAATTTCATTATTTATTTGAAAAAATAATTTTGTTTATAGTATTATTTTGAATATCGTTATTTATTCAAATATATTTAAAGAAACACATATTATACAATTTCATACGTACACTGTTTCAAGCGAGATTTTGTTATTCATTTACATATTTATTCTACATTTCAACAACACACGATCTAAATGTTTTAGTGAAATTTCAACTAATTACGACATAGTTAATAATAAATTATTTTAGGCCCCCTTAATACTATTTATGTGTTTTATTGTACTCATTTTTCTAATATAATACTAAAATTAAATAGGACTAACTAATCTAAATAATTTATGACCGGTGTTTAGTTTAAAAAAATAAGTGTGGAACAACACCCTACTTACATAGATAATATTAAATTGACATGAAACTAATCTATGCATGAAACATTAAAGTTTAATTTGTAGTTATTTAAGTACACACTACTTTAATGTGATTAGGGTCAGTAAATTTATTTAAAAAATATGAGCATACTTTTAAAATATTATAGAATAGAATATATTCAGAATCATAATTTAACACTTGTGGCGCCATCTCTTATCGAGTAGTGAAACTACTGTGATTACTTATTGGAAAATAAATAATAAAATGATTCAATAAAAAATATAAAAAATCCGAACAAGTATGTCGCTCGTGACTCGTTTACCGAAATATCTGTTACTCCGTAATAACACAGTTGAAGTATTAATTTAGCTAAATATTAAATTATCAACGCTGTTATCGAGGTATATAAAGACAAAGTCAACAGATATATTGATATTTTATTTTATGTCATTAATAAATATAAATTTAAACACCGGTCAAATAATAAAAGTGACAAAAATATCGCAGCATTGCAAATTATGGTTTCTATTTTTTGTGATAAACGGTGACAAAACTGACTTCTTAAAAATGATTAAAATTTTAATCATAAAAAAATTAAAACTTAAAAATTTTAAACAATTTTATTGAGAAGACGAATTGAATGTTTACGCATTTATTTATCTGATTGCAATTTATTATTGGACAATTTATTCGGACTTCAAGATAAGCACCTATAAGCTATAATGAATTTCGAATACCAGACATACTTTTACTTAACGAAGATTCATTCATAAATTGAAGGTCTAAGGCCCGGGGGTCCTTTTGGTGACGTGACAGTAATCTGGTTATGACTATATATTAGTGTAGATATCTCACCGCCTTGTAATTGAAGGAAGCCCCAAATGGTAGTCACATACGTAAAAAGGCTGACTGTTTTCCCATTTCGTCTCCGACTGTCATGGTGTAATTTACGCGGCCCAATGCCAACATGTGCAGTTAAGTGGTACAAAAACAACACAAAATCGAACACGAAGTCCGGAGAAATATCGTTTCATTCGTAAATGCTCTAAAAATTACAATTTTTTAAATATTTTCTAACACGAAAACGGATGACAGTGACAATTTCAATTGTTAAAACTGGTTATATTTTCTTGTTAGGAGTGAGTAATCTTTACTAATCTATGGTTATGACATACATTATGGCATTATTCTGATGTGTCCTTATAAATAATGGCGTAGGTATAATAACAGAAGGCAGGAACAGGCACTAAATTTGGATACTTTGAAGCAAAATTTCATACGATAGGGATGAATTACTTTTTGTTTATTGCAAATTTAAAGCATGTACAATGCTGCAGGAGGTTTTGCATGCAACCACTTTACGGAAAAAATAATATGTGGATTTACTCAATTAAATTTGACACAATCTTTCTTGTTCATCTCAATGATTGGATGCCAAATTCGAAGTCACATACCATTTTCGGGTTAAAGGTTTTATTTTTACTTAGAATCACTGCAAGTTAAAATGTTGCGTGACCCTTTGCAGTACCTACTGTTTAGTAACGTTACGTTACGTCACGCCATATGAATTGACACTGAGATATATTTTGCAAGTACATTCAGACGAATGGCATCTGTGGCGAGGCATTTTTCAGATCATTACCCTTACCATGAGTCTTAACGTTTTGACAAATATACTGTTTTGGTATTTGTTTACAGATTGGTCCATACGATTTCTCGATCCGCTAGGGGCACTGATTGGAAATTGTATGGACAAATACGTAAACAAACACCAAAACAGTCAGTCATGTTTGTCAAAACGTAAAAACACATGGTAAGGGTACATGTCACGTCACTTTAGAGGGCGTCCAGCCTAAGGGTACCTTTTCAGCACATGCGTGGTATTTAAGGTAAATATGTTTCAATCTATATCAATGGAAATCAAGCAATTCTATAGGTGAATGTAACACATCATAGCTTAGCTAACTTTGATCTTTAAAAGGGACCCTTAAAATATACTAAGATGCCTTGTGTCCTTATTTGTGCTTTGCTCTACATGCGACTTTTTTAAATTGCATCTTCGTAAGTAGCAAGGAAAGGATATCTTCTAATGATGCTTATATAATATCCAATGAATATTTTTCTTGACATAATCACAATATGTAAGGAATTCCTACACTTATAGACGCATCATTGGTTTATGTAAAAAATACGGCATTATTTATTAAAACTAAAATTTACACATTTTTTCACAAAATTTCTTAAATCGTGACAAATAACGATGACATCATAAAAACTAAAGTCTAAAAGACGCGAGGATTTTGTAAGACTTAGGAGATACTCATATTAACTAAAATCAATTATATTCAACTGTATCGTAATGAAAGACCAAACAAGGGGAGGAAATGTCATATCCACAATATATAAATATATGTTAAGCATCAATAATCTGGGATAGCGACAACGTTAAGCGGGATCAATGATTTTGGGTTATCATTTTGTAATTATACTTTTTGCGATTAGAAGTCTATAGAGTACGAGCTTGTGCCCGCGGCTTCGCTCGCTTTACGAAGTAATATTTTCATCCCCTATTTTATCCCCTTGGGGGTAGAATTGATCAAAATCCTTTCTTAGCGGATGCCTACGTGTGCCATAACATCTACCTGCATGCCAAATTTCAGCCTGATCCGTCCAGTGGTTTGGGCTGTGTGTTGATAGATCACTACGTCAGTCAGTCACCTTTGAGTTATATATATTTAGATAGGCAATGTATAAACAAATTTATAGACAAAATAACTCGAAGGTTTTTCATATTTTGGAGTACATTTTGTATATTTTTGAACAAATTTCTAATGAGATTGTTTTTTTAACTTACAGAATGCCGTCAATTCGTCAATAAGTGCAGAATGCCTCTTATCAAAGTTTGACAAAAAATAGTAACTCAATTACACTACCCCCTTTTCGCTAAGAACAACACTATTTAATACACGCTCTATATACATAATTATCTACAATTGTCTAGTGTAATTGATATTATTACTTCAACGACATGCTATCTACTTATAGACTAAACGGGTAAGGATCATACGTTTATTTTATTAAAATCTTATGTTAAAAAATGGATTTTTGTTTCAGCAATTCCTTCGATGAAATTTTTAAAATTGAGTGCAAGATTCGTTATAATTTAAATTAAGGTCAATAAATAGGTAGCATTATCGAGTTATTTAATCACTAAAACACTTCAATTAGGATTGAAAACGTAACTGGTAACGTTAGTTGCATTAAAAACAATGAATACATTTAATTATAAGTTTTTAAGAAAGTCCGGTCATAAAATACATGAATATGAAGTCATAGAATGGAATATTGAGGAAGGTCTGAGATATACTTTAATGAATAAAATGTCAAAAATATCTATGGATTCCATGTACGCACTTCTGATTTTTCATAGCTATGTGCGTATTAGAAATTATATCACTTGCTTTAACGGTGAGGGAAAACATCGTTACGAAACCTGCGTACCTGAGAGATCTTTAAAAAAAGTTCTCAAAGGTACGTGAAGTCACCAATACGCAATTTGACAGCGCGGTAGACTATGGCATAATCCTCATTCTGAGAGAGGACTTGTGCCCAGAAGAACCTGCATACCTGAGAGATCTTGAAAAAAAAGTTCTCAAAGGTGCGTGAAGTCTACTAATACGCAATTTGACGGCGCGGCAATACCAATTACCAGTTACGTCTATAATCCTCACAATACCTAACCGTCCATGTCGTCCATCTTTAAATAAGATGTCAATAATTAAAACGATAGTAATTGCAATAAATCACATTTTTGAATATACATATATCACAGTTGAAGCCCCCGTTCTGCTTTCAATAATGCATTAATACCTCAAATTCATAATTTTAAAAACAAAAATAAGTATTGATTTTTAATAAAAATAATAAATATAGTTCGTGACGTTGTAATGAGGGCTACCATATTCTATTTTACCAATTGTCAGTAGGGGTTAAAATTAAACATTTAAATAGCTTAAAAATAAACTATTTGACGGACCTTATCATAAATATTTTTTATGTAATTACATTAAAAAAATAAAATTTTAAAACCAATTTCCATCATGGTAGACCTCATTTATTGTGTTGGCAACACTGTCACTAACAAAGTGGACATATTAACATTAAATATGTTGGCACTCTAACACTCCCTCCTAAACCTTATTATTAGCAATACTGTTTGAACATTAAAAATTCCCTAAAAAATTAGCAATTGACAATTCTCATAAAATGTCACTTCAATTCCATGAGAATTGATTTTAAAACATAAATCGACCAAGAGTTCAGTCTTGGCGTAGGAATGGTACATTTACAATGTAATGCTACTAAGGGCATAACCACACTCGCACACTCTATTTTCTCAAACTATTCTAACGCGAGTGTAGTGACACCCTTAGCTCTCCGCCAATCTTAGATAACATTGGCTAATAGGTGAATAAGCATTTTATTATTAATTCGCCTATATCGTTCGATTCGAAAGTATTGCACTTAAAAATGAAAGCCTAATTCGACGAATTGAGACGCCTACGTACCGGAGTTTACGACATTGTTGCCATACTCCAGCCCGAAGATTGAAAGGATCACGAACGCCAATCCCAAGAATATGGATCCCAGGAGGTCACCAAGTGCCGTGAGGTATGGGATCGCCGCGTTGTCGGGGTCTTTCTTCTTCTTCCACATGAAGTGGATCAGGATGTACGCCAGGTACAGTAGGACCATGACCTGAAAAGAGACACGTCTTGCTTGAAAATATGAGCAGATAATTTGAAGGATCTCTTCGTGCTTAATGTAATTAATCAGAACTAAGCATCTTTTGAGCATAGTTTGTGCTGTATTCTAGTTTGGAAGTAATCTGTAAAGCAGATATTAATACAAGACGCTCTAACTTAGTCCCTAAGGGCAACAATTTTGTAATTGACTCATCGATCACATGAATCAAACTCAGTTAGAAATCCTTTCTTATTCTTTGTCGGTATCAAAAATCCATACACTGCAGTTAATAAGCATCTTCGAGTAGGCAGCTTACTCGTTAGATACGACTAGATCAAAAAAATAGATCATGAGATTTTTTGGCTGATTATATCTTACCTGTAGAATAGAGCAGATCACGTAGGTAATACCAAAGGCAACTTGGATGCTGACAAAGCCTTGGTAGACGAAATCTGCGACGATCATGAATATGATTTGTCCGAACACAGCGAGCACGATTAACATCCTGGCTACCTTCGCTGCAGCAGCTGAAAACGTGGACAAGGCTTAGAAAATTGTTCACAGAAATAAAGAAAATGTTATATATAGAAATAAATTATTTGTTCTTATTAAATATGAATTAAGAATCCTAATCGAATGTAAAATTCGTTGGAACTTTTCATTACAAATTTTAATTCTGTCATTCTTTGATAATCAAATAAAAGCTGCTCATTATCTCTTTGTTCAAATTTATTTAACGATAAAAATTATGTCACTGCTGTTAATAACTCAATTAATTAAATTCGCCCATTGATAAAATATCATCAAAGTCATCATGTCGATATCAAAGCTGTATCCAAGACGACACATTCAAATCGCTTTTCTTTTATCTAAATCCTTTTTGTATTGTCTAATGTGTTTTACATCATATACTCACTTCCAAAGAACAGCGTCTTCCATGGCCACTCGACTATCCTCGTGTTTTCCGGGAGGATTCCTGGAATGGCCGTCTGATGCAGGTGCGTGGCGAGACGGGAAGACTGCACGCAGACAAGGTTGCCACCGATGCCGTTCACGATCGGTTGGAACACTTCATAACCGGTGAAACGGTCCACGGCTTGATCCAGAACAATACCACCGATACTGAGGAAGAGAAAGATGATTTTGTTAAAAATATTGAAGGAAGGTTAAGATTAAAAATCTCTTGAAAATGTTTCAATCAGTTTCTTGTATGCGGCGCATGTTCTAAAAGTGTTTAAATTAACCTTATACAGATTTTGCTTCATGTAAAGGACTATATATCAAGTTAGAAAGCTGGCTAATATACGAATATACAAATAGTTACTACAAAAAAAAATTACATAACACCACGTGCAAGGCAGTTTGGTAATCGTTCATAAACGGATTTAGGTCGTGGTATCGACACAGCTAATCCATACAATTTACAATCTATTGGCTCTATTGACGCAATTCAGAAAGTAGTGAAGCTAGAGATCTCAACAAATACCACCAATAAATAATAATCAAACGTGATACATGATTAGTGAATGCACGTTTATCAGTCAAAGATAAGATATATAACGTACCCGCTTATGAACAAAGCAGATATGACTGGCGTCCATCCTGTGGTCAGGACGGTCTTCGTGTACTTGTTTCTCCACACGATGAAAATCCACATTGGCAAGAGGCTGTAGTAGACACACATCAGTGCTATTGGCTGCCATAGTGATACCTCTGTAAAGAGTTAGGAATTCACATCAAAAGATGAATAGAGTTTAAATGGGACTCGGTAGTCATCATCAACAAATTACATGTTATGACTTACTAAAAGTAAGCAAAGACTAAATCCTATTTTACTGATGAGTATTTATCTACAAAACCGAATATAGAGTTTTTACTTAGTACAAAGAATTTAATTGATAAAATAGCTTACTTATTTGATCAAACATATACTGTGCAGTGACAGCCAGCACTGAGTTGCTCACGATGTCACCGATGGAGGCCGCTAGCGGTGTTGCTACGTTGTCTGGATTTACTTTGAACTTTTGAGATCCGAATATCACCAATACCATCACGAAATCTGAAAATAATTATTTTGATTTCTATACAATCAAACATTTACATATACATTGTATCATCTTTCTTGCAATTATTAAGCAAGCAATATTTGATCCAACTTCACCAGCATGTATTGGTTTATGACTGTAACCACATAGTTGGACCAAATAGGTTCCAAGTATCATAGGTATCATCAGACGTCAGAAATAATTTATTTTCCTTACAACTTCGTTTTTAAAAACAATATGACAAATACCATCACTGTTGGGGAAATAAAATTGGCGCTGCTGTGGTTTGGTAAAAAGACATTAATTATAATAGCTGTTCTAATGCTTAGGGTTACCAACGCTTCTATCCTCAGGTAGGACTTGTCCTATCTGGGGTTAAATACATATTTACATTAAACTTCCTTAATCAAAGCATCTTACCTAAAACGAAACAAGTGGTAGTAGCGGTAAAGACAGCAGACGAGATCAACAGAAGAATGTAGGAGCCGTTGAACGCTCGATCAGTTATGGCGTTGACTGTGATCGCAAAGAATGCTACCACCGTCGCCGCTACTATTGCTTGCACCTGAAAAATAGAGCACGTACTTGTAAGCTTTTTTTTATATTATAGGAGTAGCAGACGAGCATGCAGTCCACCTGATGGTTAGTGGCTACTGCCGTCCATGGACATCTGTAATCAATCTCAGATAGGATTAGATATTCCTACCTGAGGTCGGCCACAGATGCGCCGCTACCCCTGAGGACTAAGCTGGAACGCCTCGGAAAAGTCTGTCTCCCTTACCACACCCTTCAAATCGGAACATAGCAGCGCCTAACACTACTGTTATTAGGTAGAAATAGGTGTGGCGGTGGTGCCGCCGGAGTCGAACCACAAAGGGTTCTACCACCTTCAATTTTGAGTATTTTGGAAAAGTAACGCGAAGCATGACAGACAATTGCGTTGTTATGTACTATGCGCATAAGTATTTTAAAAAGTCAATAAAGCTTTTGACTCAATGTCGACGTTGTAAATCAATTATTTATAAATAAAACTTATTGATATAGCTTTCTATTCTATTGAATATCTTTTACTGTATCATTTAAGGTAAATTGTATATAACGACTATATGATTATAAACAATAGATCTTGACGTACATCTACTAATGACGTCAAAGGTTAGGTGTAACACAAGGTAGCGTACTTGGACCGGCATTGTTTATGTTTGTTGATGATCTTGATGCTTATATATTTATTGATATTAATTTATCCGTGTTATATTGTTAAAGAGCTTTATAAATTGAAATTACCTGAACTAATGATATGTTTCCTATGACCATGGAAATGACCTCTCTCGTCGACTCCATGTTCCCGAGGTTGGCTTGTGTGGAGAGTCGTGATGCGAGGCACATGTCCAGATTACCTGAAAATAAACAATAAATTCATAAAATAACAATTTATACACTTAAAACCTTACAACCTTAAAACCTTATATATACTTATATAACTATATGTACTTATGTTTTTACAGAAACGTCTAGACCCAGAACAGAATATACACTCGTCATATACTTAGATCTACTTGAATATCAATGATGAATTTTATCAGGAATCGAACTCAGTACTCTCATTCGAGGTAGCAGTATGTTCCGGGTTTGTTACTACACCAGTTTGCATTGTGTGTTAGAGGGCACGTTAAGCCAACCATCCCGGCAAGTAGGTAACATTGAATCCTCGTCATTCAATCGATTGAGCCTCGTCGGAGATTTAAAAAAAAAACACCGCGCGTTGATTATTAACCTTCGTCCTCAAGTTCTCTTAGAAAAAGTTCCACGGTTTGACGCGAAGAAACACTTACTAAGAAGTGGTATATTAAAAATGTAGCCAATATAAAAGATATTAAAGTAAAAGCTTATAAAAATCTCAATACAATTCAATTGCATTACATATTATCAACAAATCACTTAAGAATTCAATCAGATTGGAATCAGGACTTGAGGGCGATAAGGAAGCCTCGATTAATTGGATTGTATCGCGACAGATTATTTATTTCTTGTTGGGAAGCCCCTTAAGCGATAATCTCATACCGCCAAGTGCTATAGGATATACATATTTAAAAAATGATATACTTTTAAAAGGTAACAGTATGCTTGGGCGGGGAAGAACCACTGCATCACCTAATTTTAGTGTGAAGCAGTTTCAGTTTCGAAGAGAAGCTTTGGATGCCGGCTGACCTATATATGATATAATTGAAAGTATTATATTTTAAGGAGCTATAACTCTTTGTGGTTCGACTCCGGCGGCACCACTGCCACACAGATTTATGCCCTATGACAGCAGTGTTAAGCATTGCTGTGTTCTGGTTAGAACGGTGTGGTAAGGGAGACATACATTTCCGAGGCGTTCCCGCTTAGTCTTCAGGGGTAGCGGCGCATCTGTGGCTGACCTCAAGTAGGAATATCAAACTCTGATACCCGGACCCATGCTTAGCAATTGGATAGTATTGAGTGGACAACAAATATTTAAATAAAGTAGAATATATATCAGTATCGTATATTCATCAATAACACATTTGTCATTATTAAGTTATCTCGTATCATAGCTGTCATATCTATTTTCCTATCATCAGATTATTAAAAAACAGCTGCTAAAAATTAAAAAACACGAGTTTAGGTAATGATATTACATACCTTTGAAAAGCATAGTAATGAATATCCGAAGATAATAGGTACTTAATTATTTGATACATTTGTATCAATTAAGAAATCTATAGGTAGTCATTATAATATCTCCGGATTATTACTGGCGCGTGTAATTATGATCAATCATAATAATACATATTATGTTATAGAGTAGTTCCGATATAAAAATAATTGTCATCATCGTCGGAAATATTTACTTTTGTTGGTTGTTATGGTTGAATTATATAGTACCAGTTTTTGATTGCGGCTTCGCCCGCGTTAAAAAGAAAATAATATGACATACTAACATACATAAAACTGAAAATTCGTACCTTCATTGAAACGACAGTGGCACCATCTGGCGAAAATTGGTCGTACCAACCCTGGAACCTTCGTGGGCTCATGGACAACAACTTTGCTAAAGATCATCACTTAATCAAATGCATAGTTTACGATTCAATTCTTACTAATATCGATTAAAATAATCGATTTTTTGCTCCAAAAGATCGATTCTCCGATTAATAGATCTTAGATCGCCATCCCTAGTTCCTGTGGGATTTCCGGGATAAAAACTATCCTATGTCCGTTCTCGGGTCTCAGACTATCTTTGTACAAAATTTCATTAAAATCGGTTCAGTGGTTTAGGCGTGAAGAAGAGACAACCAGACAGACAGACAGAGTTACTTTCGGATTTATAATATTATAGTAAGGAAGGATGGTTGAATTATAGAAGTAAAGAAAACGTTCTCCTCAAAATAAAAATCGAATAGTCACAATAAAATTATGTTATTTGTATGTAAGTCATTGGAAGCGCGGAGCGCACTCGACCCTTGTAGGATCAAATTATCTACGAAGTTAAGCAACGTCGTGCGTGGCTGGAAATTAGATGGGTGACCGCTAGAGGCGACTGGAAGGTGGTATGATGGTAGAAACAGTATGGCTCGACTAAGGAAGCATGTAGAAAAAGTGGAAGGTCTGGATGTTTGCTGACTAAGAGGCGGTCATATTAGTTCCCAGAAGTAGGAACGTATTTGCGATCGGTTTCAGGATCCCGGTTCTGTACAGAACTATTTGCAGATGTCTACGGCAGTACTTATTATAATGCAACACATGCTCGTTTGATACAATAAGAACCTTACCACACCCTTCAAACTAGAACACAGCAGCGCCTAACACTATTACTCTGAGGCAGAAATAGGGGCGTGATGGTACCACCGGAGTCGAACCACAAAGAGTTACGTTTCAGTCTCGAAAAGTTTCATAGACCATGTTATGTCTTTGAGAGGCACTTGTAAAAAACCATTTGACACCGTACAATCTCACTAATATTTCTGTAAGCCAATCATGTATATGCAAAACGCATTATGTTTACAAGACAAATTTGATCTTGTTTTCACAAACTTTGAGCCGACACATAATGTTTATAACAATAACATAAACAAATTAACGTTTCTGTCTTGTTATAAGTACCGAATGGACCGTAGGATCTATTACAAAGCTGATAATTATTATCATGATATGTTTTTATTACGTTTCAAATGCTAGGAAAGTACGGAATACCGATAGGCAGATAGCACGAAGTCCGAATATTCGAAGCCGGATGAGCCGAAGTTCGAATATTCGAATCAAATTTTTATATATGTAAGTAGGCTTTCTATATAGGTTTTTTATTATAGGCGTATTAGGAAATAATGTTGACTTGCTTTAACAGTAAAGAAAACCAAGAGTAAATCTAAGCACTTTAGATTTTTTCATGAAGTCCTATGGCCCATCGTGGTTGTGGCCGATACCTTTCTGTATAAGAATTATAAGATAACGAGCTTTTGCCCGCGGCTTCGCTCGCGTTACGAAGTAATAATGCCATCCCCTATGTTATCTCCTTGGGGGTAGAATTGATCAAAATCCTTTCTTAGCGGATGCCTACGTCATAACATCTACCTGCATGCCAAATTTCAGCCCGATCCGTCCAGTGGTTTGGACTGTGCGTTGATAGATCACTATGTCAGTCAGTCACCTTTGAGTTATATATATTTAGAATACCGAATATAAACATTTTGTGACGTACCCCAAATATGTATTTTTATTTTAAAGAAGCAGCAAAGGAGAACACAGTCCACCTGATGGTATCTGCCGCCAACGGACATCTATAATCCACCTTAGATAACATCCCAAAAGTCGACCATAGATAGCTGTTTTAAGGTAGAATTTTCCAAAAACTGGTGCCTCCAAAGTTGAACCATGAAGGGTTATATTTCCTTTATATAATACTAGCTGACCCGGCAAACTTTGTACCGCCTCAAAATCTATTTATCAAATATATTTCATTTAAAATATACCCTATGTTACTCGTGGATAATGTAGCTTTCGAATGGTGAAAGAATTTTTAAAAATGTCCAGTAGTTTTTAGCGTATTCATTACAATCAATCAAACAAACGAACAAACAAACAAAGTTTTCCTCTTTATAATATTAGTATAGATGACGTTGCGTTATGGATGATGTAAATATGTTCGTACACATTGTATATAACATGATTTTCTTTTATCAAGGACTGAATCTGATATATAAGATGTCTGTAGATTAAATTGAACCATATCTCTTTCGAATGAAATCGTTAAAATATATCAATGCTATCAACGAACGCTATATCAAAATTACACAGAAATAAACGCAGATGATCTTGAAATACATACTTGATAAAGTTACAAATCTCTGTATCTCTTGTCAGTACCATTTATCAAAAATATTAAAAATAAATAATCTCCTCACAGCAACCGCCATCTTTACTTATCTAAAGTGCACTTTAAAAGATTTTGAAAAAAATAGGTACTTTTCCGATAATAGACACTGAACAATCGTAAATAATCTCCATATTCGAAAACAATGTTATCGGCTTATCATATTGTTATTATTAGATCATGATGCTTATGAGTAGTTTGGTCTACTTAAATACTTGGAAAACCTGCCTTGGATTAGGTATTATATGGTATCATAGTTCATATTTCATTTGTAATTTTTTTTATAATATAGGAGTAGCAGACGAGCATGCAGTCCACCTGATGGTAAGTGGCTCCTGCCGCCCATGGACATCTGTAATCAACCCCAGATAGGATAGATATTCCTACCTGAGGTCGGCCACAGATGCGCCGCTACTCCTGAGGACTAAGCTGGAACACCTCGGAAAAGTATGTCTCCCTTACCACACCCTTCAAAACGGAACACAGCAGCGCTTAACACTGCTGTTATTAGGCAGAAATACGAGGTGTGGGCGGTGGTGCCACCGGAGTCGAACCACAAAGGGTTCTACCACCTTTAAAAATCTTAGTACCTAAAGACTTTCTGTTTTAAATTATCAAAATGTTAAAACAGCGCTTGAATTGCGCAGTACGAAACACCCTGTACCTAAATAAATTCAGGACATTTTGTACTAGCATATTAAAATAATTATGTAGGTACGATATACAGGATGATGCAATTGGACATGGGTGGCGAAACCCGACAGTACATAAGTATAAGGTATAGCAAAAAACTATTAAATAATCTATTTTCGAATCCTGGAATAGAACGGGTTTCTTATAAAAAAATATCCTGTATTATTACACAATCCGATATTGCCGCACAACTCTCACACATGGATCAAATTCTACAAAGTAGGTAATGATAAATCATAAACTAAATCAAAGGACATATTTCTGTTTCCTACGTTTACCTTAAAACATGTTTCACCGATTCATCAGTGACAAATGAGGTTACACCCTCATACGAATCATCTATTGTATTGTCACTAGAACAATACTAAGTAATGACCGTGCGATCACGCGGACGTCACAATGACAGATTACAATCTCGTAAGTTCACGCTTTTAATCTTTTTCTTGAAAATTGCCGACTAAACACCTGTTTATGAAGACCGTGATTTGTGGTTTGTTCATGGTCAGAGGATTTATATAGAGTTGTTTATTATCAATGGATTTATATAGAGCTGCTTATTGTTTGGGACTTTACTGAGCTGTTCTTCGAAATTTGTTTGCAACTGTTTTGCTGTTGTTTATTGAGCCTTTGACGTTGCACCAATATATAGGGCATATATTAGGATTATTGTCTGTCTAGGCAACGGTTCGAATTAGGAGTAGCGGCGGATCTGTGGCCGACCTCAGATAGGAATCTAATCTTATCTAGGATTGATTACAGATGTCCATGGGTAGCAGTAGCCACTTACCATCAGGTCAAAAATGAAATCAAAATCATTTTTTTTATTCAAAATACCACCACTTCACAATGTGTTTCGTTATGGAGAAGAAGAAGCGAAAGAAACTCCATAACACACATCTTTTAAAAAAAATGTTTTTTACAACTTAACCTAATGGTACATGTGCAGCTGGAACTACTTCAGACCACACCGTTTTGTCAGTCAAATAATCACTTAGTTTATAGTACGCTTTTTTACATAGCGTTTGTTTAACGACATGTTTGATTTTTTTTTCTGTGATTCAAAATGTGGTCGGGTATTACAGTCGCGTGGACTGCATACTCGTCTGCTACCCCTATATTATAAATAACAAAGATAATCATGTCATAGCGCTCCGGGATTATTTGAAGGTGGTAGAACCCTTTGTGGTTCGACTCTGGCAGCACCACCGCCACACCTATTTCTACCTAATAACACCCGTGTTAGGCGCTGCTGTGTTCCGGTTTGAAGGGTGTTGTAAGGGAGACAGACTTTTCCGAGGCGTTCCAGCTTAGTCCTCAGGGGTAGCGGCGCATCTGTGGCTGACCTCAGGTAGGAATATCTAATCCTATCTGGGGTTGATTACAGATGTCCAAGGGCGGCAGTAGCCACTTACCATCAGATGGACTGCATGCTCGTCTGCTACTCTTATATTATAAAAAAAAAAAAAAGCCTTAGGAGGCAGTTCATTCCACGTCTTGCATTATTGCAACGAGCGTGCCTAGCCTTGATCTAGACGTAACATTGAAAATTATAATACTTAATACACGCGTGCGCGTTAATTAGACACGGCTAATTACACAACTTAGTTGCACATTATCACCTGCACTTTTAAGAACAATACAATATATTATGCAGTGGAAAATATTTTATGAGTGCAACATATGACATGTCTGGATAATATTTCGAAAATAGTTGACCGTTAATCGTATTTATGTTTTGAATATCATCACGTTTGCTCGCATTTAATACTAAAATATGTATGTGTTATTTTTTATTTCTGTATGTATAAAATAATAATTGTGGATTTAAAATTTATTGCAATAAATTGTGTATTTTTCGTCATTTAACATATTTCATTATTTTATTAAAATAGGAAATTATCAGTCCGTTAATTCCAAATTAGGGGGTATCCATTAATTACGCGAGATCTTTTTACCGATTTTTCAAAACGGTGAGACTTCACGCCATTATTACCGTCCCACTGTTCGCTACAATCTTCTCTAAAAATGAGTAGGTTATACGCCCAAGTCATAGGTCATTTCCTTATAACATACTGCAACATATTTACCTTTTTTTACCTACCTACCTACCTTTTACTACCAATAATACATTATTCGTTTCAATAATCATTAACAGAAAATGACTTGCACATGGATCTATTGCTACGGTCCAATACTGTACAAGTATTTCCTACTCGTTACTTCTATTTTAAATAATATAGTATATTTTAAATAGTTATAATATTCGCCTAAACTCACCTTTTAATCCCGAAAGCGACGGCACTAGTACGAAAATTGCCGTAACCTCCAGGAACACCTCCCAATTCTGTAACAAAGATTAAGCTGTGAGTGAACACATGGGAATCGAGAATTAGAATCTATTTCTGGTTTGTCTAATTCTTCGCAAAATGAGAGGTAACTGTCCTCTCATTCAAGTTCATGGTACCCATGACACAAGGAATCCTACCGTGGGGCTGTGAGTGTAGAAAGCGTTATTTATGGTACCTTATCCACAATTATACAAGAACTAATTTTTGTTTACCAATGTTCGAAATTTGATAGTTATTGTCATAGATAAGTAAAGATTACTCACTCCTAACAAGAAAATGTAACCAGTTTTGAGAATTGAAATAGTTGCGTAAAAAAGTTTTGCGACGTCTTCGTGCTAAAATGTCCCTAAAATATTTGAAATAATTATTTATTTACTATGTCAATTTCGCAGTATTACTTAATTATTCGTAAATTTTCTCTAAAAATGTTTTTATTTGTCAAGAATTCAAAAAAAGAACTTAGTAATAACCCGTTTGTGGCTTCATTCAATTTCAAGGCGGCGAAGTATCTTTACTAATCTATGGTTGTTGTCTAAAAAAGTAATACTCATCTGTAGCTCAGAATCAGGTAGCTCTTATAAGGAGTAAGTCTGGAGTTGATCATAAAAACAATTTGCCACTTCGAACTTATAAAAAAAGGCGGTAGTGGTATTGTATCTCATAGAATATAGAAATGTATGGAGAAGTATTTACTACTTACTCTGACTGTGCCCAGGACGAGCCCAGCGCCGATGGTGCCGCAGCCAGCGATGAAGAACGGCACGGCCACTTGCATCAGCGTGTTCCACCATCTCTCCTCCTTCTTCTGGAAGTGAAAGAGACAGAAGATGCTGTATATACTGTAAGTATCATTTATTCTAAAATGGAGATATGAAACAGTTTTAAAAAATAACTGCAATCTCGGGAATTTTAATTAATAAAAATACAATTAAATTACACAAAATAAAATACATTAAATTCGTTTTTTGATTAAGATTGATTTTGAAAATAGTTTTATTAGGTATTAAAACAATTATTTATTAAGAAAATGTTTAAAAATGAAAAACATTTTAATATGGAGCATTTTTAAATATTTTCTGTTAATATTTTTTAATAATGATAGTTTTATTTTTTAGGTTTTAACGTTTTTTAATGTTTAGCTTTCAACGGTTTAATTATTTTAAAGCACTGTAAATCACAGTTTAATAATATTTTTCATACGGACGTTAAATATTGAAATTAATTGAAATAATGAATCATGTGGCCTTTCCCGGCCGTAGACATAGGTTACCTATTACATACGGTGGACCTATACCTATATTATTGCAGTAAATGAAACTTCTAATGTAACAAAAAATCGCATGCAAATCAATATCAATCAATAAAAATAGTTACCTTCTATCAAAGTCACTGAAAGACAAACCTATAAAAAAAAAACCCAGAAATGCAAATATGTATATAACTTTGCAGTGCATTTAATTTAATTATGTGCACTAAGGGCTACAGCTAAATCGATAGATTTCGTTTGTAATGTTGATATTGTAAGAAACTGCCTCGACGATAGAATCATTAACTTTATTACATATGTTACGTAAAACAATTTATTATTAAACGAACGATAAAATAAACAGTTAACGTTTGCCGTCAGCAAAAAACAAATAACCATTCATAACTCAGTTTTATACTCATTACACATGTAACATAAGTAAGCAATTATGTAAACACTTGACACAAATGAAATATAAACTGTAGTACCTTAAATTATTATTGTAATGTTGTATCGTTAAATGTAAACAGCGCAATCCAGAGAAAACTATCTCAACTTGGAGGAGGCCTTTACCTGCAGAGGGGTTCTTACAGAAAAACTATCTCAACTTGGAGGAGGCCTTTACCTACAGAGGGGTTCTTACAGAATAATTATACTAAAATATTAACTTATCTTAAATCAAATTATTTTTAAATTATTGTTTATTATTTTTTATGAAACTGTAACTAGTAAATAATAAACTAATAACTTTTTCGATACTAAGAAAACTAAATAACTTTGTAAACTTGCATTTTGTGGAAGAAATAAAAGCCTTTTTTATTTTTATTTTATTTATTTATTATTGTTAAGTGTGCGTGATTTTGACATTGTATTTTATGGAGTACAATGTATATTTATTTGAAATCCCACTGTTGGGCACGGGTCTCTTTACAACTGGGGAAGCTAGGAGCATACTCTACCAGGGTGCTCTAATTTGAGAGGGATAAGTGGCTAATGTTTGTCGGATGTTGTCAAATTTTCATAAGGTTTAACGTTTAAGAAATATGGATTTCTATCCTTACTAATATTATAAATCCGAAAGTAACTCTGTCTGTCTGTCTGTCTGTCTGGTTGTCTTTTCTTCACGCCTAAACCACTGAACCGATTTTAATAAAATTTTGTACAAAGATAGTCTAAAACCCGAGAAAGGACATAGGATAGTTTTTATCCCGGAAATCCCACAGGAACTAGAGATGGCGATCTAAAATCGATTAAACGGAGAATCGATCTTTTGGACCAAAAAGTCGTTTATTTTAATCGACATTAGTAAGGATTGAATCGTAAACTATGAATTTGATCAAGTGATCTTTAGCAAAGTTGTTGTCCATGAGCCCACGAAGGTTTCAGAGTTTGTACGACCAATTTCCGCCAGATGGCGCCACTGTCATTCCAATGAAGGTACGAATTTTCAGTTTTATGTATGTTAGTATGTCATATTATTTTCTTTTAAACGCGGGCGAAGCCGCGGGCAATAACTAGTACTTCATTAAAAAGCAAAAGTCTAGTATTTTACTACTTTTCCTTTGAAGAAAACAATTAATTAAAAATTATAAACAACCTTTGCAAGCTTGACATCAATCAATTGTAAAAATAATAATCGCTTCACTTAATTATTATTATCCTTTAATCACTTTTTTTGCCATCAGATAAATTTACAAAGAATAAGTATTTTTAATTATATTTGTTCTTGAATTGTTGATAAGTATTATCATTAAGGTTTGATACTTTGGAGTCAATGACAGGGAATAATAGAAACAAAAGGATATCGAAGCCATAATCGAGGAAACAATTGCAAGAACGGTATCAAAACAACTCACAGCTATCATCAGTCAATGCTCGACGTTTCAGGAATCACTGGTATTTTTAAGCGGGCAATATGAGAGTCTCAAACAGCTTCTAGGTACAACCTCATCGGAATTGAAGCATATCAAAGATGAGAATAAGACTCTTAAAGAAAGTTTGAATTCTTTGACTGCACGTTGCAAAGTCCTAGAAGACGAAAACATAAAACAACAACAATGGGTCAGGCTACAGAATGTGGAGATCATTGGCGTTCCTGAAGAAAAAGACGAAGACACTGTTACTGTTGTCCAAAAAGTATCGCAACAAATCGGTGTCCATATTGATCCATCCGACTTAGAGTTTGCTCATCGCGTACAGCCGCGTCGGCAGGGAAGCGCCGTCAGCGCGCGGCCTATTATTGCTCGCCTGCGACAACGGGCGGTCAAAGATCGTATTGTAGCTGCTGCGCGTAAATTTCGTAATTTAAATACCCGAGATATAGGAATGGAAGGTGAAACTCACAGAATATTTATTAACGAACATCTATCAAAAGAAAATAAAATGCTACTGACATCTTGCAAACATAAGGCCAAAGAGTTAAATTATAAATACATCTGGACAAAAAACTGTCGGATTTTTTGCAGAAAGAACGAGACTTCTCCTCCCATTCCTATAATTTCTTCACGAGATCTTGGAAAAGTAGTTTAAAGTGTTTGTTGGTAGTGTTATTTTTCGGTTTATTTTTTTGTTTTAGCTGTAATTATATTATATTTGGCTTGCACTATTACTACACACTTAAACTTGATAATTTTCTTACACTTTATTACTCGTATAACCTATACATAATAATTAAATGTATAAAAATACATTTACTTTACATATTATACACGCACATATATAATAAATATAATACAAATATAATAAATATATATTTTATTTTTAAAATAGTATATACCCACTTATTACATATTACATATTATATACAAAAAATAAGAACAAATAATTCAGTACATTACAATATTACTTGTATAATAATAATTTTATTTAAACACAATATACATTTAATATGTTATCTGCTAATGTATAATCTTATGATGGAAATAGGCATTATTGTAAACTTCATAAATCAAGTTATGAGTCAATATCAGTGTTATATATATGTTTATCTTAATAATGGATGACACATTGAGAAAACTAAAATTCTATTATCAAAATTCCCGAGGATTGAGGACAAAGACCAATGAATTTTACAATAATCTACTGCTTCTAGATTCCGATATTGTATTGTTAACAGAGACATGGCTCTGTGACAGAATATTAGATTCTGAGTTAAGTGATAACAAGTTTGTTGTATTCCGCAAGGATCGAGGTTCATTAGGGGGCGGTGTTATGATATTGTGTGTTCCAAGCCTTCAAGCTCGCGTGCGCCCTGAATGGCATACTAAAGACGTAGAATCTTTATGGATTACAGTATCCGCTCAAAATATTGGTTCAGCGTACGATCTTCATGTTGCAGTTGTTTACATACCCCCTGACAGTCATCTTCCGTCTCGGATTGCAAGCATTCATATGTACGTTGTGTCAATTACGTGATAATCATCCCAGTGACCACTTTATAATTACTGGTGATTTTAACTTGCCATGCATTGACTGGGGTCATGATGAACCTGTTGTGCGAAAAAAGGGAACGATGGATATCCAGAACTTGGCAATTAATTTTATTACTCAGACATCGTTTTTGGGCTTAACACAATATAATAGAATTATAAATAAAAATGGTAACATTTTGGATTTAGTCTTTTCTGATTCACCAATTATGTCATATAAATCAACTCATACATTAGTAAATGAGGACACGTATCATCCTGCACTTTTTATAGTTGCTTCAGACTTTTTAATTCCTTCCCTAAAGCCTCAACAACGTGTAAAATATCAATTTAAACGTGCTGATTTTGATAGTATTACTGAAACTCTAAGTAAACAAGACTGGTCCTTTATAAATGACAGTAGTTATGATGACGATATTATAATAAATATTTTTTACTCAATTCTCAACGATTGCATACAAAACCACGTTCCGTTAATCCACTGCTCTAACACCTATCAATATCCAATTTGGTATAGTAAAGCATTAATTAAACTTGTAAAAGAAAAATATAAAACTCATAGAAATTGGAAAAGATTCCATAATCCAATTGATTACAATCATTTCTCAGAATTAAGATCAAGGCTTAAAGAACTGCAATCAAAGTGCTATAATTCATATGTAACTTTTTCACAACAAAACATTAAACGTAATCCAAAATTCTTTTGGTCTTATATCAAATCTAAAAAGCAAAATGACAGTAACTACCCTCAACATATGATATATGACGACATATTATTAAATACACAATCAGATATATGTACCGCGTTTAATAAGTTCTTTAAAAGAAATTTTACCGAACAAGGCTAGTACATACCAATTCGACTCATTTGGTGAAGACGACAAAACAATCACTATTCATGACATTAATGTAACAAGTGAATATATTCTTAAACTATTAAAAAATTTGGACACATCAAAGAGTTCAGGCAGTGATAACATCTCGCCTATATTTTTTGTAAAATGTGCTGAAGTCTTATGTAGCCCTATAGCTTCTATGTTTAATAGATTTTTTCAGAATGGTTACTTTCCTAAAGTCTGGAAACAAGCTCATATTGTACCCATACACAAAAAAGGTTTAAAAACATCAATAGAAAATTATCGCCCAATATCTATCCTTAATGTTCTTAGCAAATTGTGTGAAAAAGTTGTTTATAAACATATATATCCAGTTATTGCTAATTCTATTCCTAATGAACAACACGGTTTCATGAAAGGTCGATCAACAGTCACTAACTTAGGAGTGTTCATTGACCATGTGTCGAGTGGCATGGATGATGGACATCAAGTTGATGTGATCTACACGGACTTTGAGAAGGCGTTTGATCGTGTAGATCACATTATACTGCTACGAAAATTATTAGTATTGGGTATACACGGTAACCTTCTCAGGTGGATTGAGTCATACCTCATTAATCGTTCCCAAGCAGTCGTAGTAGGGGGATCTCGCTCGGACTTTATTGAAATATCATCAGGAGTACCGCAAGGTTCTATTCTCGGTCCTCTTCTGTATGTGTCTTATTTATATGATATTAACAGTTGTATTAAAAATGCAAGTTTGCTTATGTATGCAGACGACACTAAAATTTACATGAACGTAAGAAATATTACAGACTGTCTTGCATTACAGGATGATCTCAATAGATTGGGTCGTTACTACGTTAAAAACCGAATTGGTATCAATTTAAATAAATGTTCCTTTGTAAGCTTCACACGAAAAAGATATCCCATTAACTATACATATCAAATAAACAATGTCGACCTTACTAAAAATTACTCTGTTAGGGACCTTGGTGTTGTTATTGACTCCAAATTAACATTTTCTGACCACATAGATACAGTTGTAAATAAGGCTTATAAAAACCTTGGCTTCATACTAAGAGTAAGTCGCCCCTTCTCTGATTTAGGTTGTTTTAAAATCTTATATTACTCCTACGTAAGAAGTATTCTTGAATACTGTAGTCCTATCTGGAATCCTAGTTATGTAACTTATATTAAAACATTAGAGAACATTCAGATCAAATTTATGAAACACCTCAACTATCGATGTTCTCATACATTCTTAAATTATGAGGATTCATGTTTATATCATCATCTCATGCCTCTTGAGTGTAGGCGCAATGTAATTGATATGGCCTTTTTGCATGGTATTTGTAATGGATACATAGACTGTCAAGCTTTGCTATCAAAATTTTTGAGTTTTAATGTTCCAAAAAAGCGTACAAGGCACGCGGGAAAATCTTTATTCGCTGTCGCTCAGACCAGAAGTAATTATGCACAAAATTCACTCGTCATTAGATTACAAAAAAATTATAATAAAAGATTTAACACAATAGACATTTTCAATACAAGTAAAAATAGTTTTAAAAAAGAGGTACATAAAGTCCTTAATAATCTCCATATTAGTGACTAAGTAAACGTACAATTGAAATATACATATTATTAGTAGGTATATAAATTATAATTAACATCTTTAGTATATAGATTATTATTCATATGTGTGTGTTTATCTTTAAAATTAATTATATATTTATACCTGTATTTATATATATTAATACCTATTAATAAAACTTACTTATTCGTGCTGTTATGTTTAAAAAATTGTAAATCCGTAATTGGCTGTAAGAAATACTATATAAGAAATGTATTTGTATGATTTTAAGAGCTGTGGATTTTGTAATAATTAAATAAATAAATAAATAAATAAAAAGAAATCACTTACATACAAGTTTTGCACAATAATGACCTAATTAAAGCAATAAACGAGAGGAGACCCGTGCCCAGCAGTGGGACAATAATGGGTTGGGTTTAAAGAATCTTTATTTTTCTCATAAGACATACATGGTCACTTAAAATGAGAAAACTTAAACTATTTACACAATAAAGCTGTGTCCGGGAGTCGTGAATATTATATAGTGTAATAGTATTTTGTGTTTGTGTGTGTGTGTGTGTGTGTGTGTGTGTGTGTGTGTGCGCGTGTGCGTGTGTGTGTGTGTGTGCGTGTATGTAAGCAATAATGCGTTCCGATGTAAAGGTGATTTTCATAAAAAAATAGCTATAAAAAAATTAAAGTGCGTATAGCACGTCTAAAACTCAGTGATAACCTAGTTCTTTTAAATTCGGTTCATAACGCTGGGCCTGGCTTCGATTCCCAGGCACGTGCGTCTGATAACTTCAACGGTTTCACGCTTAAGGAAAATGTTGTGGGAAATCTTACGTCAGTGAATTTTTAGGTACGTCCGTTAATTTATGAGGATAAATTTCAGCTATAGTCAGCGGCAACCCCCACTGTTACTTTTTGCCTGTTACTACGCGAACGAGTGCTATTAGCGTACCCGTGGTTCCGACAAAACGCGTCTAGAAGAACACCGTGGAGTTTTAGCCGGTAGTCCGACCTATGAAGAGTTTCCCCACGAAAAAAAGGCATACTCTCCTCTTAGAACGAGAGCGATTTAGGCCGTATTCAATTTGGCCGCATTGGCCAAATAGATAGCAACAGGAAGCAGTTTACACAGGAATGTCAGCCATCAAACTTTCCTCACGATGTTTTCACGATCATAGCGTAAAATTCTAGCTATACAAAAATATATTTATAACTTGAAGTATATCCTTTAGTCAACCACGAGTTAACTTTGATAACATTATAGAGTACTCTGGAACACGTGTATATATACTCGCGATGTTTTCGCAAAGTTGAAACACTTGATAAGGGAGAACTGATTGTGATTTCACGCAAAATACCATTCTCCTTATTACAAAAATGTACCGAAATAAGTATTTGTGTTGTTGTCAACAATCTATTAATGTGTCATTGCTGGGCACTGTCCCCTTTCAGTGTGAGAAGGCTTTAGGCCATACTCCACCACGTTGGTTAAGTATTGCGTATATTAGTAAACTTCACAGGCCTCTCCGATTTTTTCAATGTACCTTCAGGTGTGTATCCCCACGAAGTTTACCTCCACCGTCATAGCAAGTGATAATTAGTTCCTTATACGTATAAAAAATCCGAAAAAACAGATGTGCGTGCATAGAACCGAACCTTGGACTTCCATAATGACACCGACTTTAATCACTAGGCTATCGCTTCTTCTTACCGATTTAGATAATATTCTGGATATGAGTGCATGCTTAGAAGGTATTGAAACCTAGTCTGGATTAACTTCTTTAAATATCGAATAAATAAATATGAAAATAATACTGACTCGTCAAATCCACGCACACTTCGCTAATTAAAAATACAATTATTGTAATGTGACCCAAAAGATACACTATTTAATTTCATTTCATATAATCCGATTCTCATTAATAAATAAATCATTAATTATTCTTCATTGTGCAATATAAAATCCTTATTTTATTATGAATTCTTCAACAGTTATACAATCACTTATAAGCGATTCTTATCTGAAACTTCGATATCACAGGTTATTTTCAAATTGGCTTCTGTTCTTATCATTAAAATGATATTTTCTTTCTTTCTATGGAAATTAATTACATAGTCATCATAAAGTTGTTTTTGATAGCAAGTATATTCCTATAAGTAATTCATTTTTGGTATCATCATAATAGCATTGGTAGCGCTTATACTGGGTTTCTCATTTATGTAAGAAATATTGATTATCATTTTTATATTTTGACCTGTAATAAATAAAAACGTGTTAAACGTGATAATTTATCATTTAGCTGATTAAAATTCAACATTTCTTTCCTTTGCTTCAAGTCCTTGTATTTTACAATTATTTATTTATTCAATTGGCTTTTATGTATATCGTATTTTTGGATCGTCTATATTTCGTTTCTTTTCCATTCAAAACATTTGTGTTTTTAGAATTTCTTCTTTTGCAATTTTCACAGAATAACCATTATACTTGTTTTAATATCGTATTTATTTATCTCAAAGTGACTGTTGACAGTTTTGACAGAAATATTTCTTTAGTTTTCAGTAAAAGACAATAGACTTTATTATCATCCGATAAACATATCAAAGGCTGAGACCGCACTGCGATTAAACGCAGACTGAATAAAAAAAGCTGAAAACGCCAAAACGCATACGAACACGCACTGCGGTTTTCTTTTGGCTTAATTTTATTTCAGTCTCATCATAGATTTCAGGCGAACAGCACGTGTTGTGGGGTTAGAGACTGAATAAAAAACCAATGATATTTAAAACTATAGATATGTTACCTGCCCACAAAACAACACAAATAAGTGTTACACTAAACACACAAATACACGTTTTTCTTTTTGCTTACCCGAAAGTAACTCATTCATTCATACGTAAATATGTACGTAAATTTTGCTTCTCTATTACTACTTGTGGAAGGAATGCGTTATCTCTATTTTGTCAGTTACGTAATTATAGCGGACCAAGCACGAAAAACAATCAAGATATAATGATTTCTCCTCATTTACTTGTGAAATGTGATTCCATGAATCTTGGGTATTTTTTTGCATAATTTGTACATTTAAGCATTGCCCAAGAAGTCATTTTGAGGCTTAGAAGACTAAAATAATGACGTTAAACGTATACAGTGACATACATACGTGTCAGTTACTACGCCGCCGCGAGAGCGGCTGGAGTCGATTCACTCCAATTGGTGTATTTTGTATATTTCATGTTTTACCCACTAGTAACATATCTTTAGTTTATATCAATGCCCCACCATACAATTACTATGGGAGACAAAAAACCGCGTTTTAAACAAGCCGCGGTCAAAATGTAACAATAAATCAGTCGACTGAAAAAGTCACTAGTGCGTGCACTTGTATAGAAAGCAATATGTTTTATATTTTAGCGGTTTCAGTCTTGCGGTTAAACGCGTGCGTTTAATCGCAGTGCGGTCTCAGCCAAAGGTCTAAAAATATCCGGAAATTTTGCTGTGTTTTATTAGTTTTGACGTTTTGACGACGTTTTGTATTTTTTTTTATTACGTTAATATTGTAAATAATTAAATGTAACTTGTTGAATTATTCAATAAAACTTGTATATCAGAAAAAAAATACATGTTTTGACGGTATGTTTATTAACATAAAAATATTATTTTAGTATTTTATAGATGCTGTATATAAACTAGTACTATAATTTGTTTTTATTATTATTTTTTTAACTTGCTTTACTTGCTTTTGCTTGCTTTTTAGCTTTTTAACTTGCCTTATGAGTTCTTATACATATAATTTATATGTGACTTTAGCATTCAATAAAGAAGATAACAGGAAATCTAGGTTGTGTATAGATTTCCGAGACTTGAATAAAATAGTAGTACCCCAAGCTCAACCATTTCCGTTAATTGATGGCTTAATGTTAAAGACGAGGAATTGTAAATTTTTTTCCGCTCTCGACATTAATTCTGCCTTTTGGTCGATTCCTCTAAGAATTGAAGATAGGAAAAAGACTGCATTCGTAACACAGGAAGGACATTTCCAATGGACATGCCTACCTTTTGGACTTAAGACTTCACCAGCAATTATTCAGAGGATATTATCTAATATTTTGAGAAAATATAAACTTACAGATTTTTGTGTTAATTACATAGATGACATTCTTATATTCTCAAAGACTTTTCCCGAACATATTAATCACCTATCGCAGTTGTTAGAAGCTATTAAGGTAGAAGGTTTTAGGTTAAAAATTTACAAAATGCACGTTTGCCACAAATTCAGTGAAATACTTGGGCCATATAATGCAAAATTATTGTATAAGACCAATAAAAGACAATTTAGTTTCGATAAAAAAAAATCCTGTTCCAAAGACGCAAAAAAATATAAGACAATTTCTAGGAAAGATAAATTTTTACCATGAATATATACCAAGGAGTGCAATAGTATTAGACCCATTACATAGTTTACTCAGGTAAAATCAAAAGTTTGTTTGGTCTGCTGAATGCCAGAAAGCATTTGAGATGATGAAAAACCTATTATGTTCACAACCAGTCTTGGAAATATTCCTACGATTAACTTAGTGACGTCATTCCAAATTCAATATGGCGGACTGTTCAAGATGGCCGATATTTTTTTTTGCACCCCTATAATATGGGTATGACTAACATATAATAGTTTTCTGAGAACAATACAAAATTATTGAAAATAAAAGTAATAATTGTTGCATTCTAGTAACTTTGCGATGAACTTTCTCTAAGGCGCTCTAACAATATCGCCTCGAAAATTGTTAATCCTGAGGATGGCGGTAAGGACAATGGTACAAAATTATTAAAATCGTGTATTGTCATTGGTTTTTGATAATTCTTCAAAATTTAGAATTAAACTGAACGTCCGTTAAATAGAAATCCGTATTCAAAGATTCCGTTACTTAGTTGCATACACACATACATACAACCCAAGCTAATAAATGCGTGTTAAAAATAAATAATAGTTTAAAAAAACTAAAAAAATACACTTTTTATAGAAAATCCAACTAAAAAAATAGAAAATATTTTTTTTTAAATTTGAATTAAGAATAGTGTAAATAAGATAAAAATATTTTTTATTGTAAAAAAAGCGTGGGGTGCATGGTGTCAATAGTTATAAATATTTTATTGATAGATATTGAGTAGAAGGATTATCATTTTGATAATATCTTAAAAAGCACCCCAGTGTCTCCGGATAGGGGGGGACGTGCAGAGTACTGTAGAAGAAAAATAACGAGGATATGTCAAGAAACAGCGGAGAAAAATCTGAAAAATCAAAAATTGATTTCTGAAAATCGGAAAAATTTATAAAGAAAAATTGAGAAAACGGAGAGAAACGGAAGGGATATGTAAGAAAAGGTATCGTCGAGACGAGTACGATGGTGTAAAATACTCAGGTCAGGTCAGGTCAGGTCAGGTCAGGTCAGGTCAGGTCAGGTCAGGTCAGATCAGGTCAGGTCAGGTCAGGTTAGGTTAGGTTAGGTGATCGGCGCGCCTGGTAGATTCCTTTATTGGTCTTAACGCAGACCTTCCGGGTCTCAGGAAAACAAAAATCGCTGATCCTGATTATCCTAGTAAGGATAACGGGTCAGAATGTTTAAAATATTGAATTGTCATCGGTCCTTAATAAGTATGCCAAATTTCGAGTTAATCCGACGTTTTGAAGGGGGTTAAAATCATGTTCAAAGATTCCGTTACATACTAACATACCAACATACATACGTCTGAAGCTAATAAAAGCGTATTAATAGCTCCATTTTAACCGCTTACAGAAAGGTGGAGGTTTCGAATTAGACTGCTTTTTATAACGTGACTTCTACAGATCGTCAACACTACGATGTCACGTTCAAGAGTAATTGAGATGGCATAATTAATATGTTGGTGTGAGCAATTGTATTTACAACTACGTGTGTGTTATGGAAATTATTATAATACACGATAGAACATGATTTATTCGTAATTATGTTGTAAATAATTAAATTTAATGTTGCTGTGAAAATGTGTTGTGGGGTTTTCACTCAAATTGGGTTAGAGTGGGGGGTGTCTGTAATTTTTTTAAATATAACATTTATGACGTCATACGAAATTCGTAGTTTTAATGTTATCAAAGAAGCATCGTAAAAGTTTCATAGCGACAAATCGAATTTATAATTTTAAAATATTTAAAAAAGTGTCACATTTCGTAATGTTCATAGATAAAAGAGGGTTGTGACGTCACACTTAATTCGTGGTTCAAAAATATGTCATAAGTTTCGTGGCATTACATCATATCAGCTTACGTCACCTTCTTCCAAATCTACCGGTGTTAATGATAAATACTAAGGACACTCGATAAATGATTTTTCACTTTAAAAAATATATGTCCAAACTGTCAAATCTATCTGTCTGTTTGCAAATATGTGTCGTAAGCAAGGGGGGTACTCACCCCAGACAGGGGTTGTTTCTCGGCGTCCGCTTCAGTGATCTTCTTCTCAGACTGGTCGGGGCTCTTCAGTTCCCCGTTCGAGTTTACGGATGCCATGCTGAACGCCGTGTCTGGACATCCAATTTCATCTGGAACCAAATAATTTTATCATTAGTTTGAGGCGGACTTACAAAAGAAATCGCTAGCACAAAATATTGGACCAACACCTTCGATTTAAATTAAATCGCTCCGTTTTATTAACTTGGACCAGATCCTTAGGATACAGCGACTGGTACCGACAGACCATAAAATCTTACATGGGGCACTACTGTTTCAAAAAAATGATATATAAGGCATGAGGTGTAGCGTGAAGTATGGGTGTCTCCTTTAGCCGCAATTTTGCTGAATTCCTAGAGGACGGCAACTTCGCTCACAATCTACGCTACACTATTAATTACAATGCATTCTTCAAGTGCATGTGATTCCAGAGCCATTCATCTTAGTATTGTATTTATCCTAGTATTTTAGTGTTGTAAGAACAAAAGTTAACAAAACAATCAGACAAGGCATTCCAATTTACTCCTTAGCAAGTTACAACGAATCTGTGTTTATTATATTTTACATTTTATTTTGTTTACTAGGCGGCTCCAAAGCACCTATTATGTAAAATACAACAATATAAGTAAAAAAAATAAATATTTTTATTTTTTTACACAATAGTATTACAACTGTAGTCTTCAGATTGCATACTCCTTTTCGAAAAAAAAATCTAATATATCGTACGGTACTAAAAAGTCTAAATGAGAATTATACATAAATCATTTGTTATGTATAATCCTTAAGGATTAGTATGGCAATGTATGGAAAAATATATATTTTCTTCAAAATTTTCCTTTTCCTTCAATTTGTTACATAACATTACTTCCCAGAATTTGATCCTTATAAGCGACACTATCAGATGGTGGAATAATATAGAGGGTGTAATTTTTTTCAAAAGGAACTCGTTCGATTCCCGGCTAAGGAAAAAGATATTTTAAAAAACTAACGATGCAGTTTTAGTTTTTTTATCAAAATCGGCCTCGTAACTCCTTTCAGCATTTTTCGCTAATCCTTATAGTTTCGGATTTGGCCCTGAATGCCCGTTTAAAAAATTCACCCTGTATATACGCAATGAAACAATTCAACTTTATCTATTTCTATTGATATTTTTTTAGCTGTCACGCAGTTTATTTATGTAATGCGTTATATATTAATATTATCTTTAATGTAAGGAGTGGTATTCGTATGTCTTTTTAATTATTTATTCGATAAGATAATACCCACATACTTAAATATTCTTTAACACCCGTTATCATCGTATCTAGTTACTTGTATGTACTACATATATGTATGAATATAAATATTTGCGCATTAGGAACAAATTAATTATCACTAGTTACAAGGCTCTAGACACACGGATCGCATTTCAACTGCAATCCAACCGCAAATTGCAGTTCAGGTGCAGTTTGAATGCAGTTGACACGACTGCAATAGTACTGCCCCGCCCGCTGATTCTATACGCGGGGGACGGAGCGTTAAAGTAGTGCGGGCGGGTGGGTATGGTACAGTTCGGAAGCAGTTTGGAAGCAGTTGACGCGACTGCAATTGAACTGCAATCTGCGCGTTTGGTTTGCAGTTCCGGCAATCGTCCGCTGCCGGCTCGTACTCACGGGTACATAGCTGCGTTACGCGCGCAACAACTTCAGGGTGAACTAGAAGTTTGGCGCGTACTATACATATGTATGCCTCATTCCTTGGCACGCTCTGCAATCCAAACCTCTTGACGGATTTTAACATACGAGGTGTCTATTTATTTGTCTAAATTAAAGGAGTGGCCATTGATTAGTAAAGATTACTCACTCCCAACAAGAAAATGTACCCAGTTTTGCGAATTGAAATAGTTGCGTAAAAATGTTTTGCCAGGTCTCCGTGCTAACATGTCCCTAAAATATTTGAAATAATTATTTATTTATTATGTAAATTACGCAGTATTAGTTATTTATTCGTAATTTTTCTCTAAAAATGTTTTTATTTGTCCAGATTTCAAAAAAAGAACTTACTAATAAGCCGTTTGTGGCTTCATTCAATTTCTAGGCGGCGAAGTATCTTTACTAATTAATGGGAGTGACATAGATATTACGTGTATAATTACGTGAATTAAATACGAGACCTGAATTCTACAATAACTAGACAATGCGTTACCTATTCTCTAAATAAAAATTGATAATGAAACGTGACTAAGAAATCACGCGTATGTAATCAAAATTAACACAAACAATTAAATATTAGTTGCCAACTTGGATTTGTTGTTCAAAGATAATGTGTTTACATAAGGCTGGCAGAAAAGCGTAACGATAATTGGGTTCAACGGGTCACCTATTGAGAGAATACAATGAACTTTGAAAAAAATCGGATTGATTTTATATGCATGCTTTATATGGTTTTAAAAAATTCATTCGGAGAAGCGGAATATCGGATTGCTTTTATGCGTAGCTAGCTTATGTTAGCAGTTTGGTCTGTATTGCACTGTATAGCAATATGCATGCCTAGATATTACACTATAATATGCATATGATCAATTATATAATGGATTAACCTTTGAAAGTTCAGTTCTACCAGAACTGGTATGATTAGATCGAGATTAGTCTCGATTCTACCGAAAACATGTTCCATCATTTCTGTAGAAGGGTGTGGATGCCGACTTACATGAGGCAACCATCATAGTCCTCATGAGTAGCAACCCATCTGTAATCGGGTTTAGGAACCTTCTTTATGAAGTTGATTCCAGATATACATGTGTGTAAGTGACTACTTACCATAAGAATTGCATCACTTGGTACTTCAATCTTATAAAACTGTTCAACACTACTCCTATTTCTTATAAACGCAATGTTAAGCGGTGTTCAGTAAAAAGAGGGTGGCAAAGGAGATACACTCATATGAAGTGTCCTTCTGTATCTAGGGTGTAGCAACTCATCTAACGCGTATTTCTTTGTCAAATTATTAAACCATTAAAATAACTCGCACTAATCTTTAAATGTGACCCAATTTTGATGTGACTTTTCTTCAAAAATACAGAACTTTCAGGGCGATTATAACCCTCAAATCATCTGACCTGAAAAAAATATATTGTACTACTTAAAAAGAAACCATATTTTTTATCATTCTAGAACATTTGTCGAAAATATTAGGTGCTATTAATATTTCGTAATATCTCGGTTGTAATGTCTCACAATAGTCTCTCAACCTTCGCTTATGACACAATTTCTAGCACGCTTCGGTATTTCTTATATATACCTATGTATTTAAGAGAAAGTTTGTCAGTCTGTTTGTTGTAATTTTCAAATCATCTAAATAATGAATATCCAAATCTATACACTTGTATAATTTGTAAAAGTGAGTAAAAATAATAGGAAGGTATACTGTATTATTTTTTATTCATATTTTATTGTGTATTATTTTGAAAAGGGAAAAGAAATTTGGATCTGACAATTAATTGAGAGTGATTGGTGTAAACCTCTATTATGGATGCTTGTAGATTTTCCAAAATATTAATTCTGTAATATTTGTTTAAGGGGAGACCGAGACGATTTTTACCAAAAGTTACCATTTTTATGAAGAATAAACAAAACAATTCTTTGAAGCAGACAACGCCAGGTAAGTCATCTAGTATTACTGCAAAAAGTAATAAAGTTGAACGCCCTCAATCATGCCTTCAAATCGATTGTTCTCAATTATTTGTTTATTTGGATGATACTAGTTGCCGACTGCGACTTTGCTCGCGTGGATAACCTGATTTCTATTAAGTGGTAAATAATTTAATAGAAATAGACTATTAAGAGTAGGTATCCATACACAGAAGTGATACGACAAGAAGTACCTATGTATATTAACATTCATGATAAACCATCATAGTTCATAAATTCTGTTAATCTGCATCTCACTTCTCTCTACCATCTGTATACAGACGATTTGCAAATTTACAACCATGCCAGCCTGAACAACTTGGCCAACGATTACCAACGTGGATCTGGCTTCTATCTCGATTTGGAGCAAAAATTTTGGCCTCAAATTAAATCCTGCCAAATCCCAGGCGATTGTAATAGGAAGCTCGCGTCTGGTATCCAAGATTGATTGGCAACAGTTACCTCCGATTTTACTAGACAATATGATTATTCCGTACAGTAATAAAGTGAAAAATCTCGGTATCTACATAGACCAATGTCTATCGTGGATTTATGACATTATGACTACGAATACTATGATAACTTTTAGTTATTATAAAATCGGTTCAGTATCAAAGACGTCACCTGACCTTGTCTTACAATGCGCCACCATGTATCACAGAGGTCAAGTTAAAATGGACATTATAGGTATTTCTTTATAAAACGTTCTAACATTTAGTTCATGCCATATTGTAGACAAAAACTTGTAGGTACATAAATCGAGAATGAATCATTCTAAGATCCAGTCAAACGTATACAGATCCTGTTCTGCTATTCGACTTTCGTCATATACCGAAGGTAGCACGACTGTACATACGAGTATATATAATTGCCTTTTATTGAGTAATTCCATAACATATTTTTTTTATGTATATGTGTTATGAATAAGAATACGTATAAAGGCTTTTCAAGCTCTCTCGATAGCATGATTGTAGGTATAGTCCGCGCCAAACGGCTAGTCCGCTCTGAAGTTGTTGCGAGCAGATGTAGTTATACAATTTGCTATGGCGACGCGATTAATTTCTATATTCAGAGCGGATTAGCACTTTCGTGCGGACTATACCTAATTACAATTTTTATTAATAGAATTATTAGGTCTCCACCAAAGATTATCAAGCAGACCGGCAAATAGGCTTAGAGACAAAAATCAGATAGACTAATGTAGGGAAGAAGACGGAGTATCAGACAGACGGTCGGAAAGCTCACAGGCAAGGCTTTAGACATACAAATTAATGCGCCTAGCCTTCTTTCTATACGGCGAAAGAAACCTGTGCCCTACAGTGGGGTATTAATGTTTGGAACCCACGGCATAAAAATACGGTATAGATGACAATTTTTGTTTTATTGAATAAGTAAAATATGTAATTATAATACCTATGAAATAGGTATACCTAAAGTTAGTAAATAACGTCAGATAATTAATTATAAGAGATAATACAGATAAATAATTATACATACGTAACAGATGTCATAGATATACCAAATTATGATAACAACCATAGATAATTAAAGTTGTATATCAATTATTAATAATCAATCTATCCAAATTAAATACCTATTGTTGCCTACCAAATATCGAAATTTGCAGGCAGAAACTGACAAATTTATATAGTATGTAAAAATTATTATGTAAATATAATAATAATACACATAAAATATCATAGAAGACTATTAATATTTGACAATACGCGCGCCAGACTGATAACCATACCAGTCTAACGTGCAGAGTTTCCCGGGTTCGATCCCCGGTCAGACAGATATATAAATTATGAATTTAGTCTTGTTTTTGGATTTGGGTGATTGTGCATTTGCATGTGTGTGTCCATGGCACCTACGAGATATGGAATCTTTGCGTGGAGCTATTTAAAAAGCGTCTTTAAATATTGTTAATTTAGTTAGGAAATAATATATAAAGTACCTATGATGGTATATCCATGCATCCTTCTCCAATACTTCTCCATCGCGATTTGCAGCTGGCTCCCGATACTAAACGACATCTTGTCACAGAGCACAGACACTACTACAAGAAAGATCAAACCAAACAGTTTCTTGTGAATTAAATTGATTTCGCTCAAGGAAGTGAGTGCTTCCTACATAAAAAGTGAATTATCGACCAAAAAACACTTCTGGATTAAACCTATGCATTGTTGTTGGTTACTGTCACTGTCAATTTACTGATGACATTTATTAATCATCGCTATTTACACTTTTATATGACACAATATCACCACATATTACACAATACACAAAACCGAACTTTTTATTCTTAAAAAATGTAACGTAAAAAATAACAACACGAAATAGATTTTAAACATTACATTACTAACACACAAGCAAACGAAAGGAACAGTTTAAACGAATTCAATGCAACCTTTCACGCATTACATCATAACTTATTCTGGACGAACGTGACTTATTCGGACGAATTAAGTTCGCGGACGAATGTTTCGTGCACATTCATTTCGCGCTCGGACGAATATGACACGTAATTACGGTACAGTTCCCGTGTTTACCCCCAATGTTTACCATATTTGATAATGTTATATTATTTACGTTTGCTCGTAATGTCCGTTCACACATAAGTCTAATACTCGTTTAGAATTTATCGCGAAATGTAATTATGATGCAGTACTTAGGGTATGTCTCTTTATTTTGGAGATTGATTTAATAGGAATTAATAATACTAGAAATTATAACGATTTTTATTGGACAGTCACACAATATTAGTAGTTATAATTAACTATACGTCCATCTCTTTAATAAGTGAATTAGAATAATTAAAACGAGAAGCAATCTCTTCAGATTACTTTACGAACTCCTTCTTAAGTAATTAAGTCATTACAATAAGAAGAGGACTATTTACATCAAAAATGATGTATACTTAATGAGAGACGCTTTTTAGGGTTCCGTATAAATAGGATAAAACCGGACCCTATTACTAACCTCCCCCTATTTATCCGTCTATCACTGTCTCGTTGACCCAACTATAAAATACACTACTTATAAATTTTGTAATTGTAAAAAAAAAACAAAAACAAAAATCGTGGTACAGAATCCTCCATTTGCGAGTTCGACTCGTGCTTGAACTATTATTTATATTATTACTGTTCATAGAAAAGGGATAAACATTTAAGAAGGTTAAACATGGGCGAACCCGTGGGTAATGCTTATGCTACCTATAATACCTACCATCTATCTCTCCTAGTGAATAACTATTATTGTTTTATCTCGACATAAACGGATACGATGGTATTAATAATTCCAAGACTTAGATTATTTAAATCTAGTTATTTTCCATTTTGCAACATGTTAATTAATAAACAAATGGTCAAGACTGAAAATTAAACAAAGGGTAAAATAATGGTTTTATTAAGGTAATTAAATAAGCTGTTGAATAACTATTTTATTTACTCAATGAGGTAAATAAAATCTAATTATAATGAATTAAATATATTATTATAAAAACCCGATTATTTGAAATTAATTAACTTAATAGGGGAAAACCAAATGGTACTATTATATTATAATTATTATTATACTTATAGAAATTAAACGTAATAATGTGCTACACGTGTTTTTGGTACTATTCTGTAACTCTTATTTGTCCCAGTTAATAAAATTGTCTCAACGTCACAATAATAAAAAATAAAGTAATAAAATAAACAATGAAATAAAGCTTGTATTATTTTACATTATTTAATAATGTTCGCCATTACCATATTTAAATTGTTAACATTATAACCACATACCTCTAACAGTGCAATATATTATTATTTTTCTCTAATTCAATGCGGTTAATAGACTGATGGATGTCAAAGGTTTCCTTTTAATTTGGTGCGGAATCCTAAAAATTGAACTCATGTGTGTGTACGGGGTAATCATTTAAAAAAATGTTCATTATCAGGGTATTAGTTAAAGTTTATCATTAGATTAATGCGTCACGATCAACAATATGGGACTATTTGCTGCATTAATTATCTTATTTGTATAAACATTTGTTACTGGAGATATGAACTTGGTTTTATAGGAGCATTTCTAAACTGTCCGTGAACCGCTGTACTAGGTGTCCTTGAATTCATATTAATGAAATAGGAGGACTGTTTTTTCGCGTACTTTATTCAAAGACTTATTTGAATACAAATGCGGAAAAACAGGATGACTTATTTCACAAAAATGTGTTAAATGCTTCATTATGATGAAAAGTTAAATAGTATATAATTTTTTACACTGAATAGGTACGAAAATTCTTAAACAGTAAAATTTCAATACAATAGTGCCGGATTGCTATCAAAATAGTATTTTGCATAAAGATAAAAAAATCATATTAAGAATAAATATAGAAAATTGTATTTAAACCGTTTAATTTTGTAAAAAGGTTTTATTAGTCCCACAATTAAATAAATAAATAAGATAACCATTCATGAAATTCGTCGAGCTACTTGGGCACTGTAAAAGGTGCCAAAAAGTAAAATATACCTGTGCTCTAAAATATGATCCACATTCTGGAGCGATCAGTAAATATCAAGAATATCACAAAAGGAAAGCTTTCTGAGCAAGATAAACATGAAAATAACATAACATTATGTACATACATTATTTTTACATCAGGAAAATCCCCGGAGAAACATTCTGTTTCTAACGATGTAATTTCAAAAGATGGCAATTGTCACAATACTACATTACAGTAATTTTACATTTACTTGAAGGAAGTGGCCGTTTACACGAGGCGTTTACGATGAATACTTTAAAGTTATTATTAATAATTGTATACAAAAGTTGAGTATTTTTGTAACGCCTTTTTTATTTCACGGCTTTTCTGTTTTAATAAAAATAAGGTTATTTTTATTTTATGGATATAACAAATGAAGATGCAACGCATGTTGGTAACTGCCACTGCCGTCCATAGCCATCAAGAATTGGCGTTTTACAGATGGATGAGTTAATTACAGCAGTACTAAGCGCTACTGTGTTCTGGCTTGAAGAGTGTGGTAAGGGAGACATACTTTTCCGAGGTGTTCCATCTTAATCCTCAGGGGTAGCGGCGCATCTGTGGCCAACCTCAGGTAAGAATATCTAATCCTATCTGGAGTTGATTACAGATGTTCATGGGTGGCAATGGCCCCTTACCATCATGTTGACTACATGCTCGTCTGCTCCTCCCATATTATAAAAAAAAGATGTGTTATTTCTCCCTAGGAGGTCGTATTGTCTCTGCCTTAATACAACTTTCAAAGCACAATACAACAGCAATGAATACTGCTGTTGTGAGGCAAAAAGGTAAAGGAAAACATCATGAGGTAATCGTGGACATTCAAATGTGACCAGATGGAGTCGCGGGCATAAAGTACCTATTGAATAAGGAATTTATTTATTAATTAATATACAAATTTACACCTAATTGAATATTAATTGCCGATTTTATCGTATCTGTCGAAATGATTGATGTAATTTTGGGTTTTTTCGAAAATCAGATTTTAGATTATTTGGCAAGATTTGGGAAATAGCTTAATCCGTGACAAATATTTATCTTCTAAGAAAGCGACATTTATCATATTTAGTATTTCCAATAATTTTAATATGACAGTAATGCCAAATGAAAATAGCCTACTCGAAAATGCTAAATTTAGCTACGCTTCGTTTAATATTATACTGTTTACGCATTCTTATATTTCTGTAGGATTTTTTTGATTAAATAGTATTAGATTAAGGTCGGAAAGGGGATCAGAACATCGATAAAAACGTGTTATGTAATTAATGGTTGCCCCTCTATCCTATGGGGGCCCCCGGACCTGGAGGGCCCCCAAATACAGTTGATAAAAAAGTAGTCAGAACCAAACAATACCGGTCATTAGAATCATACGTATTTTTTGGCGAATAAGTCTATGACACATTTGCAATTTTGTAAAATCAAATAAATTATGAAGCAGTGATAGCCTAGTGGTTAGGAAATGCGGCCTCTCTTGATCGAGAGGTCCGAGGTTCAAATCCAAGGCACGCACCTCTGATTTTCAAATTTATGTGCGTATTCGAAATTAATTATCACTTGGTTAAACGGTGAAGGAAAACATCGTGAGGAAACCTGCATACCTGAGAGATTATAAAAAAAAAAATCTCAAAGGTATGTGAAGTCTACCAATACGCACTTGGCCAGCGCGGTGGACTATGGCCTAATGCTTCTCATTCTGAGAGGAGACCCGTGCCCAGCAGTGGGACAGTAATGGGTTGATGATGATGAAATAAATTATTTACACTGGGGGCCTCCATTCAACTTTCGACCCCGGGCCTCCGACCTTAGTCCGCATTGGGATGCCCCCTAAGCGCTGTCAGCGCGTCAGTCGCTCGTATGTGAGCTTCCTTATTAATGTACAGTTTATTTAAGTGACCGATTTCATAAGTATTTCATATTCTCACGCACGAAACGCTAAATACTATAATATTTATCACCTCATAATATATGGAATTTAGCATAATTATCATCTATCAATCACCAAAACTTCGTCATAAATGATACTATCACGATCTTTATTATGAATGAGATCATATTTAAATAATGTGACTCAATATAAAAATATTTGAAACTATTTATTAAATATTACGTTCTTATCACGTTTTTTACTTTCATTTAATTGTTTTGAAATTTTCATTTTATATTTACTTAGGTATGTTTTGCTCTCCGTACATCTTTAGACACATTATCCTAAATGTGCGTGATGACAATATTAAAGAATCAAAGAATACATAATTAAAAAAAGATTGTTAAAAAAACACTATGATCATGATAATTAAAAAAACCCAATGATGATCGTAATATGCAAAAATATGGAACACAAATGGTTTTCTTTTGATGTTCTTACAAGTTAGTGTTTTTCACATCAAGAAGAGATGAGGAAGACAGAAATATGGGCAACGTTCCATTATTATCATTTTGACATACGGAAGCCTAAAAATCGAAAACGCTTGTCATCTGAACATGCCTTAAGAGTTAATTGAGTATGCGATGTTTCTCGTGCCAATCTTGGTTTATACATGGGCTGATAGCATTACTAACATATAAAGCATATTGTCACGCGTCTGCACAAGAAAACTTAGGAACTTGTCATACATTTTATTGGAATAGTTCAGTGTTTCACAAGTACGCGTACTTGAAAGGCGTCAGGGGCTCCAGGGGTATGCAAAAATATGGCATCTGCTTAACAAATCAAAGAGAAAACACGACCAAAAACAAGCCCACCTATCACTATAAATAACATATACCTATCTATAGCTTTGTTACTGCATTTGATAATAAATCTCATTTTGTTATATTTTTAGACTTGAAAAGAGTGTATAAGATATTATATTAATACTGTCGCGGAATTCAGATATTTTCGGAAACGTGGTTTGTTGTAACCACGATCCAAGAAACTGGGTCGAAATATCAGCAAAATAAATTATAACGCATATCGTGAGTACCCGTCACATTAAAATTTTTAACAGGTTGGTTTTAGAAAATCTAATAGGGGTACGGGGGCATACATTTTTTTCTACCTAATAACAGCAGTGTTAGGCGCTGCTGTGTTCCGTTTTGAAGGGTGTGGTAAGGGAGACAGACTTTTCCGAGGCGTTCCAGCTTAGTCCTCAGGGGTAGCGGCGCATCTGTGGCCGACCTCAGGTAGGATATCTAATCCTATCTGGGGTTGATTACAGATGTCCATGGGCGGCAGTAGCCACTTACCATAAGGTGGACTGCATGCTGGTCTGCTACTCCTATATTATAAAAAAAACATGTTTTAGAAACACTGAAATACATGAATGGAACACGATATAAGGATACAGTCTCGTTTAGTTGTTTCGACATACCGCACTCTCAGTAATATCAGGGACTAACTCAAAATTTTTGTTAACCGGGATTTTAAATGATATGGGCGTAAAATTAAATTCTCTACCAGTTAGCGCTGACAGAGAAAGAAAAAGGACAACAATGACCCTATTATTATATATGTGTCTCTCTTACATTCCCTCAGTCAGTCAGCGGGACGTCATACCCTCCAGGTCTCTCATATGCTAAGGCAATGTTAACATAAGGGCGGTGGGCATGGAATTTCGGGTCTCGAGGATACCCTCTTTGCCCGGGCAGATTCTCAGGTGGTAAATACCCCCCGGATTCTTGATATTTATTCATAATAATATAATGTTATTTAAAACATAATAAAATAATGAACAAATATTAAAAATATCTATCATCCCCCTGTTGAGGGGGTGATCCACATTCCCTCCGCCCGCCGCCCGCTCTGCGTGCTACAAGGAATCTTTGATTGCGATTTCCCGAAAATCTACTTTTTTGGATTGTGCCCCTATATTACTGAGGGTGCGATACGTTCAATGAACTGCTTACATTCTTATAGAAGTTATAAGGTGAATGTCATTCACATAAAAATAATGTCAATTGTAGTAAAAGAGACTAAATAAACAATATCGCAAACAGTATGCAAGGCAGTCACATCTTTTACATAATACTAGCTATTTATAGCATGTTATTCATTTTAATATGTAACATCATCATCAAATTATTGTCCCACTGCTGGGCACGGGTCTTCTCATAGTCCACCACGCTGGCCAAGAGCGAATTGGTAGACTGCACATACCTTCGAAAACTTTTTTTAAAAATTCTCAGGTATGCAGGTTTCCTCACGATGTTTTCCTTCACCGTTTAAGGAAATGATAATTAATTTCTAATACGAACATAAATTTGAAAAATCAAAGTCGCCTGCCAGAGATTAGATTTGAACCTCGGACCCCTTGATCAAGAGGCCAGATATCTTAATCACTAGGCTATAACAGCTTTCAATATGTAATACTTTTACTGATTACTCGTTATTAATACATTTATAAGATGGTTCCCTATTTTAGGCGGAATCCAATCCACTGAAGTATTTTGATCACATTGCTGTACCGGGAAACGAACTTGGGAACGCTCATACCAACTCAAAAAATAAAATCATAAATGTTACTTACCAGCCATCACTGTATAAAATATTTACACACCTACATACACAAAATATTTTCAAAATTTATCGTTTCTTTTATTTTGAAACCACTTTAACTTTTACCACTTATATTAAAAACTACTATATACGAGTAGAGCACACCTAGACGAGCACACCTAGACGGTGCGAGGGTAAGTAATAATATGCTAATAATTACCCTTTATCTTTTATATTAAGTAAAAGATAACATACAAAGATAGACAGGCTTAAGTTTTTATAATTTCAAGACAGACCACTCCACTTCAATTGGTATTGGATCATCATCTTGAAAACTTATACTACTTGCTTCAGAATCCCCCCTCTCTTCCCCTTCCACGTGCAAGTCATGCATTGTCTCGTAAATTAAACTAGATAATGTTTCTAAAAACAAAAACCGATTGCTTATATATTCTATGTCAATCCCATAATTTAGACGAATCCAACGACACCACATATGTTGTAATCCGTCAAGGAATTTGGTCTCCTAAGGACCTAGGACTTACTAAAAAATTGCATGCACTTGAAAAACATTACCCTCCACTATCGGGTAAAAATAGCCCTAAAACTAGGCAAGGTAAATCTATAACCTACATTCTATTGTGGTACCAATATATGTATTTCTATTTATGATTTACGTTATTACAATACAATTTAAAAAAATATTTAAACTAAAACTACTAAGATTAACACAAACATTTTATAAATAAAATAAATGGGCCAAATCGCTGCCCCGAGGAAGTGTACCCAAGATTCTAGCAGCATTACCTCGCTGAATTGACAAACTAATTTGCTGGCCGAGGTAAGCTCCAGCTCTTGGGTCACCGGAGGCCTCATTCAGGCACGAAGACAATTCTTTATAGAAATGCTTCGCTTCCGGTCCCCACGGTCCCGACTGAAGGGCACAAACATGTAACTCTGTGAGATAATAGCATACTATTTGAATTCACATTATAAGGATATCGCTAAGAAAATAGGAAAATAAAAAAAATACTACAAGATTCCAATTTCCCTGTGTGCGTTTCCCTGACTTCTTAAAGAGTATTATTATCAAAAACATTTTTTTTCATGAGCTCGTAAAACAAAATCTTAAATTTCTGTTTCAAATATATCTTTATACATTTTGAACTTTTTTAATTAGGTACCATAAACATCCCTCGGGATACAGAAAACCTTTTCCAAATCAAGAACTTTTGCATTGATTTCTTACAGACTTCGTATCATTAACAACAAGTACTTATTAATTTATATGTAAATATTTCAAGAATAACATATGTTGTCACTTGAAATAGTTACGTGTAGGAGTCCATGTTTCATACGCAAGTGGCATTTCATGTTAAGTGGGATTAATACTAACATATATACTTTCAATAACAAGTTATGTCTAAGTGATTTCTGACTACTACTTATTTACTCATCCGTGCACTAATTGTACTTATTATTAACTAACTTATACCCCGACTCCGTTTGCCTAATGTTCAACATTTCACATTGTATTATAGTAAGTATAACTAATCAATTATAGCTGCTTTTTAAACCTATATTTTGACTTCATACTTTATTTCTTAAAATAAATATTCAATTTATTTTCTACATGACCTTACTACTCCATAATTTCTAACAATTTCTCCTCCCAATATTTTGCCTATCTACGATCGAAACTTGACTATTACAAATTGTCCAATTTTGACCCATTGCGGTTCAATAGATATAATCCTGTGACAGACGGACGGGAAGAGGTTCAGTACTAGTAATAGGGACCCTAACCTAACCTAACCTACCCTTAACGCAATAAAATATATAAACTCCGCACTGGTCAAGACGCAGATAGTGCATCACCAAATTCCATTAGTTTAACATAGCACACAACTGGCTGGAGATACATTTTCATATATAACAAAAACACAAAGATAAAAAGCCATATATTATAATATGATATTGATATCTATAATCATCGTCTACTCTTAATTGCCCTCAGACCTGTCTGGGATTATGTAAATAAAGTTCTTTACGTGTATAATTTACACGTAGATACTTAATATAAGCACCTATTAAATGCAGATAACATCTATATCTTAATTTTATAATTAAGACAATTTGTATAGTGCATCTTACGCTTCTGGCATAGATACTCGACGAATTCCGGCATTTTGGAAAAAATACATTTTTAGTAGTCTGCATAGATTAATAAAGATTACTCACTCCTAACAAGAAAATGTACCCAGTTTTAAGAATTGAATTAGTTGCGTAAAAAAGTTTTGCCGCGTCTCCGTGCTAAAATGTCCCTAAAATATTTGAAATAATTATTTATTTATTATGTAAATTACGCAGTATTAGTTATTTATTCGTAAATTTTCTCTAAAAATGTTTTTACTTGTCATGAATTCAAAAAAAGAACTTACTAATAAGCCGTTTGTGGCTTCATTCAATTTCAAGGCGGCGAAGTATTTTTACTAATCTATGGTAGTCTGTGAAAAATTAGTTTTTTTTTTTGCAAAGTAACATGCCCTTTCTGGTTTAGAGACTGCAATATTATATTACTCATATAATGCATTTCACTAACGATAAATCATTGGAATGATTTTTTATTTTATTTCAAGTGGTGGTCATTCAAAATCGATAGTTGCATAAGTTTGGTATAACGGATATAAAGTTTAAAAAATTCTTAGAAATTGACCCCATGATTGATAAATTTGATTTTCATAACAAAGCTATTAAACACAGACCTGTATTTGTTTTGTAAAGCTATCGCATTTATTTGTAATTCGACGAAATTCAAACTTGCAATAAACTTCCTTAAACTGTGCTAACCGGTTTTAAACATTAATAATGCATTTCTTAGTATTTATTACTTTGGATTAAAGTCCTTCCATATTTACGATTTGGTTCCAGTGTTAGTCACACTCTGATAAATATTTTGCTTAATATAATCCACATTTACAACCAAAATCTGATAAGAGTATTAGATTAATCTGACTACAAAAACATGATGTTTACTGTACAACTGATAAGGCTTGCATTTTAGGGTATTTCCTATCACGCGTGTTTGTATCCGCTTGTGTATCCGGTTTTTTTTTATATAATAAGTGGCATGCATGCAACCCAATTTACAGATGGTAGAACCCTTTGTGGTTCGACTCCGACGGCATCACCGCCACACCTATTTCTGCCTCATAACAGCAGTGTTAAGCGCTGCTGTGTTCTGGTTTGAAGGGTGATAAGGGAGACATACTTTTCCGAGGCATTCCTTAATCCTCAGGGGTAGCGGCGCTCAAATCTAATTATAAAATCTAATAGCAGTTTTAAGCGACCTATACTAGCCTAATAAGCCTGGCCTAGGAACTTAGAATTATCTAGTTCTTAAAAAACTCCTCAGATATTTATATGCTAGCGTGACGCGGAAATCATTTGATTGACGACAAAATAATAATAGATACTATACATATACGAGTACATACATATATGTTTTAAGACCATTTGTCAGACAATTCACAAATCAAAGAGATAGAACTAGAAGTGTAAAATTTCGCAAAAGTTATACCGTAGATGAGACCGGAATTTTTTTTTAATCATCTCATCATATTATTTTTAATAAGGAAAAAATGTTTTTTTTTTATATAATATTTTCTGCTCTTTCTATTAATACATTATTATCAATGGCATGTGAGAAGTGAAGGTTAATTATTATTACACGGGCTGACAAATCCCGTATTATTTGATTATCTGATAAGGTACAGTCATCTTGACTCACAATAAATGGAAGACGGAAGAATTAATATTCACTCTATTTTACTTACATTACACTACATATGGCACTTGTAATCATGTAATACACATTTAGATGACATCAGTACCTGTAGAATCATCACTTTATCGAATAATCACGGATTACTATACGTTTTCAGTTAAATTATCAATATCAAAATTATTATTGTTTGACCTTTTGGCATTCAACATAAATAGAATCAAGATGGTTATTGGGATCAGCGCCATCTAGCGACAGATAGTTGAATTATAACCAAAAATTAATGTAAATAAGTATTTGGAGGTCTACAACAGTTTATTATTATATAGTAGGTTTTTATTTATAAATAAGTACGACTGTAACTTATTTATGAGCTCATATATTGACCAAATTTGACCGAAACTACGAAACTAAACATATCTAATTATTTTTCACATGAATAATGTTATGCGATAGACTTTCTTAACTTGTATCCTAAAGTCCTTTGATGAATCGATCTTTTAGACCAAAAAAATCGATTATTTTAATAGATCTCCAGTAATTCACTGAATCGATCTTTCACCCTAGAAAATCGAAAGTCGGTCTTTTAGAAGTTGGTTGAATGTGTGCTGACCTTTTTCGCTATCTTAGCCAAATCGAGCCGAAAAGATCAAAGATCGATTTTTGGAGTGTTTTTTTTTTTTGGACCTCGACTTTTGTGAATCGATTTATTGCACGTCGAGTCGAATCGATTCAAGAATCGATCTTATTTGGGACAGAATCGCTATTAATATATAGTGTAGCTAAGTAAACAGTAGATACATACCGCTGATAGTAAAAACAGGGTTCCCGTTAACGTGGGGCGAGTAGTCTTCGACTTTCTCTGATGGTTTGACGACATCGGGCGCTCCAACCATGCCTGGAAACAAAGAAATATACATATTAATACAATTTTATTGATACTGTAGCACTTAATACATATGTAAACAAGATATAAGCTTTCTTTCTATTTGAGAACGATCAATGCGTGCCCTTGAGCGCCTGGAACTCTACCACGCCTTTCAAACCGCTGATATAGTTCTAGAATGTTCTAGTAAATCTAGTTTCAAGGTAGAGTCCTTTGTGGTTCGACTCCGGCGGCACCGCCACACGTATTTCTGCCTCATAACAGCAGTGTTAAACGCTGCTGTGTTCTGGTTTGAAGGGTGTGGTAAGGAAAACATACTTTTCCGAGGCGTTCCAGCTTAGTGCCCAGGGGTAGCGGCGCATCTGTGGTCGACCTCAAGTAGGGGTATCTAATCCTATCTGGGGTTGATTACAGATGTTTATGGGCAGTATCCACTTACCATCATGTGGACTGCATGTTCTTCTACTAATCCCATATTAAGTAACAAAAAATAAGTAGACAAGATAAAAGTTTTCTGTCTACCTGAAAACGATCCACGAGTGTCCTTCAGAGCTAAGTTGGAACTTTTATACTACGCCTTTCAAACATGGATTTACACCGCTGATTTCTAGAATGTTCTAGTAATACAAAACGTTTACGTATTAAAGGCCGTTTACGTATTGAATTATAATAAATTTTACCAGTTGTTCCAACATTAGTAGTTGTTGTACCATTTGTTGAATAAAGACGTCAATTTTAGAAGATATCTATTTGACTTTAATTATTATACATTAGAATTTAAATAAATTTAACGGTGAAGGACAATTTCACGAGGCTTATACATTATTTAGTAGATTCTATAATGTTCTCAATGTATGTGAAGTATTAATAAATTTTCTCTGTATTGTGGACGTAAATTAGTAATGTTTTTCATCTCTTTTCGTGGGGCGAGTCCCTATTTAGCTAAAACATTTCACTACCCCCTTCGTTATTGTTCACCTGATTTTTATAACGTTATAAATACCCGTGTAATGATTTAATTCTTCTTCGATACGCAATTAACTGCTTAAAACACCCATAATTATGTTTTACAGATTGTTTATTATCTCTCCATATGAAATGAAATGAAATGAAATTTATTTATTGCAAGAATGTAGTACACAAAGATAGTTACAGGAATAGAAGTTCGTACATTCTACCATTACAATGGTGTGCAATTATGTCAAGTTGTAAAATTTAGAAAAAAAGAACATAAAAATTAAAATTAAAAAATATTATATATATATATCGTATTAAGTTATTACATGTCATTTTTATTCTGTACATTGAAAATATTCATTGATGTCATAAAAGCAGTGTTGCATAAGCCATTTAGTAATTTTCCTCTTAAAAATGTTTAAGGTCAGATCTTTGTATTTGTCTGGTAAGTTGTTATATATTTTTATAGCTGTAAGATAAGCATTTTTCCTATATAATTCTAGTCTCCATTTTGGCATGAATAATCTAAATTTATTTTTGTCTGCATTCCTTCTTACATATTGATATTGGATTTTAAAATAGTGTGGGTGCTGCCTAACAAACAGACAGACCTCCCTAATATACATGCATGCTAGGGGCAGTATTCGATACTTTTTAAATAAAGGTCTACAAGAATCCATCTGCCAAGTTCCACAAATGGCTCTAACGCATTTTTTCTGAATGCGAAATGCTTTAATTATGTCTACCGAATTCCCCCAGAATAACAGGCCGTATAATAAAACTGAAGACACATATCCATGGTATGCACTGAGCGCTGCTTCCGTAGATATCATAAGCCGTATTCTTTTTATTGCAAACACAAACCTATCTAATTTATCACAAACATATTCAATGTGACCTCTCCAGTTACAGTTTTTGTCCAGTATTATTCCTAGAAATTTGATTTTCTCTACTTCTTCTATTGGAGTATTGTCATGAACTATATTTAGATTAATATGTCTTTTATTATAAGTTTGGAATTGAATAATTTTGGTTTTATTAATGTTTATTTTTAAATTATTATTTTTAAGCCAATTGGATAATTTATTAATTGTTAAATTTATTTCTCCTTCATAAGTATTATTATTTTTGCATTTAATTATGACTGTAGTGTCATGCATTATCATCATCATCAACAATCCATTACTGTCCCACTGCTGTGCACGGGTCTCATCTCACTATGTTCTCATTATGAGATTATATGATATGCATATAATAGATAAATAATAATTTTAATAAAAAAATATTTCGAAATTTTATTTTATTGCTATATTATGTGCTTGATTACTTTTGCTATTTATTGCTTTTTATATTTTTTTGGTATTGTTACTGAGGTTTTTCGGGTCACAGCAGTCCAAAACATTGGTTTTCTCTAGTTGAGGTCTAACCCTTTTCTATCTCAGAGGAAACCTGTGCCTAAATGTGGCACAGTAATGAATTGATAATGATGTCAATAGTGAATCATTCCACTAGTCCCCGGCAACCATAAGGCACATTGACCTTTAGCTTTTGTCATTTTTTTAACCATGTAACACAATCTCCCATATTTAATTACACGCATAATTAGTAGAACTTGAACGAGCGTCACTGTGTTCGTATGTCGTCAGTCAGATTTCATTTAATAAGCGTACTATTATTACTATCTAGTATTTAATGCAGTGATAGCCTAGTGGTTATGAAACTCGGCCTCTCAATCGAGGGGTCCGAGGATCAAATCCCAGGCACCTCTGATTTTTTTAATTTATATGCGTATTCGAAATTAATTATCACTTGCTTAAACGATGAAGGAAAACATCGTGAGGAACCTGCATACCTGAGAGATTTAAAAAAAGTCTCAAATGAATGTGAAATCTACTAATGTATGTAATGTATGTGAAATCTACTTAGCCAGCGCGGTGGACTACTTCCTAATTCCTCTCATTCTAAGAGGAGATCCGTGCCCAGCAGTTGGAAAATAATGGGTTGATGATGATGATGAATATTGAACCGACATGTTCAAATAAAGTACGAAGAATTTATAGAAAATTGTGTCCTCCTGAACGGAAAACCTCCACACCGCCTCCAAAGTCGGTTAAAAACAATGTATAATTACTTATTCTTGTGGTTTTCAACTCAAATATCTTTAAAAGTTTATCACTTACAACTTTTCATGAATACTTATATACTTTTTTATTGTAATCACTTGGACTATTAATTGACACATATGTTATCCGTGTCTACAAAAACTTATTTTTAGCTAAACCAAAAATTTTTGGTGCTCTTTAAGTCCTACTCAAGTCAAATTCGTTCCTACAAAATTTTCGTTTCTACTTTACATCCAAATACGTATCAAACAACGTCCTACTTACCCAAAGCTTCAGTCATTTGTAAGAAATAAATACCTTTGAAAGAAGCTTTCAAGTAGGGTAAAAGCTCCATTTTACTTTCCGAGTAAGTAGGCTACAAAAAATACATTTACTTTCCGAGTGGCGAGTGTTTTGTCGAATAATCAAAATACTCGTAGGTTTAAAAGGTTTGACTCCTTTAGTAATAAATATAATTGAAGGTGGTAGAACCTTTTGTGGTTCGACTCCGGCGGCACCACCGCCACACCTATTTCTACCTTATAACAGCAGTGTTAGGCGCTGCTGTGTTCCGATTTGAAGGGTGTGGTAAGGGAGACAGACTTTTCCGAGGCGTTCCAGCTTAGTCCTCAGAGGTAGCGGCGCATCTGTGGCCGACCACAGGTAGGAATATAATAGGTGTGGCGGTCTTGCCGGAGTCGAACCACAAAGGGTTCTACCACCTTCGTTCTATTACCTTTCAATATGTATGTATAATGTGTGAATGTAACATATACAAAAAGCCATTTCAGTGTAGACAATAAGTTGAAAAAAGTGAATAATAGTATCACTAAAAATATAAGAGATAGCTCATTCGACTCAGAATTGCGTATAGAAAAATGTACACTTAATTTTGAATACAACCTTTATTGAAACAAGTTAAATAAAAGTAAAATATTCCATTCAATTGAATAGATCGTTGACCTTACGCGCCATTCAAGATTTATTCAATACGTGCTAGAAAATCTATAAATCTTTGACTAAGTCTACCTACCTATTCTACAGACTTAACTTTTCTTAGAAACAGCATTTAGGCATAAATACTTACGACACGATATTTTTAATACATACGACACGTCGTGGCACGTTGCAATGCCATGTAATGCGATATCGTGTCGTGATAATCTACAATGTGCATCAGAAATAGTACCCAAGACACGTGGACACATCGTGATGCGATGCACGACAGTTTTTGATACGATGCCATTGAAATTTGCAATATTTATCGATATAATATATGAACTGCTCCACAAGTCTCCTTGCTTGGAGAAGAGATTGAAACACGGAAAATATCAGACTTTCAACTATTCATAGGTATAGTAGTAATAAATCTGACAAGGAAGGCAAAGTCATCAACGACTTCCAATTGATTTGTATGTAAACTCTTTAGATAATAAGTTTATTGTATTAAAAAGATATTTCTTGATCGAATTAACAACTTTTATTATTCCCGCGCAAAATACAACTCTAACGTCAAGAGTGTTCTTTTTTTATGCTAATGCTTACAATCGTGTGACGCATACAGCCAGTGACTATATAAATAGGCACTTACTATTATAAAAATAACACATCATGAAAATAACACAAAAAATAATTACAATGATACTATAATTAAATTATTTTAATATATTTCTAGCAATTGAATTTCAATGAAATGGCATCAGCACTTTTTACGACACGTCATGGTGCAGGGAATCGTACCGCGATCCTATCGTGTCGTGATCGGGTCTCACTTCACATCACGACGTCGCAATTAGTCACGACACGACGTCGTCACAGTATAAGGATTTGTACTGTGACGTCGTATCGTATCGTGTGTTAGGCATTCGCAAGACCAATGTGAGTTCATTATTAGCCATTGTTCTATCATTTTTATTGCCATTACATGACAATACATTGCACAACAATACCTTTCCATTCTTTCAATTTATTTCCACTCGTATACTTCATTAGCACTTTTTATTTATTTCTATTTCCAGAAATTCTAAGAATTATTAACGTATTTAGAAATCTTAGAAGTAAGATTAATTTATTATGAATATATGGCGTATAATGATGTCATAGATATAAGATTTTATGGCAGTTCTTTGGAAGAAATCCTTTTTTTTTTGTCTCTAATAAGTACTAAGAATGTTAAGCCACAATAGGAAAAGATTTGAAGCACCTTTTTAGGGTTCTGTACCTTTTTTTTTTCTTTTCGAGGGGGAAACCTTCAAAAGGTACCCGACGACGTGGGAGCGACACCGGGTTAATTTGGATTTTTACCGCACTTAAACCCCCCCGGTGGCTGTCCTCAGCGCTTGTTGGAGAACTCCGGGATCTATGACGGAACACAAGCGGAGTCCTCCAAGCGCGATGCCCGGATCGGGCTCTCCCCGGGGGGAGCGTTTGCTCCTCCCACAACATCTGGTGATTTCGACGGTATGCGACCACACATACCGTCGTCCTTCCCGGGGAAGCATACTGGACGGTTCGAGCTCCCACTTTTGCCGCCCGCAACCGCGGAAGCCCCCTTTTAGTCGCCTCTTACAACAGTCAGGGGATACCGTAGCTCTATTCTAGTCCCGGAACTACAAGGACATAGGGTTTTGTACCTTATGTGTAAAAACTGAACCCTGTTACCAAGTCGCGCTATCTGTCCGTTTGTCACATTTTTATTGTCCCTAAATGCTGTCATAAAAGGGCATGGAAAGATTGTAACCACAATAAATATCCGCGGATTTTTATATTACATATGGGTACATGCCATATTATTATTTTTTGACCCGTCTGTGGAAGGTAATGATTTTCGAGCGTTAATGTGTTTCGTTTTTTGGCGTCCCAAAAAGCTTAACGGAATTAAATTTGTTAAGTATCATTAACGACGCTTTCTACAGTCCCACACTAGGAAACACTAGGGTGCCATGAACATAGGGGGGCTTCTGGGGTCGTGAGTGGCAAGAGTGGGAGCTCGAACCGCCCAGCCAACGGCCCCGGGAAGGACGGCGGTATGTGTGGTCGCATACCGTCGTACGCACCAGACGGTGTGGTGAGCGATAAGCTCACCTGGGCGGAGCCCGACGGGGGACTCCGGTTGCGTTCCTTTGGAGATCCCGGAATCCTCTACGCAGCGCTGAGGACGGCCACCGGGGGGGTTTTAGTGCGGTAAGAGTCCCACATAACCCTGTGTCGCTCCCAAGGCATCGGGTACCTTTTGAAGGTTTCCCCCTCGTCAAAAAAAAAAAAAGGGTGCCATGAACATACACAAAGCCGTATACACAAACACCCACCCAGAACAGACATCGAAATTTATTATTCAGATGTCTGGTCAGGATCGAACCCGGAACCCTTTGCGCGTCAGACCGGTATGGTGACCGCTCCGTCACGCCGGTCAATCATCATTAAATTCGTCTATTTAATTTATTTATTTATTTAAAAAATAGCAAACGAACTAAATACATAAACAGCATTAAAAACTAGTTATTATATTAAATTGTAGGATTGACATAGGTTACATTTGTAGCCGGATTTTAGTTTTTGTTATATTTACTCATTTATTTATTAGGTAACAACAGCAGCTAACAGCGATACATATAATAGTTTCACAATATATATAATACGTTGTAGTTTAAACCAAAACAGGATTACACAATTGGTACCTATAGGTATAGTCCGCGCCAAACTGCTAGTCCGCTCTGAAGTTGTTGCGAGCAGGTGTAGTCATACAATTTGCTATGGCGACGCGATTCATTTCAATATTCAGTACCCATACCATGAGTTTTTACGTTTTGACAAATATGACTGTTTTGGTATTTGTTTACGTATTTGCCCATAGAAATTCCAATCAGCTTCCCTAGCGGATTGTATCAGAACTATAGTGTCAGTAACGTAACATTAAATGTCTAAATTGATAAAATGGCGCTTTATGTTTTGTCTCTCTTTTTTGCGAACATGTGAGGCAGACAAAAAAACTTGAGCACTTACTTATTGTTACGTTTACTCAGTCTACTGAAGCAAACGGAACAGAATAATGGATTGAGTAAACGTAACGTAAAATTGTGGGATGTTTTGAAAACTCATGGTAAGGGTACAGAGCGGACTAGCAGTTTTACGCGGACTATACACTACGTTCGTACACATGTGTGTGTGTGTTTGTGTGTAGTTTGTGTGTGTAGGTTGTATATATATGCGTTTTTTTAATAATATACATCACAATTATGTTTATTTGTTTTCTTTTTATTTTTAGATATTTTTCCTTAAGTCAAGAGACTTAGTAAGAACTAATCATAATGTTTTCCTTAACCTCCAAATTGAAGTCACATTCTAATAATATCGTTCACTATTTATCAAGAATATTTATCTTAAATTAATATATTACTTTATCCTGTATTATTGTTTCGATAAACTACACATTAATCTCACGCTAGAAATATATTTTGGATAATGTTGTCATTAATGGTTTGATTGGTCCATAAACTTATCCGTTCAATCAATAAAACTGTTTTACTCAAAGGGCTATAAATTTTATAGCTCTGTGCAGACGGCTGAACAAGGCATTCATGTGATAATAATATAAATAAACAATTTAAGTATATTAAACAATATTTTTATTGTATTGTAGAATTTACTACATGTTTATCTATAATCTCTTATTGGTTTGTATTGGTATTGTTAATATTTTGTTATGTTTTTATCATGCTTTGTTATACTATTTCCATTTCTTTATTTTTTCGATGACAGATCGTCATGTAATTTTGTGTTGTTTACGTTAAAATGTCACACACATAATACTGTACTTCATTGACAGGTAGTGATGTGCCACACATAATGATTGCTATAGGAGCTATAACGATAAACGTGACACCATAACAAACCCGTTTTTTTTACAAAATGTAAGAAACTAAACTACTGCCGGATACTTTTGTACAAATTTATTAAGTATAAAATTATATTACATATACTTATAATATTATATTTCATTACAAGATGTTACACGTTTTTTTTTTTTTTTTTAAATTTTCGAAGCTGTTGTAAAATAAGTAGGTATAGGTAGGTACTCGAAAAAGAAACGAAATAAAATAATTATTACGATAGGTAATTTTTATTTATTTATTTTAATCAAAATTTGATGAATCGTCACTGTCACATCATCCTCATTGCTTATTTGGTCACAACACTACAAAGAACTGTCATTGAGAAAATAAAAAAAAGGAAATAGTATAGTTAGTGTTTTGTTTGTATGCGAGGGTCAAATGCAATTGAATTTTAAAACAGTTAACCTCAATCGAATGAGATGAAATTTTACATACATTTTTGGTTCGGATGACAAATGACAATACATGATTAGTGACGTCATTGTAAATGCTATGTGACAGGCACCCCAAGATTGCTAACCACACATTATGGTGTTAGCTAGTTAGTCCTTGTCTTCTAAAAATTATATGACACAGTAAATGTGCAACTTATTTGTATGTATATAGCATGTATGTATATAGATCTTCTGTCTTCATATTACCAGAGATACTAGAAAGTAGGGTTGTTGAGAATATTAGCATCAGCATCAGCATTAGCTGATTATATTATCAGCTTATTTTTTAATATCAGCATCCGCATCCGCAATAAAAGATGCTGATAATTAATGCTGACATTCAAGTCGTAGCGTGTTCGTTGAAGGCGGAACCAATCATAAGTCACGTGGACTTTCAGCCAATCACAGACAGTTAACATACACAAGTTGTCACTTGTTCCCTCATTTAATTGTTTCGTCAAAGTAATTTGGTCAGACGTGACTTTCGATCATAGTTCAATCAATTAATAAAATAATTAAGAATTCAATTGCCTGCCTCCTCCAATGAAAAGTTAGTGAACAAAGATACTGCATAGTGTAGTATTTGTCAAAAAGACTATTCTCGTAAGGGACTCATAAATCGTTCAAAGTTAGCATCCAGAAGAAAATACCAGTTAGTAGTAGTAAGAAAGTACTGAGATCGAAAACCAACAATCTGCTACTAAACTCCAAGAAGGTGTAAGGTGAATACTTCCCTTTGTACGTGTATCACGCAAAAACTACTGCGAGAAATTGTGACCGACACAACTGACATCTTCATGTATATTTATCGCGATAAAACGATTTGATTGAAAAAAATTGAATTGCTAGCTCACAAGTTAAAACTTTTCTTTGAAGTTGGAAGCAATTAAATGCTTTTCTTGGAAATTTGTTTTAATATTTTTAAATATCAGCATCAGCATCAGCATCCGCTGATATAGTAAAAACCTGCATCAGCAACATCCCTGCTAGAAAGCATCTAAGGGTACTTAACCTACTTATTAATTATGCAGGCTTTTCATTTTTTATTCAATGTAAGTTAATTACTTGGGTAGGTAATGAAGATAATCTTATATATAAAATTCTCGTATCACAGTGTTAGTTACCATACTCCTCCGAAACGGCTTTACCAAATTTCACCAAATTTTATATGCATATTCAGTAGGTCTGAGAATCGGCTACTATCTATTTTTCATACCCTTAAGTGATAAGGGTTGTTCAACCCTAACATTTTTTTATTTATATGGCAACACAACGTTTGCCGGGTCAGCTAGTATCTTATATGCACATGATACCTAAAAGTGAGATTATCAGACTTTTTTGTGAGTTTCCACCAATCCATATTGTAGTACCTATTGGACTTTGCTCTAGGTCTACCCCAGCTAATGAAATGAAATGAAATATATTTATTTGTAGAGGCCAACGACGGCACTTACAAATTGTCAGGTACAATATTTTTCTTAAACTACTACCGGATCGGAACGCGACCTCTACTGAGAAGATCCGGTAAGAAACTCAGTGGGTTTGTCTTTCTTTTTTAATAATAATTATTCTCTTTTTTTAATGCCATCATTTTTACATATAATGAATAAAGCGTTAGCTCCAGTATCTTGCTTTACATTTATCTAAAAAAGAAGTTTGTTCAGCAAGATACGCTACACTTTGACATTTTCTTAATTAATTAATAATTTTGTTATTGATCAGTCCCAAGCTGTTTTATCATCAATATAATCAAAAATTTTATAATCAGCTTTACGACGACTTTGATTTTGATTATGGCTTTAAATTTATTAATTGACAAATTTCTCATTTCGGAGGGAAGTTTATTATAAAAACATATACATTGACCCATAAAAGAATTACATATTTTGTGGAGACGAGTAACATGTGTAGCTGTGGGTAGAGGTCCGTGTCCAGCAATGAGACATAAAATGGAAGAAAGCTTAAATCAGTATTGTGACGAAACCTTTAGGCCTAAGCCCTTTACATTTTATCCAATTGTTTACTAGCAAAAAAAAGAAATTTTACTATTTTAGTATGAAGAACATATAAAGGCAAAGTGTAGGCAAAACTTATATAATCAATTTGACACTTTCTAATTTTTAAAAACTGTCAAATATCGATTTTTGATAGGCAATACATTCGATAGATTGAATATTAACAACAGAGGTTAGGTTATAAAATCGGACCGAATGACAGCGGATTAAGCAACTCAGTAGCTACAAAATGCAGCCTACGCAACTATCACTCACAATAGCAGATAACCGAACCTTAAGTGGTCGTAATATGGCCAAGTAAAGTGGATTGCATAAAACCATCTCCATTAAAAACTTTTGGTTACGGCATGTTTTATAGTAGTTACAACAATCTTACGTAGGTATACCTACTACTTAGGTAATTCTGATCTTCCCATGGGATTTTCATAATAAAAATTATATAGAAACACTCTTATAGATAAACGAAATAAATCTAGTTATCCATCTACCATGTTTTGAGTGTTGTGGACACAAACATATGGTAATTTTAAAAATAACCTTTTTTATTCCTCGGGGTGCAAAAAAAATAATTGGTCCCCCATATTGGGTCAACCGCCATATTGCATTCAGAATAACGTCACTAAGCTAATCACGCATTGTCATCCAATCCAAACGTGTATGTAAAATTTCAACTTAATCGGTTGGGGCTAACTGTACCTACCCTTACCATGAGCACAGTTAGATCCTTATACTGTGCCATGAGTTTTCAAAACATCCCACAATTTTACGTTACGTTTGCTCAATGCATTATTCTGTTCCGTTTGCTTCAGTAGACCGAGTAAACGTAACAATAAGTAAGTGCTCAAGTCTTTTTGTCTACCTCACATGCTCGCAAAAAAGAGAGACAAAACATAAAGCGCCTTTTTGTCAATTTAGACATTTAATGTTACGTTACAGACACTATAGTTCTGATACAATCCGTTAGGGGCGCTGATTGGAAATTGTATGGGCAAATATGTAAACAAATACCAAAACCGTCATATTTGACAAAACGCAAAAACTCATGGTAAGGGTACTGGTTTAAAATTCAGTTGCAACATTTGACCCTCACATACATAAAGTAACATGCCAAGTTAAATAATTGGCCAAGTGGGAGTCGAGTGCACACGGAGGGTTCCGTACCACCAAAATTTCATTTATTTTTATTTTTAGTATTGATTATCATAGCAGCCATAGAAGTAAATGCATTGTAAAAATCTAAACTCTCTACCTCTTAAGGTTCAATAAATAAAGCTAAAAACGCCGAACAGCAGTTTCTTGTATGGCGCCCCCAATATATTATCAAGTTTTTTTTTTTATTGAAAACAACGTATCGGCATACTCTGTAAAAATTTCAAGTGCTATTACTATTCAAGAAATAGAGCCCAGACGGACAGACGGATAGACAGTGGAGGCTTAGTAACGTGGTACCCTTTTAGTACGCAACCCTAATAAAATCTTGTAATAATTTCTATTCATAATACTTAAAACATATGTGAGAAACGAACAAAAGATGTCTAACTAATGCAATTTCCTGTTAATTCCCAACGTAAGATAATCCTGTAGGACTCGTATATCCTGGACTTCCTGTAAATGTTATATAATTCGGTTACTGAGACCAAATGTGGACATTAAAATAGCTTGGACTGAGACTGGTGTCCATGAGACTAAATACAGATTTCCGTAGTGTGAGTCAGTTGCACACATAAATAGTTATATTCCTAGGATTCGTGGGTAGCGCCATATTCAGAACAGGCATCCAGGTTATTTTTTATGACATTGAAGTAGAAATGAGCATAACACTTGATGGTAAAATGTAACTGTCGCCCATGGATATCTGTATTCAATCCCAGATAAGAGAAAGAGTGCTGAGGAAGGTGCCAGAGGAAGAACACTCCTGAGGGCTAAATGAAAACTTCTCGGATAATGGGGACACCCTTACCACGCCCTTTAAAGCACAAAGCAGCGATTAACAGTCTTATTATTAGGTAGAAATAGGTGTTGCTGTGATGCCGACAGAATCAAAGGGTTTCTACGACCAGAGAGCCACACTCTTAATCCGCAGGGCCGAGGTTCGAATCCCAGGCACCACTGACTTTTCCAAGTTATGGGTGAATTGCAAATAAAACATCACTTGCTTTAACGGAAAGTAAAATATCGTAAAGGAAAATATCGTAAGGAAGTTATTAAAAAAAGTGAGGAGTTATTAAAAAAAAATCTCAAGCTCGTGTGAAGTCTACTACTCCGCACTTGCCCAGTGTGGCTGTCTATGGTCTAAAGATCTTAAAGGGTCTAAGAGCAGACCAGTACCCAGTAGTAAACTGTAAACAGTAAGGTTGACGATAAAATAAAATAAAAATTTCTGTTGCTGCAACAAAAAACTAAAAATAACTCGTTTTAAATAAGAAATGCGGCCCTAACCGTGACAGAGTTGGGTTTATTGTGAAAGCATTGTAATCCGCAATGGACCGTGCACTGATGCAAGTTTACTAAGTTGATTTTTTACTCACTTTTTTAATTGAGTTAAAGGAAAAATTGGTTAACTATTGAGGAATGCCTGGTAAATGCTATTTTTATAAATTGGACTAAAATCTACAATTTATACTTAGTGATACGTTTTTCTGGGCAAATGTAGATGAAGTCCACTAGTGAACTAAGCTGGAATGTCTCGGAAAAGTATGTCCCACTTAATACTACTTGTCTCCCTTCACACCAGAACACAGCAATGCTTAGCACTTGTTATAAGGCAGAAATAGGAGTGGCGGTGGTGTTGCGAGAGTCGAACCATGCAGGATTCTACCACCTTTACGCTGGCTGGCCGTTTCGAGCTCTTACTCTTGCCGTCCGAAATCCACGAAAACCACTTTTTGTCATGCGACATGCAGGGGATACCGTAACTCTGTTCAGATTCCGAGACAACCGGAAAGACCAGAATCCAGCCTGAGATGGAATACTGAGGTCGAATGACATGTGTGTCTGTACCTTATCAAACCGATCAAACCAGAACATTGTCATCAACCCATTATTGTCTCACTGCTGGGCACGGGTCTCCTCTCAGTATGAGAAGGATTAGGCCATAGTCCATCGCGCCAGCCAAGTGCGTATTGGTAGATTTTACATAACTTTGAGATTTTTTTATATACCTAAATCTCTCAGATATGCAGGTTTTCTCACGATGTTTTCCTTCACCGGTTTAAGCAAGGCATAATTAATTTCTAATCCGCGCATAACTTTGAAAAATCAGAGATGCGTCTGGGATTTAAACCTCGAACCTCTCGTTCGAGAGGCCGAGCTTCTTAACCATTATTTTATCATTGCTTTTTAACCAGAACATAACAGTGCTTAACTATGCTATTTTTAAGCAGAGATATGGCGGTGACGCCTCCGAACTTAACCTTTAAGACACGGTAAAGTTAATATTCTATATTTATTTCTATGTACCGACTTATTAACCTTTTATAATAGTGGATAAATACTCGTTAATTATGTAAAATTACTAAGTTTGACCTTTAATCTCACTCGGTATAATACTTTTATTTTATTCGCACGATAAAATAAATTTTCCGCTTCACAACATCCTTTGCATTATCAAACTTTATCGTGATAATATATGGTCATTGGTCACGGATGATTATCTAATTTAAATAAGGCAGTAATGGACGCAGTTATGGTTTTATTAAGACCAAAACAATGGCGTAAATACAAATATTGCTGCGAATTAACGGTCCCGGTCTTTGAACAGTGTCGGCGAAAGATATAATTCCACTCGTTTGAAAAAAATCACCTATTCTCCACCCGGAGAGGTCTGAGACTCCCTATAGGCCTCTATTGTTGTCCCTGTAGTTTCGGGACCAGAATAGGGCTACGGTATCCCCTGCCTGTCGTAAGAGGCGACTAAGAGTGGGAGCTCAAACCGCCCGGCCAGCGGCCCCGGGAAGGACGGCAGTATGTGTTAGGCAGTATGTGGCCGCATACCGTCGTACGCACCAGACGGTGTGGCAAGCGTCAAGCTCACCTGGGCGGAGCCCGACGGAGCAACGCGCTAAGAGGACTCCGGTTGCGTTCCTTTAGAGATCCCGGGGCTCTCTACGCAGCGCCGAGGACGGCCACCGGGGGGGTTTTACCTTTTGAAGGTTTCCCCTTGTAAACAAAAAATGGCCTCTATTAGAGGGGTTGAAGTGCAGCGTAAAATCTTAGAAACTGGTTGTACCTATTGTACACACACCATTATCATAGCCTAATCAAGGGTTAGTTGAACATTTCCTTATTAGAATATTATTCATAGTTCACTAATTACAACAATATCTAGTTGTTCTAAACAGTTTTCCCCATTATTGAGAAGATTAGTTAACCGCGGCCGTAAATTTCGTTATTAACTAATTGGTTTTGTGATTAGATATTTGACAGAATTGAGGTAAAAACCCTATTTTGCCGTCAAAAATTGTATACGATATTTTTTTATTAACCTTTTTTTATATAATATAGGAGTAGCAGATAGGCATGCAGTCACCTGATCGTAAGTGGCTACTGCCGCCCATGGACATCTGTAATCAACCCCAGATAGGATTAGATATTCCTACCTGAGGTCGGACACAGATGCACCGCTACCCCTGAGGACTAAGCTGGAACGCCTCGGAAAAGTATGTCTCCCTTACCACACGCTTTAAACCAGAACACAGCAGCGCTTAACACTACTGTTATGGGGCAGAAATAGGTGTGGCGGTGGTGCCGCCGGAGTCGAACCACAAAGGGTTCTACCTTCAGAACCTAATCGATTTTCTAAAATTTGTTTGCATGTAGTCCACTGCTGTCTATGTGGCTGCTGCGGCTCGTGGATATTGGTCATCAACCCTAGATAATATAAAGAGGCCTACCTGACGTCGGCCACAGATCCCGAGGACTAAGTTGGAACGTCTCGGAAAAGTATGTCTCCCTTACAAGACCGTTCAAACTTTAACCGAACATAGCAACTCTTAATACTGCTGTTACATAATAATACGAGTATATCCTGCTATTTTTGTAGGCAAACCTTATCAGGTTACAAATGTAACTAATAACAAAAGTAATTTTCCTTCCGTCTATTTTAGAAACGACAATTTATTTATAGTTGTTAATAGTACATTACGATACGAGGACGAAAAATTTTTTTCTGACAAGTGTGAGTTTGCAGGCCGAGCCGCAGGCGAGGACTGCAATCACACGAGTCAGAAAAACATTTTTCGTCCGCGTGTTGTATAAAATTTTATATTACGGGGTCGGAAATGGGGGTTTTGCGCACGCGAAGCGTGCGTAAAACGTCCATTTACGCACGCCGTGATATAAAATATATTTTATGACATGACTATTATTTAAAATATTATTAGTTTATTTGTATTAGAGCTGAGATTAAATAGTTGAGGAAAACCAAAAAACCTGCTTGCATAAAATGTGGGTGACGCTGGCATATATTTGTATCACTATTAAAATTTGTATAGCTGTCAAAAAAGTATTTTTTGATAATGGGTAATGTTATAACAAATTTATATTCATTACACAGTATACATCTATTATACTTAACACCTCCTAGTCATAGATTGGTAAAGATATTTGGCCGCCTTGAAATTGAATGAAGTCACAAACGGCTTATTAGTAAGTTCTTTTTTTGAATTCTTGACAAATAAACACATTTTTGGAGAAAATTTACGAATAAATAACTAATACTGCGTAATTTACGTAATAAATAAATAATTATTTCAAATATTTTAGGGACATTTTAGCACGGAGACGTTGCAAAACATTTTTACGCATCTATTTCAATTCTAAAAACTGGGTACATTTTCTTGTTAGGAGTGAGTAATCTTTACTAATCTATGCTCCTAGTATATTTTGAAATTAAATCCTACCCTAACCCAAACCAAACCACGCGAAATTTTGAACGCAATTTCAAGTTCTTTGTTATGATAACTTATTAGTTTTTATTTATCAGTTCCATTGACAAATATGATATCAGGATGTGATAAAACCCATCCGCACTAACTAATCTGTGCGAACAAATAAATGCGTAGTATTGTAACGCTTTCAGGGCTAAGCCATTGAATTATGCTCATAAAGATACGGCATTTTTTTTAATATAACGAGCATGCATGCGTTGCTATGTGGCCACAAGATTTCATCGGCTTCTGTAACTAACGTCTGCCAGTACCTAAGTTGCTATTCTTGACCAATAAGTTAGAAAAACTTTTATGTAGCACATTGATTGATATTTATTCACTACATTAATATACGTTCGTATATTAGGTGGTAATCACTATTTTCTTGGTCCAATTTATAACATTTATTATTCCCGCGTAAAATACAAGTTTCTCGCCAAGCGCGTTCTTTTTCTTTTTTTATGCTAATGCACACAATCGTATAACCCATACAGCCAGTGATTATATAAATGGGCACTTATTATTATAGAAATAACACATCATGAAAATAACACAAAATAATTAATTAAAATAATATTATAATTAAATAATTTGAATATATTGCTAACAATATATTTATCGGCTTGAAGTCGGCGAAGGCTATGTATAGCCAATCAATGGGGTTTCTGGCCATTTCAAACAATACTACAACTACAGACTAAAATACCTGCTTTCCTACTCTTGACTAGTTAGAATGATTTTTATAAGGCACACTCTTCAAACCACACAGCAACGCTTAACACTTTTATAAGGTGGAAATAAGTGTTTAACATCTTAGTAAGCAGAAAATAATATCTATGCCTAAGATCATTGATCCCTGTTTAAGTGTCTCCTAGAATAGTATCTTTTAAATGGACTGTTATTTTATATTGTACTATTATTTCCTTGTTTATGTATTCTCCTCTCTTTTTACTACTTTTTTTACTCCTTCCTTTTATTCTTAAGCACTCTGTCTTCCACTCTATCTGCTGATATACTTAAAGTATGACTCTTGCTTCATTATACGTATACCTTTGTACACCCCTACCCTGAATCTCTTTTATTTTATATTTCTTGTGCAACAAGTGAATGGTTGCCTGGAAGAGATCGCTATTTTAGTGATGGGGCCGCCGTAATTGTACATCAGTTTATTTTTAAAATTTTGTATTTTTTACTTTCAATTTGGTGTACAATAAAAAGTTTCGTGTTTTATTGTATTGTATGAACAAGTAATATATCTACAGACGACCATACATATATATTGTTATTATATAAGTCCTCAAACAAGTACGTCAATACATCGACTGACAAGATAATCATTATCACTAGAAATATATAATCCTGTCTCGATTTGTTAAGCCGTCAAGTGGAAGATAAAGCTTAATTGTTTATACGGCACGAGTCTTTCTCGAGGAGTATGTTATTATCATTTTTATTTAAAAAATGTGTGATTGTAAATTAAATTTCAGCTACTGGACTACTGGTAGATATGAAACATTCAAAGTATTTTTCATTGAAAATAATGCATAAAATTTAATAGGTTATTAAAAATGGCATTACTAAATAAAAGAAAAAGAAAAACACATTCGATGACATATTTTTGAAGCAAAAATATACTCTTTATGTAATCATCATCATCATCAACCCATTTATGTCCCACTGCTGGGCACGAGTCTCCTCTCATAATAAGAAGGATTAGGCCATAGTCCACCGCGCTGACCAAGTGCGTATTGGTAGACTTCACATAACTTTGAGATTTTTTTTTATAAATCTCTCAGGTATGCAGGTTTCCTCACGATCTTTTCCTTCACCGTTTAGCAAGTGATCATTAATTCCTAATACGCACATAACTTTGAAAAATCAGAGGTGCGTGCCTGGGATTTAAACCTCGGACCCTTCGATCGAGAGGCCGAATTTCTTAACCACTAGGCTATCACTGTCATCTCTTTATGTAAAAAAAAAAATAATTTAATTCTATAAAGAGTTTTTAAATCGTTAAAATATATTGACTTAAAGCAGTAGGAGAATTCGAGAAACCCTAATTATTTGTGGTTTTATTTTTTTTTAACTTTTTTATGTCCTATTACTAGATACAAATTTCACCCCTCAATGTAGAGGTGGCTAGACCAGAGTATAATCTATCATGTCAAACCATTGCTGTTTGGTAGTTTTAAATACATTTTATTTTTCTATACATACGGAATGTTAATCTTATTTTCATTTTGATTTACACACGGCCATAAATATTTATTGTATTTTTATATAATTCCGTAAACAGATGTCATCGCAAATGACAAGATAGGTAAACATTATTTCCAGGAAATCAGATATTATGTAGATATTCATTTTAGATTTGCTAAGCTGTCATAAGTATAATTTATTTATCGAATTTCAAAGATAAGAATTTATATATTTTTAAAGCACGTCGTTATTTACATACTAAACTATTGTAGATAGTAAACACCATAATTTTTCGTAGTGCTTGTTTTATACAAACACTTGTCTTGTTACAATGGGAGTCACCATGTTTCTCCACTGCAATTCGGTGAGTAGTGCTCGTAATTTTAAAAATATTATTTTTTCAGCCACTTGTTCCTATATTACTTGGGAATCTTCATTTTGTTGAAGTCGGCGAATAATTACTATAGAATATGTAGTCTCTAGTCACTCAATGGGGTACTTTAAGTAGTATTACTACGGGTCCCAAAAATGTTTTGATCAGGGGCCAAAAATCAAGATACCGAGTAATTTATCAAATGTATGTGTAACTGAATTACAGAAAATATTGACAGTGACTTTCGTAATGTTCTCCGGGTTCGATCCCGGGTCGCATAATGATCGAAATAAGTGGTCTTATTCCGCGGTTCGCAACCCTCCTAAACCTAACGCTGTTTGTCCACCAACCACCGATACCGAGCCGATACCGATAATTAATGACTGCGCCGAAGTAGCGTACATACATTTACTACAGCAGCTTGTCCACCGAACGTCCGTCACCCGAGCACCGTCATCCCGGCCGCCAACATTCCGAGTAGATCGGCGTCACCGCTAGATCGGCACCGAGTTTTTGACGGGCCGATGTGCCGGCAATGTAAAACACATTGGAACTTGTCCATACACTCCCGTCACACGAGTGACAGCTGGAACAAAACAAACCGCCGATATCGGTCGCAGTGGACAAACTATCGCCGTCACGACATAATTAAAATCGGCCCGAAATAATTTCGTTCTCGGTATCGGTTCGGTGACGGTGCAGTGGACAAACAGCCTTACGGCCCGCAATTCTCCCTAGAACCTCTCTTTGCAGGCGACCGCTGATCTTAATGTTGACTTTTTTGTTCATAGTCTATAAATAATAGTGTGGATCTAAGATTACAGAAGTTTTTTATAAGTACGCACAAATTAAATAAAATCTTCTTTATTGTGAAACAAACGTTTCTCTATTTTCCCGCTACATGGGCACAATGGTACAATCTTATAAGGTTTTTAAAAACTTATAAAAGTATTTTTAAACTTTCTTTTCTTTCGCCGCTTCTTCTCTATAACGAAACACCTTGTGAAGTGGTGGTAGTTGTATTGATGTTCAAAAAGTGCTCTGTTAAAACCTATTTTGAATTTAAAAAATGATTTTGATTTGGAAACAACAATCAGAGAGTTGTCTTTCAAACTCGTGATTTATTTATGTAGAGATACTCTCTCCCTTATCTCTAGTACTCACGCGAAGCTATCGGTAAATATTTGGAAATCTCATGTAAATTTCATAAGTCATAATATCAAGTAGATGATAATTCTATATTTTTGCGACTTTTCGAATATGACTTCGATGTTTTCAGGTAAGAGCTCTAGAATTAAAAAAATAAACAGTAGCCTCTTTCCGTTGTCTATAAATTCCTCTATAGTTATTTAACTTAATTTATTTGTTCATGTTATTTGACATTATTTATTGAGAATTATAAAAATAAATGTTTTATTCACGTTGTTATCTACTGATCTGTTTTTGTCACATTCACGTGGTATCACAGGTGAAAGAAGAATAATCGTCGCCATTATGTCGTGTCGTGGTAGCGTCGTGGCCTGTCATGTGGATCCGTTATCTATGACTTGTCAAAGATAAAACGATTTGCGACGATTTATAATTAATGAATATGAAGATACCCTTAGAAGATAGGCTTTCCAGTATTTCCTAAGCACGTGTACTTACAGTATCAAACACGTGTAGGGTAGAGAATAAATGAAAGTGAAATTACGTCATTGTTTAAATATAATACACTGAAATAACTACGACTGTAATACGCCTGTAGCACTACCATGAGTTGGCATAGAAACGCCACTATAGAAATTGTAAATAGAAAACTATTATCATTTTGCTAGTGAATAACATAACTACTATCGTTACGGTATTTCTTGACAACGTCTGTCAAATTAATGACTCATGGGACCGAATTCGTATGGCAATAGATCATAATGACATTCGCTAGCGATTTGATTTCGATAGGTTTTTTACGTATCGAGTTACGCCACTACGGATTTTAGTTCTACGAGTAACCACCAGAGGCGCTGTACAATTTTTCATACATTTATTTTACGCAGTCGCTAGCGAGTAATACTTTTGTAAACTCATGGTAGTGCTACTGAACGGTTTAAATACTTAGTTAAGGTATCAAATTTTGTCAAAAATATTATTATGACGTAGATGAACTCTAGAAGTCAATTTGCGTTCATTCATATCCTACGGTAGCTAAAATGAGATTAAAACTATTATAAAATGTTTAAATTGTCATTATTATTAATGCATTGCCCCATGCATGCCATGCCCCATTATTGTGCATGTGTCTCATTTTAGAATAAAAAGGAGTAAGCCATAGTCTACCATTCCGGCAAAATATTTGCATAGGGGAGTCCGGGGGAGTAGCATCGAGGACTTATTTAAGATTTCCTCGGCCAAAGCTCAGACCACTATGTTGTCGCTGCTTATATTTAAAAAAAAATATTTTTGTCTATACTCTGTCAGTCATTTACAAATACGATATTTCTCCGCACTTTTTCTTCGATTTCGTGTTTTGCACCAATTAACTGCGCATGTCGGCATTGTTCCGCGTAAATTACACCATGACAGCCATTAAATGGCTGACACATTTGTCAGCCGTTTAAGCTTTTTAATGGCTTCCTTCAATTACAAGGCGGTGAGACATGTATACAAATCTATGACTCTGTATAGTAAAGTTGAAATCCATTAAAACCTCCAAAAACATTGTTTAATTCAACGTTTTTGAGCAAGCGTCACGCTATAACCACTAAATATAATTTAATAATTACTAGATAATTTAATGATGACATCCGACAGATAGAAATTATTTGTATATTATATACATATAATTCGTAACAATATCGTAATATAACGTAACCTATTTTGTAACGTAACGTAACCTTGCTAATGCAACCAAAGTTTTGATTTCAAACATTCGACACGTTTTATTTCTAATCAATCGGTTTCCAATTTAATATCTCATTTACTTTTCATGTTTCTGTGTTATAATTTTAAAATATACTTAATACAAAAATAATTTTATAGTTTGTTTGACATTAGTATAGAGTCGAGGACTCTAATATATGGTACCTACATGTCTAGTACTGAAAGATGAGTATAATATTTTATTAATATTTCTATAATATTGGTATGTTGATAAGTCATTTACCTATTATCCCACTGCTGGGCACGGGTCCCCGTCCTAGTGTAATGAGTATATGTCATAGTCTACCACGCTGGCCAAGTCGTTGGCCAATCAATTGGTAGACTTCACAGTTCGGTTTGCACGGACGTTCTTGCCACGAACGTGCAAGAATTGGAATGAACTTCCTCCTGAGGTATTCCCAGAGCGCTATGACATGGGGCTTTTCAAAAAAGGTGCAAAACGAGCTCTCCTTCAAAGCCGGCGATGCATTGGCGACTTCTCTGGTGTTGCAAATGATCATAGGCGACGTTGACTACTTTCCATCAGATAGCACGTCTGCTTTATCGTTAGGATCAAATTTAAAAAAGACTTCACTGTTCACACTCCTTAGAAAACGTTTTTTAAGATATCTCAAGCGTGTAGGTTTATTCACAATGTTTTCCTTCAAATTTGTAGCTTTAAATAATTCATTTGTAATACGCACGTAACTTCAGAGGATTCGAACCTCGACCCATTGATTGATGGCCTGAGTTTCTCACCACTAACCTATCGATGCTCTTTAGAAGTTTAGATAGGATTAAGTTAAATTATTTGTAAGTGTACGCAGGTGCGGGACGCAACCATCTTCAATCGTGCAGCAGTTCTTGTGTTTCCGTGGAGGTTTAAGAATGTGGATGCCAGACTAACATATGAAACGACTATCATAATCCTCAGAGGCAACGCATGTGATTTGCAGAGACACTGTTCTATGGAGTGGATTGCAGGTGTCCATCTGATCAGTTTCAACTATCTTCTCAGTTGAGGTCGCGTTCCGATCAGGTAGTAGTTTAAGAAAAAATATTGTAACTGACTATTTGTAAGTGCCACTGTAGGCCTATAGAACATAAATATATTTATATAACATTTCATTTCTCTAGAAACATTGTATGTGGATTTCATTACAAACTCCCATGTTTGGCAGTTATAATCCGCGCCAAACTGCTAGTCCGCTCTGAAGTTGTTACGAGCGAGTGTAGTCATACAATTTGCTATGGCGACGCGACCTTTTAAAGGTGGTAGAACCCTTTGCGGTTCGACTCCGACGGCACCACCGCCACACCTATTTCTACCTAATAACAGCAGTGTTAGGCGCTGCTGTGTTCCGGTTTGAAGGGCGTGGTAAGGGAGACAGACTTTTCGGAGGCGTTCTAGCTTAGTCCTCAGGGGTAGCTGCGCATCTGTGGCCGACCTCAGGTAGGAATATCTAATCCTATCTGGGGTTGATTACAAATGTCCATGGGCGGCAGTAGCCACTTACCATCAGGTGGACTGCATGCTCGTCTGCTACTCCTATATTATAAAAAAAAAACTATTTCTATATTCAGAGCGGACTAGCAGTTTGGCGCGGACTATAACCCTTATCATTGGGTGGACTGCATGCACGTTTGCTCTTATAAAAACTGTACGCAATGACCGTAAGTTGAGATGGTCGGATGTGGTAACAACGAAGGCACTTCCTAATACCACACATTAGCCGGAAGGTCAAGTGCTGTTTCGAAATCATTATCTAGAACGTGTAGAATTTTTATTGTTGTTTGTTGCTATGTAGCTATTAAAGCCATTTTTAAATGCTTATAGACAGGCAAAAATAGACGGACAAGACGTCTGTTTATTTTTCTGTCTGGCATTTATGTATAACGTGTTTAATGTATAATTGCTGTATTCAGTATCAAAATTGATATATTCTAAGCTTATAACATTCGATATCAAATTAAATAAAATTAAGTTTTAAATAACTACAGACGATCAGATTTAAACTATTTCTTCATAAAAAAGATTTTTTAAAGTAGTAGTCCATCGTATAGGAAGTATTCAGTGACGCCCAACTCAACCACAAATAAGATTTGGGAATAATCTTAGGTCTGTTAATTAATTAATTGCTCCTTGGAAAACTAAATTGGCACGCCTCACTTGCCTTTTAAGTTAGTATACAATGGCGCTTGAATCTTGACACTGCTCGGTTTAAGTTATACTCAATTTAATAAGTATTGTTTTACAAAGTCTAGAATATTCAATAAATGTAGATACTATGATAAAATTGGAAAAAAAAAAATGTAGGTATTATATTTACACACGCAGCAGTGATAGCCAAGCGGTTAAGAAACTCGGCCTCTTGATCGAGGTGTCCGAGGTTTAAATCCCAGGCACGCATCTCTGGTTTTTCGAAATTATGTGCGTAGGTATTAGAAATTAATTATCAGTTGTTAAAACGGTGAAGGAAAAACATCGTGAGGAAACCTGCATACCTGAGAGATATATAAACAAATCTCAAAGGTATGTGAACTCTACCAATACGCACTTGGCATCTAATCTTGGTCTAATCCTTCTGATTCTGAGAGGAGACCCGTGCCCAGCAGTGGGACATAAATGTTGATGATAATGATTTACACACTATTTGGATTGAAAGAAAAAAAAATTATCGCCAAAACTGCAAAAAGATTTGCTCTGCAATAAATTGTTAGGTAATTTGAAAATATCGCACGGGATTGCTTACCTAATTAATAATTACGTAACGATGCATTGTATTGTGATTGAGAAATTGCTACCTCGGCGTTGACGTAAACAGTTGTTACGGCAAAATATAATTCCTAATACGCACATGAGCACGTGGCTGAGCGATCGGTATAGCGGTCTGACTCGCAGTGGTCCCGGATTCGATCCCCGGCCTAACAGATATTTAAATTACGAGTGATAGATTTAGACTAGTAATCTGGGTATTTGTATATACATTCGTGGCACCTAACTAAAATCCTTGTATCAGACTGCAAGTGTAAAACAAATTGAAAAATCAAAGAATGCCTGGATGATCTATCAAAAATAAATAGCAATAAGCCTAAAATACAATTTGCGACAACCGCGCAATTGTCAAACGCAGTTCCGGGTTCGATGCCCGGTCAGATCATATCTATAGATTTTTATTCTAGATCTAGGTGTTGGAGACACCGTTATTAATCTTTACTAGATGTCCAAAGAATCAAAATTTTCTCAAATATACATTTCCATACTTTTCACCCTATCAGCAATAGTCAATATTTTTATAAATACGAACTGTACGAACTTTTATAAATACGATTTTTTTTATTAGTTTAATGATTGAAGAATTTAATTTAATAATGAAATTAACTGTCATTAATTTTATTAATAAACCGCCCGTGCCCTAGTATAAAAGTAATAAATAAGGAAATACGCTAATTATGTTTTATAAATACTTGTAATTTAATCTCTATGACGAATAACTATTTGCGTGGCAGAAAATTAGCAAATAGTCATGCGCAGAATCTATACTTTTTTATATTATATAAGAGTAGCAGGCGAGCATGCAGTCCACCTGGTGGTAAGTGGCTTCTGCCGCCCATGGACATCTGTAATCAACCCTAGATAGGACTAGATATTCCTGAGGTCGGTCACAGATGCGCCGCTACCCCTGAGGATTAAGCTGGAACGCCTCGGAAAATGTCTCCCTTACCACACCCTTCAAATCAGAACACAGCGCGTTGACTACCGCCACTACCACAACTTTAACCAATAATAATAATTCCAAGTAGGTATATTTAAACGCCGGTACTAACAATAATATTAATAATTAACTAATGACTTATTTTAATTATTCTTTATAGTGTTAAATAATTAAAGAAAATTATATAACATGTACATTTGCATTTACCTTTTTATATACACATACACACACATGCACAACGTAATGTATATAATTACGACTTTATAGTATAGTTTTACTTTCATAAGTAATTTCAGTTTAAAATTTTCAGGTTTTCATCACAATTAAGTTTTAATTATCCTATTAATATGCATAAACGTAAAGCACCTATGTAAATAGTTTTCTGAATATTTATAACAATTATGAGGTTTTAATGTTTTCAAAACAAAGAAAAAATGTATAATTATCATAACTTAAAGGTGGTAGAATTCTTTGTGGTGTGAATCCGGAGGAACTAGATCCGGAGGTGCTGCTGTCTTCCGTTTTGAAGGATGTGGTAAGGAAGACATACTTTTCCGAGGCGTTCCAGCTTAGTCCTCAAGGGTAGCGGCGTATCGGTGGCCGACCTCAAGTAGGAACATCTAATCCTATCTGGGGTTGATTACAGATGTCCATGGGCGGCAGTCGCCACTTACCATCAGGTGGACTGCATGCTCGTCTGCTACTCCTATATTATAAAAAAAAAAACACCGCCACGCCTATTTCTGTCTAATAACAGCAGTGTTAAGCGCTGCCGTGTTCTGGTTTGAATGATGTGGTAAGGGAGACGCTTTTTCGAGGCGTTGTAACTTCTTCATCAGGGGAAGCAATGCATTTATGGCTAACTCTAACCGTATCGGATTGATTATAGATGTACATAGGACGGTCGCCGCTTACCGTCAGGTAGACTGCATACTTACACCAAACAGGATACATAGCAAACCAGAATAGATCAGCGTTTAACATTTTTGTTATTATTCAGAAATGGGTTGAGTATAATCATTTACACAATTACGTAGTAAATAATGTATATAAATAAATAAAAGTTGTTATTTATACTATAAAATGTATACAATAAAACCTCGTAAACGTAAAATTAGTGCGTTTTTTGTTTGTAAGTTCGTGGCAGTTTAGATAAAGCTGATATCGAATACCTTGAAATTCTTTGATTAACTAATCAATAAAACTCGGCAAATTTAAAAGATAAAGAAAATAAAATAAAAGCTAATGACGTTAGATATTTGAATTGTGTAAAAGTTGACTATTTCTGGTTTCGCTTGTTTGACAATAGTCAGTAAAGGTTAGTCTTTTGTGGTTTATTTTTACCTGAGATCGCATTCCGAACTCATTCTCAGAGCATTCTCATGCGTACAGCGAAGCACTGTCACTTAAGTTAGCTTAGAATATAAATTTTAGAAGATGCGTCATATAAAACATGTGCCTATATTTTTGGTCCGACAAATAAAAATTTGATGGTATTATTATAATGTTTCACTTAAATAATTAGTAAAATTGTAATAAAATTGTCTATTAATTATCTACAGACACAATTTTAAACATCGAGCTGTGGACATAACATTTTCTATATTCTAAGTGAATTCAAAAAAACTAAAAAGAAAACAAAACATGCAAAATACTTACTTGCAGCTGCTATCCTTCCACTTAATACTAATATCACAGGATTTTATAATAAAAAAAAATATTTACACACACTTAAACACTTCGAAAAAAAAACGAAAATTATTTACACTGATTTACACTGGCTAGTTTTATCATACCCGTGCAGTTTTTGGGCAAAATAATTACATTTTTCGTGTTTCGCGAGCGTGTATTACAAGCGCACGATCGAGAAGTGCGTTCTCTTGCGCAGTTCAGAGCAGACTGTCGTGTGGGTACGTGCACCTTTGCCTTAATATCAGGTGGACAACTCGGTGATAATGATAAGGATAAAGGGAACGAGACGAGGGTTCCTTCCATTGGACCGGTTTGACGGAACCACGGTCAACGCTCGCACATTGTGTGCGTGTGAATTCGACTGGTGGGTTTCGGAATAGGCGGAAGACACGCTGTACTTGTACCGCGTTATACCGGTCTCGTACCGCATTTCTTTTTATGAATCACCATGAATGTTGAGTTGTACGGTGCGTGCAGTATTGTTATAGTATTGGCTCGTAACGAATTTCTGTTACCTATTTTAGAAATTACCGCAATCGTTTAAAAGAATCGTTTTATAAAATTATAACTCTGTTAAAATTAGAACAAAAATATTTCTTTGATACTATTATATATAGTTATTTATATGAGTAATTTAATGATACGTTATATTTTCATAAAAAAATCGGAATGCGTCTTGATTTGCATAATAATAATAAATGAATGTTTTCATCTGCGTTTCATTATTTCCAGCTTATATTTTTAGCGAAATATTAATACTTACTTGTCTTTCTTACATGACTCTAAATTTACTATATATATTTACTATAGTAATAACTAAAATTTTGTTACGATAAAATAACGAAAAAATTACTGAATATTTCCATAACGCAAAAGTTGCTATATTTTTTGACTGGACAAAATACAATATTTTTATTGCTTTCACTAAATATATACAAAGAAATATTCAAAGCTAATTTAATTATACTTCAGATATGCTTAAGAATAATTATTCTTAAAATAATTATTACAACTATTTATATTGGAAAACGTTATATTTATGTAGATTCATTTGACAATTTTCGCTTAAATCGCAATAAGGATCGGTGCGACATCGGTAACCACTGATACACAGTCACACTGTGTTTTCTTCATAACACACACCGGTTTTATGCCGGTATATTTTTATATCCATGAAATAAATCGATTAGTTTCAATTATCATTGGGCTGAAAAGACGACTTCATTCATGAAATAAATATTTTAATAACATTTTATGAGACGATCATTAATAACGAAACAAATTGACAAAGGTAAAATATTTTAAATGTGACAATTCCATTAATGACAAAATAAGTTAAAAACAGTGTAAATTAAGGTTTGAAAATGTATCCAAAACACCTTCTGTTATATCCTTATTCCTTCTTCTTCCTTATTCTTCTTTGGTTCCCGCTTGTTTAGCAGGAATCAAAGAAGAATGTGTACAACATACACACACAATAAGAGAGTGAGATTTATTCTGACACTCTTTTTTCAAAGTCAAAAAAAATGATTTAAATATCTTTTAGGGTACGAATAGGTACATTTATAAGTGTCGAGTTATGAAAAATATGTGGTTCAAACATCCTGGCGCCAACAAGTCTGCACACTTTTGTTCTATTTTTTCCCAATATTTCAAGGTCCTTATTACTTAAAATGTTTACTAAATAGTACTTCAAAGGTACTTTTAGTTAATCCCTAACCATATATCATATGGTCACTGTTTTGGTATTTGTTTACGTATTTGCCCATACAAATTCCAATCAGCGCCCCTAGCGGATTGTGTCAGAACTAGAAAATCGTATGGGCCAATACGTAAACAAATACCAAAACAGTCATATTTGTCGAAACGTAAAAACTCCTGGTAAGGGTACAGGGCTCTAACATTTACATAATCCAGACATACTAATATTAGACGTTCCAACTTACTATGCCTCGCATCTTAAGGGTAATATTATTCACGGAAATAACCACTTTGGCACCTCCATTACCAATATAAAACAGCATAGTACGTTCAAGTTTAGTTAAGAATGCCACATAACCGGATATATGGACTCTTCCGAAAGGTCGGTTATTTTTAGAATATTTCCCTCCGAAATTGTAAACAGCGTTGCAACGACGCAAGTTAATCCTTTAATCGGTGCAATGTGATAAGAAACACGTATTATTGTTATCAATTGATTATGGAATTCTTGGCTGTCCTGGAATCCACTGTAGTTGGTCAAGAATGATAAACTATTTATTTAAGCTATATTTTGATGTGAAACATCTATAGCCGCACGTAAAACCGATTTCTGGCGTGGCGAAGCATGCCGTCGCCACGCCAGAAATCGTTATCTGGAAAAAAATCGTTATATTTTATTTTATCATTATGACATATTTAGTTCCTATCACAATATGTTCTTTTCTGCATATTACTTTTACAAAATAATGTCGATGTTTCACATCTGCCAGGCGTCCCGTGACGGCTCACATTTTTTTTATGAGCGTGTAGATTTTATGTTGTTAGTACGTAAGGGTAAACGTACGTCTGTAAAGCTAGAAAGGTCAAGTCGGCAGAATCACTCGTTTTATATCTCAAAATTTAGTGCTCATTTAGTGCTAATTTAGTGCTGATAACAGATATTTGGTGCTGTGATAGGGGGACTAAAAATGAGAACACTGCTAACTTTTCATTAAGCTAGCAGTGTACCATTCGTGACCGCGCTATGATACAGTTGGAGCGAGAGGCACATCAGCTAATAATTTAGTGCTCAATTAGTGCTGCCTGTACAAGCAAACAGATTTTTCAAAAAAAAATTTTTTCAATTTTTAAGTATAGGTAACTGCTGACATAACGATACGAGCAATCATAGAGCTGAAAGATGACTTTAAAATCGGTATTGGTGAAATTGAAAAGAGTTACAAATTAGTGCTAAATTAATGCAACCGGTCAACCCAGAATTTTTTTTAAGAAAATCATTATTCAACTGCCCGCTAAAAAAATCGAAGATTTTCAATAATCGAAAAGTTATAGGTATTATTCTGTATTGCAAATATCGATCATCAGATTTCATCAGTTTTCATCAGATCTCAACGTTATAAGGTCACAGGAAACGACCCTGACTCCCCTAGCGATGGAGCCGCTGTGTGTGTGTGTGTGTGAAAAAATTTTTTTTTTTTCAAATCAACTACTAGCAGTCTTGAGAGCTATAAAAAGACTCGAAAACGAAAACAAATGGAATCAAATGACGTCACCATTTAGTGCTCAATTAGTGCTGTCAGTATAGCAAAAAAAAATTTAAAAATATTTTATTTTTATTTTTTTTCAAATTAACTACTGCTAGTATACGACACTAGCAGCCTTAAGAGCTAGAAAAAGACTCGAAAACGAAAACTAATGGAATCAAATGACGTCACTATTTAGTGCTCAATTAGTGCTGTCAGTACAGCAAATAATTTTTGAAATATAATTTTTTTTTTTTTTTTTTTTTCAAATCAACTACTGCTAGTATAACGACTCCAGCAGTCTCAAGAGCGAGAAAAGTACTCTAAAACGGAAACTAATAAAACTTTTGAGATATAAAACGAGTGATTCTGCCGACTTGACCTTTCTAGCTTTACAGACGTCGCCAGCAGCCTTAAGAGCTAGAAGAAGACTCTAAAACGGAAACTAATGGAATTAAAAGACGTCACCATTAAGAGCTCAATTAGTGCTGTCAGTATAGCAAGAAATTTTTGAAAAAAAAAATTTTTTTTATTTTTATTCAAATCAACAACTGCTAGTATAACGACGCCAGCAGTGTTAAGAGCTAGAAGAAGACTCTAGAACGGAAACTAATGGAATTAAAAGACGTCACCATTTAGTGCTCAATTAGTGCTGACAGTACAGCGAAAGATTTTTTAAATATAATTTTTTTTTATTTTTTTTTTCAAATCAACAACTGCTAGTATAACGACGCCAGCAGTCTTAAGAGCTAGAAGAAGACTCGAAAACGGAAACTAATGTAATCAAATGACGTCACTATTTAGTGCTCAATTAGTGCTGTCAGTACAGCAAATAATTTTTGAAATATATTTTATTTTTTATTTTTATTCAAATCAACAACTGCTAGTATAACGACGCCAGCAGTGTTAAGAGCTAGAAGAAGACTCTAGAACGGAAACTAATGGATTTAAAAGACGTCACTATTTAGTGCTCAATTAGTGCTGACAGTGCAGCAAAAGATTTTTTAAAAATATTTTTTTTTTATTTTTTTTCAAATCAACAAGTGCTAGTATAACGACGCCAGCAGTCTTAAGAGCTAAAAGAAGACTCGAAAATGGATACTAATGGAATCAAATGACGTCACTATTTAGTGCTCAATTAGTGCTGTCGTTGTAGTAAAGGAGTTTTAGACAATAATTTTTTTTTTATTTTTTTTATTTAATAATTTCAAGTTTACATTTTTATATAAGGAAAAAATTGTATTAAATGTTGAAGTGTGTATAATGTCACTCTGTATACTTCTAGATACATAATATAGTTTTCTTTCTATGAAATTCATCTGTTGTATAAACCACTTCATCAACAATTCAATTAACAACAATCAAAGTTAAATACGCGTTCTGAACTATTCACCTTTACAATAATGAATTCCACGATTCATGAATTACGTGATTTAACGGTTACATAGGTTTGGGAGCTTCAGAATAATCAAATCTTTTTAATTGAGCTTATGAAATTTTACAATATGTTTACAATATTCGTTCAAATTTTCAAGTCGATCGGCGTAACAGTGTAGGAGATAGAGCTTAGGAAATTTTGCTCTCAAGCTGAATTAAACGTAAACTAAAAATTCTAAACACGTTTTTTTGAAACGATGTTATCAAAATTGGTTGACAAAATTTTAGCGAAATTTATTAGGATTTTTTTTTTATTACAACTATTTTTACAATATCAAAGTTTAGAGCAAGTTTTAGAGAAATTTGAGGTTTTAAACTACCGAAAATTCAAATTATAATTTTTTTTTCTTCGTCGAATTTGTAATTTGAGGATTCAACTGAAAGATAAGATTCAATTTGATTTCTTCTGTCATGAGTTATGCTGCCAACACGATAACATTTTTTTTAGTAGGGTCACTGGAAATGACTTCGCAATGACTAAATTATTAACATTTGTCAAAAACTCAACGCATTGAAAATCTCTATCATAATACCCCAAGGTAACAGAAGGACAGAATATTCCTGACATATAATCCCAAAAAAGTAATTGGAACCATAAGATAATTCTTAGGATAGTGACTATTTCCCAATTCTAATCAGTTATTTATACGGTCAAATGGTACAATAATCTACATAATTAAAAGTAGTACTATTGGTATTATACCGATTTTAAAATCATCTTTCAGCTCTATGATTGCTCGTCTCGTTATGTCAGCAGTTACCTATACTTAAAAACTGAAAAAATTTTTTTTTGAAAAATCTGTTTGCTTGTACAGGCAGCACTAATTGAGCACTAAATTATTAGCTGATGTGCCTCTCGCTCCAACTGTATCATAGCGCGGTCACGAATGGTACACTGCTAGCTTAATGAAAAGTTAGCAGTGTTCTCATTTTTAGTCCCCCTATCACAGCACCAAATATCTGTTATCAGCACTAAATTAGCACTAAATGAGCACTAAATTTTGAGATATAAAACGAGTGATTCTGCCGACTTGACCTTTCTAGCTTTACAGACGTCACTGCTAGCTTAATGAAAAGTTAGCAGTGTTCTCATTTTTAGTCCCCCTATCACAGCACCAAATATCTGTTATCAGCACTAAATTAGCACTAAATGAGCACTAAATTTTGAGATATAAAACGAGTGATTCTGCCGACTTGACCTTTCTAGCTTTACAGACGTCACTGCTAGCTTAATGAAAAGTTAGCAGTGTTCTCATTTTTAGTCCCCCTATCACAGCACCAAATATCTGTTATCAGCACTAAATTAGCACTAAATGAGCACTAAATTTTGAGATATAAAACGAGTGATTCTGCCGACTTGACCTTTCTAGCTTTACAGACGTCACTGCTAGCTTAATGAAAAGTTAGCAGTGTTCTCATTTTTAGTCCCCCTATCACAGCACCAAATATCTGTTATCAGCACTAAATTAGCACTAAATGAGCACTAAATTTTGAGATATAAAACGAGTGATTCTGCCGACTTGACCTTTCTAGCTTTACAGACGTGTAAAACGTTGCAATTAAACTTTAGATATCTACAAATTGATGTAAACGTATACGGAATTATTTAAACAACACTATTATAAATTATTTTTGAAATCAAAAATATTTTGATTTGTTATCCCCTAATGAATGAACTGGAATTTTGCATGTACCTGTGTATGATTTGGATGATAATGCATGAGTAGATTGGTGACTTAATTGTAAATTCGATATGATGCATTTTTATGCACCCCTATGATATAAGTATCAAATAAAAGTATCTACTCTAAAAAGTCGTATTGTAAAAGGAATACAAAAAACAAAGTATTAAAGCTTGATATTATTTTAATATAAATTTAATTATGATATAGAAGTAGCAAACGAGCATGCAGTCAACCTGTACCCTTACCATAAGTTTTTACGTTTTGACAAATATGACTGTTTTGGTATTTGTTTACGTATTTGCTCATACAATTTCCAATCAGCGCCCCTAGCGGATTGTATCAGAACTATAGTGTCAGTAACGTAATAATAAATGTCTAAATTGACAAAATGGCGCTTTATGTTTTATCTCTTTTTTTGCGAACATGTGAGGTAGACAAGAGATTTGAGCACTCACTTATTGTTACGTTTACTCAGTCTACTGAAGCAAACGGAACAGAATAATGGAATGAGTAAACATAATGTAAAATTGTGGGATGTTTTGAAAACTCATGGTAAGGGCCGTATACGTAATTAACTCCACAGAGGATTTAGCAACAAACGTGATCGGCCACAGAAGTGAACCTAGAAAACTAAGTTCGAACGCCTTGTGTCTCTCCTTTACCACAACTTTCAAACTCTGATTTGGTTACACGACGTTACAACGTGCCAATCATGCCAACGTACAATGTGGCGCCCTATCATGTATGTATGTTTCTATATATCATTAAATACTTATACTCTGACGTGCGTTTTTAATAATTTATCTATCCATTTTTTCCTATCAATGATAGAAAAATTACTAAGCGTAAGTAGCCATAGCCAGGAGCGAAAACCTTCAAAATATACTTACAGACCGAAGACCCCTTAGGGGCATAGGTGTATTAAAAAAACAGCGAACACAAAATTAAAATGAGTATGGTAACGCCAAAAAAAGTTATAAAATACATAGGTAAATCCAATTAATTAGGGCGTCAAAAGTTAAAATCTTTCCCTAGACACACATTAGCCACCACGAGAACTAAGTTAGAATACATTATCCCAAATTGGAAGGGGACTAAAGAATGTATATGGTAACTTAAGTTTTTAACCTCTGCTCTCTGGGGAATCATATATATTATTTATATTATACACAGCGACCAAACAATTAAAAGTTCTATTAAATTTGTGATAGTTTATTTATTTTTGATTTTATAATATTGACGATGCAGTCACCTGATGGTCAGTGACTTCTGCCTCTTATTTACGCCTGTAATCAACCCCAGATAAGACATTCCTATCTGAGATTAGGCACAGCGTCGCTACCCCTGAGAGCTAAATTTCCTCGCATTAATATGTCTCTACATCTTTCAAAGCGAAACATAGCAATGGTTGACACTACAAATATTAGGTGTGTCGGTGATGCCGCCGGAGTTGAACAACAACGGATTCTACCACCCTATTAATCTTCAACTAACAGGGGGCCTGCTACCATCTCTTAAAACAATATTATTTTTAACATACATTGAAATTTCGCACCACGACGTCGTTAAAGTAAGATTGCTTTTATAATATTACAATAACCAGTTTTGTATGATGTCGGTCGAAATTATTCATTCTTTTTTTGCAGGAAATTTATTTTTTCAAGCAAACAATGACAATTTCAGTTGGTTTTATACAATGGATAAGCGAAAAATGAATAAGGGTTTAGGATTATTCAACTGCGTAAGACAGAACACAATCAGACCATGGTGCGAAAGAGAAGACACTAGTCTCGATGTCTTGTTTCATCTTTGATAAGGAATAGACAAATTACTCATTCTTTTACATCATTCAGCAGGAATAAAACAAAACTGTTTTAAGAAGGTCATGGTACAAAATAAAATAATGTTGATGCAATATTGAAATAAAAAAAACTATCATGAACTATGTGATGGTTTTAAAATAAATATAGTTCAAACAACTAAAAAACACGCTTTTATGATAAAATTAACTAAAAAGTAGAAAATCTAAATGAATCTGAAGGAATCAATTAAGGAACAGTAAATAGTATAATTGTGAAATAAATCTACAAAGTTTGAACGAAATCTGGCCGTTTAAAGTGGGTCAAAATCGCGCCCAAAGAAGTCGGTTACAAACATACAAACATACAGGTAAAGCTAATAAAAGCGTGTAAAAATGGTGGTAGGCCCCCAGTCGATATGTAACATCGAATATGTAAACGACCATTGTCTTAAGTGTGAAGTCTGCCAATCTTCATTTTACCAGTGTAGACTAAGGTAGCATCACTATTCTGAGAATAGACCTGTGCTCAGCTACAGTATGGTTTGCCGGTATAGACTTTGACCTTGCGTGACTACTGAAGAATGAGCGTAATCCTCTAAGATTACCCGTGCAGCTTTATCATTATTGCTATGAAAACAACATTAATCAGTCAAGTACTAAAAATAAGGTGTCAAAAGAAACTATGTTTTAGATCAGACTTCATTTCAATTTAAGATCAAGACCATTACAGACGTCAATGAGTGACAATGACCAATTAGCATCAAGCTGTATTTTTAATCATAAATACTTTTTATATTATAGAAATAGCAACCATACATTAATAAAGTAGTTAAAAAAAACTGAAGTGAATAAATAAAATTAAACATATTTTTTTGTATGATTTTGATGTAAATTATATAATTATAATACTTGTATATACTCGTAATGCTTGTACACATAATCAAGAGGTCTAACAATGGTTTCAGCGCTTAGTAACCATTGGTTGATCTAGGATTTTTGTATGGTGCTTCACCCAGCTAAAGCTTTCACAGTATATATGGCAGCAAAAAATTAAATTCCTATTTGTGAAATTTTGCCGCCCCCAAAAGTACACGGATTTAAATATATGATTCAAAATTTGGGTGATTGAAACCCCACATTTATCTAACTGCGTTAGAAGTAATCGTGTGCTTTTCGATTATATACAATTATGAATGTCTATTTCTTTGGTACGGGCTGAACTGGCCTGAACTGGTTGACGGATTAAACATGCAATTACATTAATTAGGGTTTTTTCTGGTATGGCGCATGCGACTTATTTACGTAATTGGTGTTATCGTTTTTGATAATATTTTAATTAATTTGATACTAGATCTATATAGGATTAGAATTTTATCACTATTCTATATCTATTGCCTGCGTCTAATTTGTGCACGTCATTGCATTAACTTTAAAAAAAACAAATACCACGCGTCCTATTCGTGGTGGATTAAAAATTATTAACGCACATTTATCTTGTAGTTATTAACGCATTACTACTATACAGTACTTTGTGACACAAGAAACTTCGACCCATTATAAATGTTTAGTATAACGAGCGATTCCAAAAGAATGCAACCATAAAACCAAATGATAATTGATTTGTAGTACGCACATACCTTCTGTGAATCCGTTGGATGTACTCTCTATAAATAATAATGGAAAAGTCCGATCACAACATATACATTGTATCATCTGTAATCAAAACCAAAAACGAAGCTCCTTGAAGATAAGATAGGTATAGTTCAGGTAGGTTGAAATTATCTATTGACTGACTAGCTGTTAATTTCTCAACATTTAAAGCGTGTTAACTTAGGAAGCTAAATAGCAATTTTCATAATGCTCACTTTAAAATCTGCAGATTTTCAACCCATAATTAAACTTCTATTTAATCCCTTCAGGGGTGGAATATTGAAAGACCCTTTTTTAGTGGTTTCCTACTTCATAAAATAAACCTATCCTCCTAGCTTCAGTTTTGGCTACGATGATTAGTCAGACGGTAAGTATAATTTTGATTTTATATATGTAGATAGATTTCATAGATAATATGAGATAAGATAAGATAAGATAATATACACTAATAAATATAATTTAAGCATCTGTCTGTGATTTTGAAATACAAACTATAATTAAGCTCAATATTTGCACGTTACAAAAACATAAAAAATATATTTATATATTGGCAGATATAACTTTTTCAGTATATAACATGTAAGAACGGAATATACAAAAAGAAGCTACAAATTAATGCGTCAGATTCTAGCATTTGACCTGTGATGATAACGTTACAATGGGTACTAAATAAGTGTTTTGATATTTCGTCAGTCAAATAGATCGCATGTAGGCCAATGCTTCCAATTAATAATCGTTTCAATATTATGACGTCTTCTACCGGGATCTAATCAGCTTAAAGTGACATAAAGTGCTTATCCACATATGCATATCATAGCTAATTCGTCACTTACCCTGTGTGCTATTCAGCACATGAGTAAAAAAGAATAGTAAATAAAAAAAAGACTCATGTGGTAGGTAGCACATGATCACGTAGTAGTAGGTCGAAGTCTGGGGCGGCAATTTTAAAAACCTCAATTTAACTTGAATGATTGTTTTCGAAGTCTATTTCATCGACGACCTTTTTTATTGACTAAAGGAGTGAAAAAATATAATTTGTATGGGCCCGCGCCCGCCGGTACTTTGTCTAGACAGCCTTGAACTGGAGTACCGACTAATACAGCGGCAAATTTTGAACAGCCTCAGGGCGGCAAATATGTAAATCTGTCATCGAACTTATTCCTCTATTTTCAAGTACATTATTACATGTCTGTATCCGTTCGTTAGCCATCTTTATGATCTTATTCTTGGACTTATATTCTAAATTTAGATGAGAATTGGGAGTCTATGTTATCTCAATCTTTGTATGTAGATAACCACAATGATTGTTTTATCATTGTTTTATCAAGGTATCTCCCGTAAGCGAATGATTCATTGAAAACTTTGCAATTCGATGTTAGAGGGACTTTACCATCGCTTCCCTTTGTCACGCCTCATTGGAATTCACTAACTATACATTAAACCTTATGTTATCTGTTATAAAGAGTACAGATACAAATAAGCAGCCTCATTAATATTAGTCACACGTGTGTGGACGTGACATGCCTAATGTTAAAAATTCAAGATTCAATTCGCTTACGTCAAAATGTTGAACGTTTAATGTTTTGATTTAAATTTCCCCGTCCTCAAATCGTGCAGGATAATTTAGCTAACCAACCGCAGCATACGTACTTCCTACCACAGATTAGGTATAACTAAATAGACAGGTACAAAATTGAACTAAACGTATTAACAGCTATCCTATAGGTTTTTGCCGCCCGAGGTGGTGGTCGAAAAAGGTATTCTGATTGAAATATTTTTTTCAATGAAAATATAATTATTGAATTGTCTTTCAATGTTGATATGTAATTTACGCATTGATTAAAAGTATAATTTGAAAATTTTGCCGCATGCAAAAATACATTTTATCTGTTCTGAATTTCTGATTTTTACAATTTTTCCCATATATGTAGGGCGTCAAAGCGCTACTTTAAAATTAAAATATCCACGTGGAAAGTCAGAGAAAATATATAAATTTCACCAAAATATAAGACAATTTTAATGATTTGTCTGCTCCTAGTAGAACGTCAGAGGAGCCACTATCACCACAAACATTTCTGACATACTCATAACAAATGTAAAGCGCTATAAAATTCTAGTTTTTTTGTAATATAGGAGTAGCGGACGAGCATGCGGTCCACCTGATGGTAAATGGCTACTGCCGCCCACGGACATTTGTAATCAACCCCAGATATGATTAGATATTTCTATCTGAGGTAGGCCACAAATGCGCCGCTATTTCTGGCGAGTAAGCTGGAACGCCTCGGAAAAGTATCTATGTCTCCCTTACCAAACCCTTCAAACCAGAACACATCAGCGTTATTAACATATAATTTACTAGCTGACCCGGCAAACTTTGTACCGCCTCAAAATCTATTTATCAAATATATTTCATATAAAATATAACCTATGTTACTCGTAGATAATGTAGGTTTCGAATGGTGAAAGAATTTTTAAAATCAATCCAGTAGTTTTTGAGCCTATTCATTATAACCAAACAAACAAACAAAGTTTTCCTCTTTATAATATTAGTGTAGATTAACACTGCTGTTATTAACAAGACATATTTAATCTAAACCTCAGTAACACTTCAATTTCCTTTCCAATTTGGATATTAAAATTTAAACCCGCAAACAATTTACCATCACTATCACCTTTGTATGCCACATAAAGATCGAAATGGCTCCCGCCTGCCTACTGCTGTACTACTCAACTTAGCTTAATAATCTGTGAAGATATAACAAGTTAATGATTCAACGATTTACCTGTGAAACATCCATTGGCTAACCACAATACGTGATCTAAGCCGATTTTGCTAAGCTCAATCGTGGTTTTCAAGAACAAAAGGCCATTTGCGTGTAATAAAAAAAAAATATTATTTTTATGAATCAGCGAATCAGCATAAAAGGCCCTAGATAGGTTGGTAGTAGGTAGGTTGGTGGTAGGTAGGTAGGTTAGATACTTTTAGCATCGGCCATTGCCGATTTTTACTGAATCATTATAGGACCCTAATGGTTAAGAAACTCGGCTGCTCGAACGGGAGATCCGAGAGCTATATTACAAAAATAAAAACACAATATATCGCACCTCTAATTTTTCCAAGTTATTTATTTAATTCTTATTTAAAACGGTGAAGGAAAACATCGTGAGTAAACCTGCACACCTAATTTAAAAAATAATCTCAAAGGTATGTGAAGTCTACCAATACGCACTTGGCCAGCGCGGTGGACTATGGCCTAATGCTTCTCATTCTGAGAAGAGACTCGTGCCCAGCAAGGGGACAGTAATGGGTTGATGATGATGATTATTATTTTTGGAAAGTAGCTGAGCGTAATTAATACACCTCAGCAGATTAGATATTTTTGCATCGGCAATTTACGGTTTAGATGCTTTTCGGGAGCTAGATATAGTGAACAACTTTTCACTATTTTTCGGATACGTTTAAAGCGCCGGTCGCAATTACTTTTGGATAGTCGATCCAGCAACTGAACGTGAAAAACGTCATGCATTCACGCACGAATTGCATCATGCATTAATGCAATTGCTAAAACGCGTTCGTAAACAAACAACTAGTTGCCAAAACGTAATGCAGCAGCTGCAACAGTCGGCAACAGACACAACACTTCCCTTGAGAACTAAGTTGAAATTTCAAGTGCAAGACTGCCTTACCCACTTCAAACCAACGCAGCAACGCTTAACGCTGCTGTTGGAAGATCAGTATTCTTACCATGAGTTTTCAAAACATCCCCCAATTTTACGTTACGTTTACTCAATCCATTATTCTGTTCCGTTTGCTTCAGTAGACTGAGTAAACGTAACAATAAGTAAGTGCTCAAGTCATTTTGTCTGCCTCACATATTCGCAAAAAAGAGAGACAAAGCATAAAGCGCCATTTTGTCAATTTAGACATTTAATGTTACGTTACTGACACTATACTTCTGATACAATCCGCTAGGGGCGCTGATTGGAATTTGTATGGGCAAATACGTAAACAAATACCAAAACAGTAATATTTGTCAAAACGTAAAAACTCATGGTAAGGGTACAGAACAATCGAATAAAGAGTCGAAGAGTTAAATAATTCGCCAAGTACGAGTCGGAGTCGCACATGGAGGCTTCCGTACCACCAAATGTTCATTATTTTTGACTTATTTTTATTCATTTTATTATTTTCAACAATACTTAGTTATATGACACAACAATAGATGGCGTTGGGGTGATAATGAATGATACATGAAATTTCGATAATACCAAAGTATTATTTGCCCCAACGCCATCTATTTTTGTGTGACATAATTAGTTATATTTGTTATAGCGGCCACCGTTATGCATCCTCTGTAAAAAAATCATGTCTATCTATTACAGTTCCGGAGATATAGCCCTGTGACAGACGGACAGACAGCAAAGTCTTAGTAATAGGATTCCGTTTTTTTTTGGGTACGGAACCCTAAAAATCTTAATACTGTTGTTAATCTTGTACCCAAGAAATGCAACAAGGCTCACATTTTACAATTTTACTATTTTAATAAGTACTATTACCATTTTGATGGTAAAATAACCTAATGCTAGAAACTACCACAAACAGAACTTTTACTTTATTCATCTTCCATTCCTCTAGTAATTCTCAGTATTACGGAAAGTCCTCCAAAAATGCACTTATGTTCTTCCCCTGATATAACTATAATATTAGAACCATTTACCACCAAGTTTCGACTGCATAATTGCAGTCGAAACTTGGTGGTAAATGGTGATATAAATATAATATTAGAACCATTTACCACCAAGTTTCGACTGCATAAGCGGCATTGACCGCTTAAACAAGTATAGTCCGCGTCAAACTGCTAGTCCGCTCTGAATATAGAAATGAATCGCGTCGCCATAGTAAGTTGTATGACTACACCTGTACCCTTACCATGAGTTTTCAAAACATCCCACAATTTTACGTTACGTTTACTCAATCCATTATTCTGTTCCGTTTGCTTCAGCAGGCTGAGTAAACGTATAAGTAAGTGCTCAAGTCTTTCTGTCTACATCACATGTTCGCAAAAAAGAGAAACAAGACATAAAGCGGCATTTTGTCATTTTAGACATTTAATGTTACGTTACTGTTACTGACACTATAGTTCTGATACAATCCGCTAGGCGCTGATTGGAAATTGTATGGGCAAATACGTAAACAAATACTAAAACAATCATATTTGTCAAAACGTAAAAACTCATGGTAAGGGTACTAGCAACAACTTCAGAGCGGACTAGCAGTTTGGCGCGGATTATAGCTGTGATTTACGATTTCCACACAAAAACAAAGTGTGTAGTCTAAAAATAATTAAATTGATAAAGCGGTGATTTATGACCATTAAATCTTTAATTAAAGGTTTGATAAGCAATCAAAAGTATAATTCCAAGCGTGATTAAGTAATAAATCATGATATTTATTCAATCATCATTCTAATTCTATCGATCAAGTATTTGCGTAACAACTGTATTGTTTCAATAAGGACGTAATTTCGGCCTTCAAATGTAATAACAAATAATAGGCAAAATAGGTAATATAAATAAATAGTAATTAAAATATTTCTAGGGTTTTGTCTCATAAAAGTATGAAACTCGAATAGGATTATCTTTTCTGTCGAATAAATTACTAGAGCGTAAATAAAGCGATTTTTTTGGAATTTCATAATAGGGTTTAATTAGAGAGTAAAAAAAATGCTTAGTATTCATACAACTGAAATTCTTTTGTTATGAAGTTGATAACTTAGCATTTTAAGAAAATACCTACAATCTACTTCCGTGGGTACCTGTGAAGATAAGACATTCCTTATTTATATCTGAAACTGTTAAGTATTAAATATTGACATCATACAAATGAGTAGTGTTTTTTTTTAGGTGTTTTAATTAAGTCCCGTTCTAATTGTAGATGTTGGTGGGCCTATGACCATTTACTCGTAGCAACAAATCATGACTTTCTTTTACTACTTACATTAAGAGAAGCAGGGAGTACTGAAGTAATTTTGAAAACCAAACTGGAAAACAAAGTCCATGTTATTATGCCGTGCTTAAAAAGTTTTTTTTGCCGTACTGAAAAAAATTGGACTGCTAATAAGAATTAGGAGTCGAAAATGTCTGGGAAAAAGGTTAAATTGGAATTAATCTCTTTTTATGCATTAAACTTTTTTTCGTAAGAAATTATTCTTACAAAATTGCAAATAAAACGGTAACAAAAATAAGATACTTATCATCATCATCAACCCTTTATTGTCGCACTGCTGAGCACGGGTCTCCTCTCAGAGTGAGAAGGATTAGGCCATAGTCCACCGCGCTGGCCAAGTGCGTTATGGGAGACAAGATTAAGAACATATATAAAACTAAGTACAATCACGTACAACTGGCCTACTAACCGAAGGTTTAATCCCAGACTTAAGGAAAATCAATCGTCAAACCCTATTTTAAGAATCTAATGAAATCTAGGACTAGAGGAAAACTAAACGTTTATGTTACTCTAAAAACGATATAAATATTTTAAGTCGTATTCGGGACTTTTTTGATGGGACAATATACATATAATTTTTAAAGTTCCATACCCAAATGATACAAATGGCCTATCACTAAGCCTCCGCTATCCGACTGTCATAGGGCTCTATGAGATTATTACAGAGTATGTATAACGTTGGTCGCTATAACATAAAATACTAAAAATATCTTAAAAATAAAGCAGTTTTAACACTGCTGTTATAATAGGAGGCGGTGGTGCTACCGGTGTCAAAGCAAAAAGGGTTCTACCACCGAAAAGGGTTCTACCAGCAATACATCTCACCAGTCGTCAATTAAGTGGAAGAAGAAAGGGCAACGACCCATTACCTACGATGTAGGAAAAAAAATGAGTGTCATTGGGATTATACGTACGACGGCTTTACCGCAGACATCTACACCTACTTGCGATGTATCTATTTCATGCGCGTGCGCATCGACTAACAAGTCAGGTGTGCAATAGGGTTGTCACTTTATATGAAAATTAATAACACATTCAAATTAAATCATGCTGGTTATAATAACATAGAGGAAAATAATTAACTACTTTTATTTAAGTGCAAATAAAATTAAGAGTACAAAACAGAATTTTGAAAAATTAAATCAATGAATACGATAGTGAAATGTTTATAAGTGTAATGTTTATTATACATCCCAAAGCTGTCTGTATAACTGTGTATCATATAATTCGTAACACATACCTACGAAATAATACGGTAATTTCTAAATTAAATAATTTGCAAACTTACGAATTAAAAAAAAATGTCAATATGTTCTTACTTGCCAACCCTGTGCCATTGGCATGATTTAAGGAAAACGCATTATCTGCCAGGGATTTTCCCTTTGTGGCAGTAATAAATTTCAAAAGACCACTCTTGCATTAAAATTCTCTTATTAATCTGCATTTGATCGTATCTTTTGATATTAATATTTAAATCTGTTTTTTTTTTATCATCATCACATTTTGTAGTCCCACGCATGCCCAACATTGGGACAATAATTGTAGAGTTTTATGATGTCGTAGTAGCACTTTTTTAACACTTTCTACTTTCACAGCCCCAGACTTGGTCCCTGTGTAGGTGCTATGGACACACACATAGTAAATACACAAACACCCAGACCCAGAAACAGAAATCTAAATTTATCATTCAAATGTCTGTCTGGCCGGGGTTCGAACCCGCCACGCGGGTCGTCGCATTGAATTACAATGTGTATTGTGATTGTAAAATTTTGCACCACGTAAGGTTTTTCAATTTTACACCTTATTCATTAATATTTTCAGCAGCTTCATCACTATCTATAAAATCCTTTCGATTTTCTCTGATCACGACAGAATTTTCTCTTTTTACTATTATCAAGAAAGTATCTATATATAGCTACCAATGGCGGCCATACTAGTCAAGTTCGAGATGCATTCACACACCTTTGAGAAAATTATGAAGAACATTTACAGTGGTTTTTCACTATATTTTCCTTTGCGGTATAAGCAAGTCATGATTATTATTGTTTTACATAAAATATATGTGTTTAAAACATAAATATTAATTAATTTATATTTCGACTGCGGTATACATTTCAAGGGTAGGTATTTCTGTAGTACCGGGACCAGAATATCCCCTGTATCCCCTGCCTGTCGTAAGAGGCGACTAAAAGGGGCTTCCGGGGTTGCGGGCGGCAAGAGTGGGAGCTCAAACCGTCCAGCAAGCGATCCCGGGAAGGACAGCGGTTTTGTGTGGTCGCATATCACTGTAATCACCAGGGAAAAGGAGAGGAGCGCAAATTGCTTCCCGCAGGGCAGAGCCCGATATAAGGGCATCGCGTTAGGAGGACTCCGGTTGTGTTCCGTTGGAGATCCCGGAGTTCTCCACCAAACGCTGAGGACGGCCATCCCGGGTGTTTTAGTGCGGTAAAAATCCTTCATAACCCGGTGTCACTCCCATGGCGTCGGGTACCTTTTGAAGGTTTCCCTCTCGTCAACAAAAAAAAAATAGGTATAGCAAGGTGATACGGAGGCCTCAGGTAGTATTTTTGTCCTATTAGGGGTTGGTTACAGATTTTTCTGACCAAAAGTCAAGTCAGCTTACTGATGGATAACACCATAGTTTTCCGATCGTGTTCGGAGAAATTCTATTTTTATATTCAAATCAAAAAGTCTCCCGTAGTAAAAATACATAACAGAACTGCTGACAGAAGGTCAATTTTTACTATTAAAATATTTACTCAATGGTATCAAAATTTTAGAAGTAAAAAATAAAAGAAAATATCAAAGGTCTGAAAAACTGTAGAAAATTATCCTTATCCTTACTAATATTATAAATCCGAAAGTAACTCTGTCTGTCTATCTGTTTGTCTCTTCTTCACGCCCAAACCACTGAACCGATTTTAATGAATTTTTGTACAAAGATAGTCTGAGACCCGAGAAAGGACATAGGATAGTTTTTATCCCGAAATCCAACGGGAACTAGGAATGGCGATCTAAGATCGATTCAAATCAAATCAAATCAATTTTTTTTTTATTCAAAATAGGTTCTTTACAGATCACTTTTTGAATGTCAAAGCAACTACCACCACTTCACAAGGTGTTTCGTTATGGAGAGGAAGCGGCGAAAGAAACTCCATAACACACATCTTTTAAAATAAAATGTTTTTGACAATGTTAACTTAACGTAATGGTACATGTGGAGCTGGAGCTAATTCAGACCACACCGTTTTGTCAGTTAAATAATCACTTACTTTATAGTACGCTTTTTTACATAGCGTTAGTTTAACGACATGTTTAAACTTTTTTTCTGTGAGATTCAAAATGTGGTCGGGTATTAATCGGAGAATCGATCTTTTGGACCCAAAACATCGATTATTTTAATCGATATTAGTAAGGATTGAATCGTAAACTACGCATTTGATCAAGTGATGACCTTTAGCAAAGTTGAAGATTCGAATTTTCAGTTTTATGTATGTTAGTATGTTGAATTAGTTTCTTTTAAAACTAGTCTACTAATAATTAGGTGATGCATGCTCCTTGCTCATTTGCTTCGTGGGATTCGAACCTAAACTATCACACAGCGAAAAAAGTTTCTAAAAAATATATGAAGTACTAATGGTGGGTTAGTAGTTAAACGAGACGTCATTACGTCGTAACATGATAATAACTAAAACATAAAATTAAATACAAGTACGTAATAAGAAAGTGAAATACACAGTCCTTAAAACATTCCATCATAAGTGGAAAAAATCCTTATCCTTACTAATATTATAAATCCGAAAGTAACTCTGTCTGTCTGTCTGTCTGGTTGTCTCTTCTTCACGCCTAAACCATTGAACCGATTTTAATGAAATTTTGTACAAAGATAGTCTGAGACCCGAGAACGGACATAGGATAGTTTTTATCCCGGAAATCCCACGGGAACTAGGGATGGCGATCTAAGATCTATTAATCGGAGAATCGATCTTATGGACCAAAACAAACAGATTATTTTAATCGATATTAGTAAGGATTGAATCGTAAACTATGCATTTGATCAAGTGATGATCTTTAGTTATCCATGAGCCCACGAAGGTTTCAGAGTTGGTACGACCAATTTTCGCCAGATGGTGCCACTGTCGTTCCAATGAAGGTACAAATATTCAGTTTTATGTATGTTAGTATGTCATATTATTTTCTTTTAAACGCAGGCGAAGCCGCGGACAAAAACTAGTCGAGCATAAATCTACAATAAATTACAGATACGATATGATATTTTATTTTTAGTCGAATACTATAATCTTAAGTTATTTTATATTATCAGTATGACACTTATTCCTTTATCGTGCAGTGATAATCCTATTTGAATATAAAATGTATTTTTCTTTATCTCCTCACTAAGGACTGCCCCCCCAACTTATACGTTTGTTATATATATCCATAGATTAGTAAAGATACTACACCGCCTAGAAATTGAATGAAGCCACAAATGGCAGATTTGTAAGTTCTTTTTTTGAATTCTTGACAAATAAATACATTTTTGGAGAAAATTTACGAATAAATAACTAATACTGCGTAATTTACATAATAAATAAATAATTATTTCAAATATTTAAGGGACATTTTAGCACGGAGACGTGGCAAAACTTGTTTACGCAGCTATTTCAATTCTCAAAACTGATTTGAAGAGCCTCTTAACCTGGGACCTGACTTTGAATTGCAAATACGCAATTCGAACTTTTTCATGTTATGTGTGTATTTAAAATAGTTATCATTTAATTTTACAGTTAAGAAAAACACTGTAAGGAAACCATGTAGGTTACGAAAGATAAGAGTGAATTAGTTGCCAAGTGTGTGAAAACTAGCAATCTGCACTTGGTCAGCCTGGTGGGGCATGAATTAAATCAAGAGGTCAATCTTTATGTTACTGGCAGTTAAAGATGTTAAACAAAGTCACGTGGCGTCGTTATTACAAAGTAGTTAGTTGTGGCCCACACCTATTACATAAACCAAGATTCGATCACTCCGAACTGCCCTGTGGAAATAGGTCAACGAAAAAAGTTTTTCATATATGAAATTTTGCCGCCCCCTGAGACGTGCTCCGAGCCGAAGTATGAATATAGCCGATATAAAGCCGAAGCGCAGTGATAGCCTAGTGGTTAAGAAACTCGGCCTCTCGATCGAGGGGTCCGAGGTTCAAATCCCAGGCACGCACCTCTGATTTTTCAAAGTTATGTGCGTATTAAGAAATTAATTATCACTTGCTAAACGGTGAAGGAAAACATCGTGAGGAAACCTGCATACCTGAGAGATTTAAAAAAAAATGTCTCAAAGGTATGTGAAGTCTACCAATACGCACTTGGCCAGCGCGGTAGACTATGGCCTAATCCTTCTCATTCTGAGAGGAGACCCGTGCCCAGCAGTGGGACAGTAATGGGTTGTTGAAGAAGAAGAAGAAAGCCGAAGCGGGCCGCATCCGGTCCGCGGGCCAACTGTTGACCATATGTACCTTAAACCTTTCCCAATTTGGGGGGAGACCCTTGCCCAGTAATGTGTTAATGATACAGTTATTAAATGATAAGCATTATTTTGCTATTTAGCTCCATTATCTAATTTGGAAAAACATAACACATTTTTACTGAAAATATGTATATAGCGGCGAATGAATGTAGTGCGCGCCAATGTATCACATAATTTATTTGCAATTGATTATAAGCAACGCTATCTAGATTAAAAACTAAATTATTATTTACGGCACTATCAGTTACTATACTATATACTCGTACGAGTATTTTTGATGCGTGTTCAAAGGTAGGCGCAAGTGCAACTATGCAATTTAAGGCCTGAGCAGCATACCTCTTTTACCATCGGTGAACGATGATTTAGCTTATTTTTTTTCAGTGTGTTTTATTGTAAAAATGTTTTATAGGAATCTTGGGTAGTAGTGCCCAAAAACTGATTTAAAAATTATATAAACTTCTGTACCTCAAACCGTTTCCAAAAGTGGTCACAAACAGACAAAACAAAAATGTGATACACTTATCTTGAGTTTTGCTTTCCAGCAAATAATTAAACGAGATTTATTATTTAATTCATGTGTAAGAAAGATTTACGAGGATTAACGTCTTATTTACATTTATAGCTGACTAAAATATTAATTAGTTTACCTACTAACATAACACTTAAAACAAAAACACTGCAATTTAGTCTTTATTTGTACTACACTCACATGTATTATGTTTATTTTTTGACCTTTAAACATTATGAACATTATCTGTACGAATGTACGTAATTGTTACCCTTTATATTTTTCCTAACATTCATATTAGATACATGAAGGCCTTTTTCCTGTCACACGGGTCTACGCTCGCACGCGTGTCAGACATATGTTAAATTAGCTGCAGTCTCTTTACGATCGTGTCCGTGAACTACGTATTAAACGATAAAAAAAAAAATGTTTTATTGATTAAAGTACATTTACATACAAATCAAGGCGCAAGGGCCCCTGTACTGGGTTGGTAGCCCGTATTACTGGGTGCCCCGCTCATCACCAGGACAAAATTTAATCAAGTATACAAATACAAAATATATAAAAATAGTTTTAAGAATAATGACTACTTAAATTAAAGGCATGTCCAACTCATATAAGCGCTTGTGTATGTGTGTGTGTGTGTGTGTGTGTGTGTGTGTGTGTGAATATGTGTGAATGTGTGTGTCAGTGTGTGTGTCAGTGTGTGTGTGAGTGTGTGATGGTGTGTCTTAGTGTTTGTGAGTGAAAGAGTGTATGTGATCCGAATTTCACTAGCACTGATATAATGAAAGCAAATAATATCTTATAACAGTTGTTCTGTTTCATCATAGTTTAGTTGCAACAAGTATTGTATAGTGACTTCTTTCAGCTTTGACATAGTTAACGGGTAAATGTTTAACTTGCTGTCAATTATGTTGTAAAGAGTGGCAGACTGGCATTTATACTGCTTTTTCTTGAATTTTGTTGTACGATATGATGCGTGTGACACGCGTGAGGTTGGTACGCGCGGCCTATGTAAGCTAGAGTGCAATGCCTAGTGCTGCACATACATTATTTAATATATAAAAGGGCAGGTGGGCTCTCACTCGGGGAGTCAGACCTAATCTTCCATTTCGGCCACACGTCTCTTAATTTCCGTATTTTCACTTCAGTGTACTTAATTAATTTAATAATTCTCTTTGTGTCTTCGAAATTTCCTTTTTTAAAAACCCTCGTGAAGGGACCCGCGTAACATTGGTGGCAGCGTAAAGAGATATTAAATCTATCCCCGGTTTCGTCAGTGCCAAGTACAGTCAACTTCAAAAAAAGATGAACAGATTAAAATTTCAAAAATATCTATACACCCAAGCGTTCAAAAATAGCTGAACATCTCTAGTACCAAAATTAGATGATGACGGACATAAACACGCATGACAGGGATGACGCTTCACTTAATGGAGAAAGGCGGATTAATAACAAATCAATCATGTTTTTAAATCATCTATTAGGCGATAAGGTTGAAATACTGATACCCAGTGATAAGAAGCGGAACCGACAACAATCACATTCTTTGAAGTATGTAATTTAGCCACTAGCGCTCACTCATCGATTTGCCAACCGCGCTTGTTTTTTTAGAGATCCATGTCCAGCAGTAGACTTTTTTCATAAGATAAAGCACGAACATGCAGTCCATCTGACGGTAAGTGGTCAAAGCCGCCCGTGTATCTATAATCAACTAAAATTCCCCTCGAATTACCTACCTGAAACCAATAACGATGCGGTTCTCCTCCTGAAGACTAGTAGAATGCCTTACGTAAGTCATTCAACCTAACTTGAACGTGAGCCAGTAAAATTTAAAATAAATAACCCTATCCACTCCGATACCTCCTTTTTTTTTGTTGACGAGGTGGAAACCTTCAAAAGGTACCCGATGCCATGGGAGTGAAGTCGGGTTATGTGGGATTTTTAACGCACTAAAACCCCCCCGGTGGCCGTCCTCAGCGTTTGGTGGAGAACTCCGGGATCTCCAACGGAACACAACCGGAGTCCTCCTAACGCGATGCCTTTCTATCGGGCTCTGTCCTGGGGGGAGCAATTTACGCTTCTCTCACATCCCCTGGTGATTACAGCGATATGCGACCACACAAACCGCTGTCCTTCCCGGGGTCGCTTGCTGGACAGTTTGAGCTCCCACTCTAGCTGCCCGCAACCCCGGAAGCCTTTTAGTCGCCTCTTACGACAGGCAGGGGATACCGTAGCTCTATTCTGGTCCCGGTACTACAGGGACAGCCAAGGTTTATGTCCAAACCACACGAATGCACAACATCCTAAACCAAAACAAAATTAATTTAGATCTTTGCCTAGCCATGAGAACAACCCTCCTCGTCAAACCGATTTAACTATTAAGTGACCAATATTATTTACTAAACTATGTTTTCTCTATTTCTTGTGCCAACCGGAAATTAATGAGATTTCTAACCACATCACCCTAACCTTTCCTTAACATAGTTATTGTTAGATAAAATCGAGTCAGGTAAACACTGATTTATCTACTACGGATTGTATCTTTAGTTTGTCCTTTATATTATTATCTATTTTATAAGCTATCTGAGAAAATTCAATGTTGCGCGCGCTGTTTGTCAAGATTTAGAGGTCTCATCATCAACCCATTACTGTCCCACTACTGGGCACGGATCCCCTCTCAGAATGAGAAGGATTAGGTCATAGTCCACCGCGCTGGCCCAGGGCGTAGTGGGTAGATTTCATTCACTTGATAACTTATTCATTCTTAGCTTACGTAATCTATATTGTTTCGTATCGTAAAATCAAATGATAACTATTCTTAAATACACACGTAACTTGAAAAAAATCGAATTACTTATTTGGGATTCGTACCTCAGGTCCCAGGTTAAGTGGCTTTTTAGGGTTCCGTACGTAAAGGGTAAAAACAGTACCCTATTACTAAACCTGAGCTTTGCGTCCGTTCTAATACGCATATTGAAAAATCGGAGGTGCCTGGGTTTTGGACCCCTAGATCAAGAAGCAGAATTTCTTAAACACTAGGCTATCACTGCTTAAGAGGTCTAGAGACTTGATATTCTCGAGGTGTTTTCCTGTATGGACCTCTTTGAGGTCCTCTATCTTTACATAAAAATCCTAAATGGAAACTGTATGCCAGCAAAATATACTCCATCTAGTCATGATACTGCATTTCATAACGTTGTGAAACTAAATTCTATCTAGGAATGAACGGATATAAAACTTTAATCCATTCAGGAATTAAACGATATATCAGCAAGATATGAAACAACATTCCATTTAGGAAATAAACGGTATTTTATTACAATAATAAACAATTTAGGAATGAATTTAATCACGATATGAAACTATATTTCAATTAGAAATGAAACTGTATTTCATCACGATATGAAACAATATAGGAATGAAACTGCTCTTCATCACCGTTTGAAACTACATCCGATGGCGGCTAGAAACTACTACGAACTTGATTATTAATTGGAAATAGAATTCCGAAGGGGCTTGCTGGCGAACTAGGCCAACTATGGATAACCTTGTTTCTACTTCATTTCCTTCAGCCCTACGGCGTTAGGGTGTTTCGATACTATAACTGGCTTCATTTTAACCTCTTTTATGTCATAAAAACAAACGGGAAAGTAGTCAACAAGGTTTTGAAGGTTGACTCTGAAGGTACCAATTTCATAGTCATACATTTTTTATAGGTAATATACCTATATAAGGTATGCAGTCCACCTGTTGGTAAGTTACTACTGCCACTCATGGACATCTGTCATTATCATCATCATCAACCCATTACTATCCCACTGCTGGGCACGGATCTATCAGAATGAAAAGTATTAGGCTTCAGTCCACCACGCTGGCCAAGTGCGAATTGATAGACTTCACGCAACTTTGAAAAGGTATTTTTAAGATTCCTCAGGTATGCAGGATCACGTCACGATGTTCCCTTCACCGTTGAATCAAACGACAATTAATATATAACACGAACATAACTTTGAAAAATCAGAACGTGCCTGGGATTTGAACCTCGGAACTCGAATGAGACGTCGCAGCAAAAAGCCTATGGATATCTGTAATCAATGGCTCCTTTTGTTATAAATAATCACTATACCTAATCTTGAAATTAGTGAATACCTATCAAAAAACCCAAAGATAAAGTATCAAATAGATATTGGACGTCAAGCCAGGTGTGAACAAGCAGAAAAAATAAAATATTTAAAAATACACAAAAATTAAGTTAATCATCTATAGAGGTAATCAATCAAGTATTTAAAATCAATTATGTGATAACACTTTTTCATATACCATTTTGAGAATAATTAAGCTTAAAAATGACTCAACGAAAATTGGCTTTAATTATAGTTTGAGAAAATATATTCTTGCGATTAAACGATATTTTTTTTTTAAGCTATTGCATAGCTTTTATCGCGGGCTTTGACCGCGGCGACCGAATCGAGAAATTGCTTAACGAAAATTAATAACACCTTTGTTGGATATCAAGTCTCCAGGCAACCGAGTTGTCACTTATTAAATACTTTTCTATTTTATATTTTAGAATGTTCAGTCTTGCTTCGAGTCATGAAATGTCAGCTGATTTTGCAATGTATTTTATAATGGAGATATGATAAAATAATAGTGGATAAAGATGTATTAATGTAAATGTTGATGATTATGGAAGAATATATTGTATTTCTGGAATTCCTTCTGAGCGTTTTCGTAGCATAAAAAATGCTATGCAATAGCTTTACCGCGGCAGTCTCCGAGTGCCACACGTATTTTTTTATATAAGATTGAAGTAGCGAGCGAGCATGCAGTCCACCTGATAGTTAGTTGCTACTGTCGCCCATCGACATCTGTGATCAACCCCAGATATCTTATCTAGATTCCCTCGGATCAGCCACGGATGCGCCGCTACCCCTGAGGACTAAGCTGGAATGGCTCGAAAAAGTGTGTCTCCTTTACCACACCCTCAATACTAGAAGACAGCAGCGCTTAACACTGCTGTTATTTGGCAGAAATGGTGTAGCGGTAGTGCCCAAGTCAAACCACAAAGGGTTCTACCACCTTCAAAGAAAATAATACTAGTTAATAAAAGTTATAAATGAAATGGGCAGAGACCGAAATGATTTCGCAATGTTTCATAACCCTAATACTATCTGTATATTTATAATATTAATAAACTAACTATCTATTATCTATGTATTAATATTTAATAGATTATCTATCTATTAAATATTCATAGATATATAATCTATTAACATAATTATTAACATATCTATAACTAATAACAAAAACTTATAACCTTTTTACGGAACCTTAAAAATACCCTTTGAACCCAGAACCGTGCGCTCTTTAACTATCAAAATTAAAAACATATTCTATATTTTTTATGGAAAAACCCTAATATGTCGAAATTATCTTATATGTAATAACATCCAATATCACAGATATGGCATAATATTTTATAATAGCAAGTATTTTTGATAGCTAATAAATTACTAGTTTGTGTTGTCTATATAATCCTCTATGACGCATGACTTATAACTTATAACTAGATAACTTGGATTTGTTTTAGATAATTATAATTCTAAGAATAATTATAAGAATAATTCGCCCAGTACGAGTCGAACTCGCACATGGAGGCTTTCGTACCACCCAATGTTAATTATATTTTATTTATTTTTATTAAATAACCATATTAAAATGTGTTTTATTGTTCTTATTTGTACTTTTTATAATTATTATGAAAATATTAATAAAATTGTCCAAGTATGAGACGAACTCGTACACGAATTATTCCGTACCAAATTTTCATTAATTATTCTTATTTTTAGTATATTTTGTTATCATAGCAGCCATAGAAGTAAAAGCATTGTGAAAATTTAAACTACCTTACCACAAAATAAAAACGAACAGAAGGCAATCTCATGTATGTACTTCATTTCTTATACCTACGCTCGGCCATCGCGCTAGGGTTGTATACTTGTATACTTTAACTGATGCACTCATACTCTAAATCCACACTAGCTCGCCTAGCAAAAAACGTATTCTACAATATTAAAACTTAGCAATTAACATAGTCTTACAATACAAATAGTTTTCACAACAAAAACAGAATACACAATTTTACATTTTACAATGTACACAATGGAAAATCCATAATAACTTCTAAACAGATTACCCTAATTACACAATTCCTTTTGCCCTATACGTTTTAGACCTAAACCTACCAAATGGCATTAAAGACAACACAATATTTACACAAACCAAAAATCATGTTTTCAACTGACGTAATTTTTGGTGGCGTGAATTTACCTTACAAAAATGTAGTTAGGTTCCTTTATACTGATTCAAAATAGGAAACTGTTGTATAAATTGAGTTTAGATAGCCACTTTAAAACATATTCTTGTCATGATCACCAAACATATCAACTTCTAGTGGCTCATTCAACAACAAATACAGACTTACCTCTCTAAAAAATTGGTAGATCAAAAAAAGGAAAATTCAAAGTTTAATGTTAAATTTAAACAACCTTGCCCTTCAGAATCACGGTATTGTTTTGTTGCTCCATTTCTTGCACAAAGCAGTTCCAAACGCGTGTCAGAAGCGCGTGTACGCGCCCGAGTCCCCCCGAGATAACGTGTCGGTGATCGGTGTCTATGTGTGCGTTGCTCGAGGCCGCTTTGTATGAAGATTGCCTTCTGTTCGTTTTTATTTTGTGTTATTACGGTGTAACAGATAAATCGCATAAAATTTTATTTTTCATGTGTTGTTATAACGGCCACCGTTAATTAATTCTCATTTATTCCCATTTTATATGTAATTACTAATTTATAGTACAGTACAATATTAAACTACTAGATATTATTTATAATTATTTAAATTTTACTTATATCTAACAGTTCAAAAATTATATTTGATCTAAATAGATCTAAATATTTTATAATGATCTAAATAGATAAAATTTCATCGCTCTACTACGTATAATGTAATCATAGATAAGTATAGATATCTCAACGTCTTGTAATTGAAGGAAGCCATTAAATGGCTCAAACGGCTGACATTTCTGTCAGCCATTTAGGGGCCGTCATGGTATAATTTACGCAGAATAATGCCGACATGCGCATGTCGTGGTGCAAAAACACGAAATCGAAGTAAAAGTGCGGAGAAATATCCTTTCATTCGTAAATGATCTAAAAACTACTTTTTTTTAAATATTTTTCAAACACAAAAATAGGTGATAGTGATAATTTCAATTGTCAAAACATTGGTTACTTTTTCTTGTTAGGAGTGAATAATCTTTACTAATCTATGAATGTAATAAGTATTTTCGGATTCCGTTAACAAGGTAGCGTGGCCGAGCGGTCTAAGGCGCTGGTTTAAGGCACCAGTCTCTTCGGAGGCGTGGGTTCGAATCCCACCGCTGCCATACATTGGATACAATATATTTTTTTTTTCCTTATTTTAATTAGTTCCTACAATAGATTTATATTTTTTTTAATATTTAAGCTTAGCATTTTCCAAATACAATATCACAATAACAGTTACTTTTATTTTGAATTATCAATATCAAATGCCAATTTAATACAATTAAATTCGTTATAGTTTTATTGTAAGTGCGCATAATTTATAATTGACGTAATATGCTTTTGTTATTTTAAATATTATAATTCAAACATTTTTATGTGTATTAATTATACTAATAAGTTACTAATAACACGGGAAATATCACGAAATATCGCAAAATGGTTTTAACTCAAATATTTATAAGTAATAACAAAACAAGGGTAAAAATATATAAAACTTTCATGATAATTGCAAATTCCAGCATACGTTTGTTCTTATAATTGAATTCTAAAAATATATTTAAAACATACTAAAAGATATAAAATATTCATTCTCGTAAGTTAAATATTTTTTATTATATATTAGCTATATCATTAATATTAAAAATAATTCAAAAAATGGCAGCACTTTCTACAGTATATAAAATTATATGATTTCATATTATTTCATACTTCAAATTTTGAACAGTCAACCAAAGTTTTATTTTTAGGAGAAAATTAAAATAAATACGAGCTATAAATGTAAATTATGTATTTGTTTTATTAATTTGCATTAAGTTTGTTAGTGTTACGCCCACAGACCTATCGAGGTCTGTGGTTACGCCTATATGTATGAATTCAGAGACATCTATGTCGTAGTAACAGAATGGGATATCGCTACCAAGTTGAAAGCAACGCCATCTATGTTACTATTACGTTAAAATTGCTTTTCACTTCATAAACTGAGGTGATAGGTAAAGTTGGATACTTACCTAAATACCATTATTAATTAATATTATGAAAAAAATAAATGTATTTGTTATATCCATATAAGTTAGTGTAATATTTTATAACATACGATTATGAATAAGTGTTATATGAATAAAAATAAAGTTTCTTTACTATCTATCTTCCTAGAAACACTTTAAAAATCACTTCGTTATCTTCAAAACCATTGCATAATTTAGTTGCTAAAGTCACGTTTTAATAAGCGTAATGGTATTATCGTGCGGTAAAATGGAATAACTATAATTTACATTTGTGTTATAAGTAACTATTCTGTGGTATCGAATATAAATTATAATATTACGTATGGAATGCGCATATATTATTTTAAAGCCTGTTTATAAAATAAATATAGGTTCTTTATATTAAATATCAGCGTTTCAATCATTAATTTAGTGTTACCAACCAAAATTTTATAAATAGGCACAGATTATCATTTACTTTATAAAAATAAAACCTATTTTGCAATTCTCGCGGGCCAAAGTTATCAAACATAATTAAGTACCTACGATAAAAAAAAAATCAACCAATATATTTTACTTGAAAATTGTTAATTAAACAGTCCTTTTACTTAATATTTCAAATGAGCAGAGAAATTTAAATCAAGATTGTGTTCCGCTAGTTAGGTTTTGTATTATGTATGTGGAACCAATGTTTTAATGCGTGATCTAGCGTATTGTGTGTAGCGACATCTTTTATCGAGTAGTGGGAAGTTATAACAGGTAATTTAGCGGCACAATTTTTAAGTATTTGCAACGTGTATCTTTTTTATGTCAGTTAGGTATCCGGACCCTCGTTTGACAGGGGCCCCAAAATGACGAAATAGGGCACAAACGATAAAATAGGGCAAGCAGTCCCAAGAAGTCGAAAACAATCAATAAATGATAAATAATTGATTATATTATTAAACACAAAAATATTTAATATTAATTAATTAATATTATATTATTAAACACAAAATTTTGTAGCGAAAATTTAATTTCATTAAAATCATTAAATAATGTGAAAATATTTACAATAATTTTAATTTAATTTACTTTTTTTAATGATTTGACTTACCGAGTCAAATCAGTAAAAAATAAGACTTAACCAAAAAAGTTTTTTGGAGTGTCTTTTAATTTTCCAAAATATTTTCAAATATATCCAAGGGCAAAGCGACCTTGACCGTGCATTGAATATTGTTACGTAAGTTACTTAATACAATTACTAATTTCCTTGACTTCTAACATTAGCGATGCATGGTAGCTATAACCCTGAAATGAATTTGATTTATAGACTACTAGCTGACCCGGCAAACATTGTACCGCCTCAAAATGCGAATATATTTCATATAAAATATAGCCTATGTTACTCGTGGATAATGTAGCTTGCGAATGGTGAAAGATTTTTTAAAATCGGTCCAGTAGTTTTTGAGCCTATTCATTACAATCAAACAAACAAAAACAAAGTTTTCCTCTTTGTAATATTAGTATAGATATATTATATTATAGTGTAGACAAGAAGCTTATATCTATAAATTATAAGTCCGAAGATCTATGAGACTGAAATAATTGCGCTCGAAAGTTATTTCGAGCTCGAGATATTTTGATTTCCTATATTAACACACTACCCATATTAGTAAAGATTAGTCCGCGTAAAACTGCTAGTTCGCTCTGAATGTAGAAATGAATCGCGTCGCCATAGCAAATTGTATGACTAGACCTGCTCGCAACAACTTCAGAGCGGTCTAGCAGTTTGGCACTGACTACAGCTATATAATTCTATGCATATAATTAAATAAAGCGGAGCCATGAGCGAATGCTTGTAATAATATAACCTTGGAAAGCTAATATATATTCTAATACCCTCCTATTACGACTAAGGAATTCATATATTATCTGTTTTAGACTTTTTATTACATATAAAAAATGTGATCTAAAATAAAAGACAAGCCTGTTGAGATTTCAATAGTAGGCCGTTGCTTCTTACCATCTTAACTGTGTTATTTTTAAGTATAATATATAAAAAAAAAAAACTAAAATTAGAAGTAACTTGCAACGGCGCGACCGAAACACCTATTAACAATTGGTTACACATGGTCGTCAGCGATGATTAAACGTACTTTTCTTTCTTTCTTTTACATATCTTGTAATATGATTTCAGCCATCGGCCTTCAAGGATTGGATAGGCTACAGTATCTATATCGGCCTAAGTACTAAGTTTAAATGCCTTATATTAGTTCCACACACATCATAGTCGTCGCATTTTAATAGGCCCATTTTGATACTTACATGCCATCCTAATGTCATAATATTTTTGAACTAACTTTGTATGTACGTATAACACGTAATTGGAAAGTCAAATACTTCTAAACATACAATTACGAAATAATTTATTAACAAGTATTATTTAATCTTAAAATTATTTAATTTTTAAATTACGAAATAATTTATTTTCTTTTCTCCAAATATATATCGGATAGCGCAAAAGTGGCGGCAAAATGGAGAGACAAAAATTTAAAAGGGCGAAATGAACGCCTTCTACTCACATCCCACACTAGGATTTCTCGTATAGTGAGTGCCATAGACACACAATGACGAATACACAAACACCCAGACCCAAAACAGATATCTAGATTCATCATTCAGATGTCTGGTCGGGGTCGAACCCGGGACACTGCGGGTCAGAACGGTATGGTGACCGCTCCGCCATGCGGTTTGTCAAAAAGGAAGAAAGCGTTTGGAGAAAATTGTTTCCAGATCGCTCAACATTGGATTAGTGGTTCATTATTTCACAGAAACAAAATAGGTTGAAAACCAACAAACTAATAATGGTTAGCGAATTGGTACAAAGTTGTATACACACCTAGTACTGTAAATTAGTTTTTTGTACCCAATCCCCTAAAAAGGCAGGCAGTGATAGCCTTGTGGTTAAGAAACTCGGCTTCTTGATCGATAGGTCCAAGGTTCAAATCCTCTGATTGTTTCAAAGTTATGTGCGTATTAAAAAATAATTATCACTTGCTAAACGGTGAAGGAAAACATCGTGAGGAAACTTGCATACCTGAGAGATTTATAAAAAATAAAAAAAAATATCTCAAAGGTATGTGAAGTCTACCAATACGCACTTGGTCAGCGCGGTGGACTATGGCCTAATCCTTCTCATTATGAGAGGAGCCCAGTGCCCCGTGCCCAGCAGTGGGACAATAATGGGTTGCTGATGATGACCCAATCCCCTATTTTTTTATAAACTACGAATCTGAATTATGAGATGAAAAACGTATTTAATATGACGATATTTGAAAGAATTTCTTAATTGGATAATTAATGAAAATTATCCAATTAACAAATTCCTGAAAATACAAAAACAATACACCTATTAATTTAATTAACAATCCCAAATAGTAATGATAACGATACCAGCATAAGAGTTCCGGGTTCTATCCCGGGTCAGGCACCAAAATTATAAATTAGAATTTCTGTAACAAGGGTGCCACATATACTCGTAAACATAACCATATGTCAATGATATCCACGACACAAGGTATTCTAGCCCCCATTACCACGAGCGTACACGTTTTCTCAATTGTATAGTAGATAAAAAAAAAAAAAAATGAATTTACAAAAAAAATATGTAAAGTTTTAAAATATTTGACATTAAACATTTTGACGGCGGGAATTTTTCAGGAAAATCTAAATGCTAGTAAAATTATTTAGTATATAAAAATGTTGTTAATTCATTATTCATCCAAAGCTTTTAATCGAAATTAAGATATTTTAAAATGAATTGCACTAATAAAAAAATGATTGCGAAATAATTTCTAATTATAAATACGTACCTTCATAACGAATCCTTTATATTTGTTAATTTTCATTAATACTTGTGTATTCATTAAAGAAATTGTGAAACTGTAACTAATTACGATTTTTCATGCAGACATTGTTCAGATTATTAATGTTAATCCGTAACTATAACATACGTAAGTAATATGCTTATTTAAATATTCAAGCAAACTTTCCTGTTCCGGTAAAATAAAGATAAAAAATCTCGAATATTAACGTAAATAATTCACGTAATTCTAGAAAATTCCCGATAAACGTATACGAGTCGTCCACCTGATAAACAACGTATTATCACAACCACGTTGCAAGGAATACACGTGACAAACGGGAATGCACGCCAAGGTTCGCCGTTTATTGATTTTTCCGCAAAAATTCCCGATACATTCCACCGGAATATTTTAAACGGAAGACCAATTAATAAATGTAAAAATGTGAATAATAAAATCAATTTTATTCTACACACAACATCCACTACACACGATACAAAGCACGATCCGGGAAGCCATTCCATTCCACCGGTCAAAAAAAAACATGACACTAAAAACTACGCGATCTAAGTCACTATTTCACCACGATTTTCACTCACCATCACATAGCTGAAATTATTAGCTCCGTCCGCACTGTACGAAAGCTGACGTCAAACTGGCGTTTAGTTCGTCTACGAATTTTGAAGATGCAGACGTTCGATTTTTGAAAACAGCTGAGTCTACTGTAACTTGACCTACCCCCGATACTTTCCCTCACATTTTCACGAGTGGTGGGGTGGAAATAGGGCTCTAAGTGAACTGGGCACCGATTGGCCTTTAACACAGAGGTCACTGTCGGGCTAAAAATTTCAAGAAAAATATAACCTCACGGATTAAATTGTTGTCAAATTAGCGTGAAGATTGCAATATTTAGAAAGCACTGCAATTGGTTCGCTATTTGCGTAATGCTTTGCGATTATTCGCAAGAATTGACGCCATTTTTGTTGGTTATACTGTGTGGGTTTTGTGCGCATGCGTTAGAGAAAGGGTAAGGGGTGATTTTGAATGAGCCCCTCGCATTTAAATATTGCCGACGTTCATAGAAATATTTTAGTACGATCTTATCAATTCTGAATCGTACTTGAATCGACTTATACCTATTACGCGGTAATTAATACGGATGTGACATTGAGAAAAATTTAATGATATTAACGTCTCTGCAAGTGTACGATCAATAATGAATGACAATTATCTTTCTGCGTTTCAGTTTAATGAAACTTCCAGTCATTTAAAATCGCTTTGCAAATCGATTTGACGTTCTTCAGAACTCTTCGTGAAATCGAGATCTTTGAGAAATCTTCTAGAAGCAGTAAAAACATAATTATAACGCATCTTTATTCACTTGTTAAAATTAGGAAGTAAATCAGCAGACTAAAATACTGACTTTTCTTGAAATTAAATATTTTATTATATTTAGGCACGTTATCAGAATTAAAAGACTCATTTTTATAATTAGTGTCCGAATGTGCGGGCTAATTGTCATGGGAGTTTAATGGGAAAATAATTGGAAGTTTCTAATTGAGTTAGTGGTCCCCTGTGGCTATTTCAAAACTTTACTTTCCCATTGCTGGGCTCGAAGATCTCTCAGAATCATATGGTTTCTAGATTCAGATTCCAATAAGTCCCATTTTTAACTTATTTCTTATGTTTTATAAAAAAACAAAGCGTATATCTATTCACGGCTTAAGAGATAAAGCCCAGTTACAAACGGACAGACCGACAGACGAACATCACAGGCTTATAAATACGTTCCCGTTTTTACCGATTGCGTAAGATAGAAGACAAAGTCATGCAGAAACTCACATGAACTTGTATTTTGTACTTTGAACGCCTTAGATTTTGCGAATCATGCGAACCTGAATTTATGTGACGTCGTCATTTTTGCCCACTTATCTACACGCAATGTTATTTTAACTATTTTCCAAGCGTAAACGCAGGAAAAACGCTACTTTTATTACATAACGACTCATTCGAGAATTTTCTTTGTATTGAACACAATCGACATGTTTTGTATTGTGTGTTTTGTATTTGCATTGTGCGTTATTCGTCTACTTACACTAAGCAGAGTTTGGTATTGTTTCAACATATCTAAGATTCGTACATAGGTATTATAGGAAAATAATACTCAGCTGCAAAAATAATATATTTTCATCGGTAACACGTATGTCATAGGACATCGTATGCATTCATTAGAAATGCTAATAGATAATCGTCGTCGTTGTCAACCCATCACTGTCCCACTGAAGGGTCCGGGTCTTCTCTCAGAGTAAGAGGGATTAAGGCCATAATCCACCGCGCTGGAAAAGTAAGAATTGGTGGACTTGATATACGCTTGAGATCATTTTTGAGGGCTTACCGTACCCTAAGGGGTAACGAAATCCTATTACTAAGCCTCCGCTCTCTGTTTGTCAAAGGGCTCTATCTCCTGAACCTTTATAGATAGACCATTAATTTTTTTACAGAGTACATGTAACGGTGCTGCTATAACAAAAAATGCTAAAAATAATAAAAAAAAATATAATAAAAGCGGGTCGCCATCCAAAAAAACTATAAAAAATCCAAAAAAATATAAAAAAGTAAAGGAAAATTTCTTAGTATTGAACCCTCCAAATGCGAGTTTGACTCGTGCTTGAGCAATTACATTAATGCTCTTAGGCGTGTAGGTTTACTCACGATGTTTTCCTCCACCGTTTAAGGAAATGATAATTAATTTCTAATAGGTTATGAGAAAAATATTGAATGTGTTAGCAAAAAAAATCTGTACATAGCATAGATTAGTAAAGATTACTCACTCCTAACAAGTATAACCAGTTTTGAGAATTGAAATAGTTGCGTAAAAAGTTTTGCCACGACTCCGTGATAAAATGTCCTTAAAATATTTAATATCCTTATTTATTTATTATGTAATTTACGCAGTATTAGTTACTTATTCGTAAATTTTCTCTAAAAATGTTTTTTATTTGTCAAGAATTAAAAAAAATAACTCACAAATCAGTCTTTTGTGGCTTCATTCAATTCCAAGGCGGCGAACTATCTTTACTAATCTATGGTATATAATTAGATATTACATTTTTGCAACATTTTACGAAATGTAGGAAATTATTTTTCTTGAAAAATATTTACAACCCTATCGTTTTTTTTACATTTTTTTACTGTTAATGCTATAATAACACACGTAACGAAAAACCGGAGTCGCAGGGCTTTGAACCTCAAACTCTCACTAACTCGTAATTACATAATTACAAGTTAATTAGCCCACGGCAATCCATCTGTGTGCGTACCATTACTTCCATTACAATGCACTGTTTACACACATGTAAAAGGGAACGTTGAAGACAATACGCCAGGGTCGGATTTAGAACTCTGGAAGCCTAGGGCAACGAAAGAGGACCCTATTTTCCGAATGAAAGGAAAATAATCCTGTCAATTTTTCCAAAATTTTATTGCCGCCAAACATAATTTAACAAAAGTTTAACAAAAAATGTACCTACTCGTAGTAATTAATTAAAAATGGGAAAAAATCCTGTTTTGGAAAAAAATGAACGTATGAGATGCTGACTCGTTGTAATTTGAATATAGGTATATTTTTGTGGGGGGTCTTCTCTTTTTGAGGCCCCGAGTTCGTTATTACAGCTGCACTTCCCTGAATTCAGCCCTGCAATATGCACACCTGTACACACCGGTAGAAATTTAAAACCACGAAAAATCAACAAAATTTCGTATAACAAAGACCTTATCATTAAGAGTCTTGAAAAACAACTTCTACCTATGAGTTGGCAATCGCTTCAAATTTGCTATATATTTTGATTTATTTCGCCTATTTCTATTTCTCTATACCGGCAGGATAGCTTTATTTCTGAAGCATGTGAAGAAGATGAAGGGTGTCGAAGAGATATAGAGAGACGAGATAGTCAGAGGTAGTTAGAACTAAAAGGAAACAACACTTCTACTAATTTAACTATAATTCGCGCCAAACTGCTAGTCCGCTCTGAAGTTGTTGAGAGCAGGTGTAGTCATACAATATGCTATGGCGACGCGATTCATTTCTATAGTCAGAGCGGACTAGCAGTTTTACGCGGACTATACAAGTATAACTTCGGATTGGTCATCTTTTTATGAAGATTAGTTATCAGGTGCTCAGCAGCCTTGATTGCTACTAAAAATGTGATGGTAAAAACCACTACTGACAATGGGCGACTGTAGTCAATTCAAAATTTGTTAAATTTGTCCTATTTGAGGTCAGTCACAGATGTTGCTCTGTTTGGTTAACTTGATCCCGTTTGTTTATAGCTGTCTCGTAAAGTTACACTTCAATTTCTTCTTATTTTGATATACTTACGGAATTTCCAGACACACAAATTATCTAAATTTTATTTCTCAATTTGGGTCATTTTTTTTATATAATATAGGAAGTAAGATATTCTTATCTGAGGTCGGCCACAGATGCGCCGCTATCTCTGAGGACTAAGCTGGAATGCTTCGGAAAAGTATGTCTCCCTTACCACACTCTTCAAACTAGAACCCTTCACAGCGTTTAACACTGCTGTTATGAGGTAGTAATAGGTGTGACGGTGGGACCGCTGGAGTCGAACCAAAAAAGGTTCTACCACCTTTCAATGTGCTATGATATTTCTGTCTTCAGATAAATGATTAACGAATATCAAGTCATTAATGAAATCATAATGAAACCCAGGCATCAAAAATCGATTTATTCGGATGACCTTCCTTCGCAGACAGCAAACGCAAAGACGTCTCCCCTAAAAGTGAGGTTTTTGACCGTCTACTAGTCAAAGTAAGCTAAGTTGTGTGTCTAATCTAAATAATCAGAAATAACTTTTTGCTCATTTACATGCTATGTACTTGCACAGAATGTTTAAAATTAACCTTGATTGTAATCTTAATATATGTTTGTCTTAGGATATCTCCTTATGGAGATTGGAGATATACAGATTGAGTTTTTTTTAACTGCGTCGGAACTAACCACGCAATCTAAAACTATATATAAGTAAATGAGACAAATGTTCAAAGGAGTAACGGGGTCTTTCCACCCAACTGCGGAGGGTAATGTAGGTACCTATGTATAGTCCGCGCCAAACTGCTAGTCCGCCCTGAAGCTGTTGCGAGCAGGTGTAGTCATACAATTTGCTATTGCGACGCAATCCATTTCTATATTCAGAGCGGACTAGCAATTTCACGCGGAATATACCTACGTTTCGTCCTTTGGCTCGCCCTCTTTTTTAACATATGAGGTATCTAGATTAGATTGAATCGTCGTCTAAATTATAGGATTTTTAAACAATTGTTTTTTTTTTCGTTTTTATGTAGGTAATTTTATAGTTAAATAGATTTTCCTTGCAGTGAATCGAATGATATATAAGTGTTATTTATTTACTATCGTAATAGCAATCGAAAGTCAGCGAAACGGATAAACAAGAGAGACAATGCATTTGAACTGTCTCAACAATTTCTCAACATCAAACAACTCATAGATAATAATGTTATGATTCTTGACCTACTTATATTTGTGAAGTACCTAACTCAATTGCTTGCGTAAACAGCAAATGAAAGGCACGATTTTTATACCGTGAAGGTTTAGTCTGTGGTTGCGAAGAGAAACTTAAAAAGCGCGCGAAGCTGGTACTACAATAGCGCGACGCCATCTTGTTTTGCCTTGTAGGATTGTCAATTCGTCTAATGCGAGATCAGAATTATTGTAAGATTTAATTCGCATTTTTTATATAATAGGCAGTAATCGCTACCGCCCATGGACTTTGACAATAAGATATCTTCTTATCACGCAGGTTTGAGCACGCGTGTGATTCTGGTACGCATGCATACTCGCACGCTAGCCGGGAAGAGTCAGCAACGGGTAATTCACGCATGCCGATGAGACACACATTTGGAAAGCATCAAAAACAAATAAAATGACTCGATATTTGATAAAATAATCAACTACCAATAACATATTCAGAGTAAATCTTACCTACATTACCTATATATTAAATCTTCGTAATATTTACTCTTTGCATAACTAAGCTGTCTGACAACCCTATGAGCGTAGTGCTTGGAAAACAATGTTGATATCTTTCTTTCGCTTGTTACTTACTGGGCTCTCGTTTCTAAATAGGTTTTGATTCATTCCGCTACTGGTAAAGTAAAAATGCACACATAATGTACTAGATATGTACATAATGTACGATTACGACATAATAGTGTATAGGTAGTGACTTACTTAATGATTACAGATCTAGAACTAAATACTTACAAGGTAACAAGACATTTCAATTCAGTATTCTCGAGTATTAACATCCATGACGTTTTCAGGGAGGACTCTGGACCCTATTTGGAATCACGGAATATGTTTAAACGGAGTGCATAGTCGTATACGTACTAATTCAATTATATAAAAATATTGCTGATTAATAAAATGATACTGTTTCCAATAAATGTCATGTATGTGCGTTGTATGTATATATTTAGGCAGGATACATAAAATTATATTATTACATTGTTGCTACTTGAACTTTTGGAGACAGTGACATCTGTTATGTAGCTGTGGAACTACTCAAAAAATGCAAAGCTAATATTATAATAATTATATGTGAAGAAATTTATTTAAAAAAGGTTGGAAAGACATAAATTATTTATTATTAAAGTACAGAGTACGATTTATATCAATCAAAGTTATCTCTTTCGTATGGCTTACGAGTTTATTCATTCATTTTTTTGAGTAATAGCGACATCTGTTTTTTTGTGTGGAATAAGTGACCTTTATAACACCGCTGTTAGATGGCACTGTAATCAGACAATGTCAATTTGATTATGTTAAAATTTTAAATTTAAAAATATCTTTCTGTATTTAAATTAATATATGTATTTTAAATGTAAATTTAAAAAAATATATGTAATTATGTAATGATTTTTACATTCGGGTAACTTTTTAATTTGATAGCTTTCTATTATAGCAACACAGGATAAACTAAATGTCACAATTTTCAGAAGTCAGAAAGTCAGAACAATAATACAACTTTTAACGGTTGAACAATATTTAAAGTACCCATGGCTAAAATAAATTCTTAGAGGATATTTTATTACCGATACTCTTAGAGGATATACCGAGGTGCATAATACGCTACAGATTGGACGAAAAACGAAACATGGATTCTAAAAACTCGTTAAGTAATCCCAGAAATCGTAAGTATTAGTATATAATCTATGATTAAATATTTATTCATCACATTTACTTAAGTTTAAGAATACTGAAGTAATATAATCAAAAACACTACTTTTTGTGCATATTTGTGCACAGCTGCTAAATATGTTTAACTTTATAAACGTGTTATTATAACATTTATAGAATACTTCACAGATTCTATGATATTTCCAATTAAGTAAACGCTCGTAAAATATCTCAAATGTTAGTTTCGACCCTGTAGTTTTTTTTATTGGTGATCTGCTTGCACTTCTCCAGCACCTCAAACCTACCTGAGTATAAATACCTTGTATTTAAAATGTTTTTCCAGGTTTTCTTAAGCTCTCATTGAAGAAAAACAGAAAAAAGGCCTGTCCGGAGACACCACAACCTAAAGCGAGTCCTGACATAATAGTTCTTGACGAATCCTTTGATAGATTATGCATGGATTGGCCAAAAAAAGTAAGTTATATAGATATTTCTAAGTTCAACACTAGATAAATCACTCCTAACAAGAAAAGTCGTCAGCGAAAATAAAAGGTGACCGGACTCACTGAAATAAGTCAATTGTTTTAATTTTGTAAAATCAAATCAACTTTTTAGATCGGGGGTCTTCATTCTACATTTCTGCCCCAGGCCTCCGACGGCGATGTCCACTAAGATCCATTGCAAAAATCCATTGATGGATCTTTTTGCACTTTTTTGTCCACTTTAATCCATGATACAGGATTTTATTCAAAGTGGATCTTTTAGGACTAACGGGTGTCGGAAGATCCATTATGAATAAAAACATACGAAGAAACATAACTTTTTTATGGCTCAATAATACACAAAATAAACCTAAATAGGGATCTTTTCATGTATTTTAATTTATTTTTCCTTTTGTGTGTTTTTGAGCCATAAAAAAGTTATGTTTCTTCGTATGTTTTTATTCATAATGGATCTTCCGACACCCGTTAGTCCTAAAAGATCCACTTTGAATAAAATCCTGTATCATGGATTAAAGTGGACAAAAAAGTGCAAAAAGATCCATCAATGGATTTTTGCAATGGATCTTAGTGGACATCGCCCCTCCCACGACCTTAGTCCATCATTGACACTAGAGTAAATTTAGCATTTGATACTTTGTGTGTTATAAAGTATTTTGTATATGTAAGTCACACAATACACATGTATATCATTTTTGGCTTTAATTGACTAAACACCAGAATATCAGCTATACAAACTTTCATTGTCTTAATATTTATTATATATTTTTTCCAGGTACAATTATCACCAAAGATATACTCTCCTATAACTATAAATGACTCCTGTGACCAAACATATGAGGATATTATGCGTGAATTAAATGGCTCCGGTAAAACTCCTAGTAAAGCAGGCAATGTAAGTAAAGAAACTAAGACTAGGTATATTAATAGAGAATTAACTTACACATAAGCAAATTGGTATGATTTTTCATATGATTTGTAGATGGTACTTTTTTATAATTTGGGAGTAGCAGATAAGCATGGAATCCATCTGATGGTAAGTGACTAATGCCGCCCATAGACATCTGTAAGAAACCCAGATAGGATTAGATATTCCTGCCTGAGGTCGGCCACAGATGCGCCGCTACACCTGAGAACTAAGCTGGAAAGCCTTGGAAAAGTATGTCTCCCTTACCACACCCTTCAAACCAGAACACAGCAGTGCTCGACACTGCTGTTGAAGTGAGATAAGGCAGAAATAGTTGCGGTGGTGGTGCTGAATGGTGGAGTTGAACCACAAAGGGTTCTACCACCTTAATATATTAGCTGCAACTCATTATGTTCCCCCTCTGGATGCAGATCTCTTTCCAAAACCTGGAATTGTCAATTTTTATATTTCTTAGTAGCATTGGCTAAAGTTCCACTTATGTTTATTGTGTGTGTCACATTTAATTTTCCATATTTCTGAGCTACCTATTCCATTTGAAAATATATCATATTTTTTTGAGTTTACAATATATAATGATTAATGTTTTACATGCCTTCACAAGACAGTGTCAATAGTGAATTAAAGAACTGTAAAAGAGTAGGAAATTGTTGCTAGACATTGTCTAAATTTACTTATAATATTTTGAATTTTTAGGGTGTTTTAACCTGAGAGTTTATAAAAGAAATATGCTTATACATATTACAGGTCTCATTAAACTTGACAAAAGAAAATATTATGTCACCAACGGAGACCAAAGATACAAGACCAAGTATCGGAGGGTGGTCTCCAGCTCAGAGTATAATCTGCGCCACACCGAGACAAGAAACAGTGCCATCTACGCCAAAAGATATAGCCAATGAATCCTTAGAACAATGTTCTATAAAGAAAATAGAACAGTCACATAAGAAATTACTTAGCGACTTGTATGGAGAAAAGTGGAAGACAATTCCTACCTTATTCAAATCTATATCTGCTAAATATGACAACCTTAGTGAGGTGTCTAAAAAACTAAAATTTAATGATGATGATGAAAGTGACAAAGAGAATATTAGACATGATTTAAGAAAAAACAGAGAATTATATTTGACTGGATCAGAACGCAAACTTATAGAGAGAAATGATATATGTGACTCTGAAAGGAAATCTAAAAAAAAGCTGTATACTGAAAAAATACCGAACACACCTGAACCAAAGCCCATAAAAGTTAAAGGTAATAGTACAACTAAGAAAAATAAGGGTAAAACTATAACGGAGTTGGTTAATGAAAGGATCAATAAGTTATCGAATGAAGTTGATTTGTTAACGAACAAAGTTAATAGTGTCTTGGTCACACCAACAACAGATGTTGTTGTTAAAAGGCTGAGTTTTCTAGCATCATTAGCAGGTATGTTATTTAATATTGTTATGTTGATGATATAAGTTTTACATTTTCCTCTTATCTAGATGAAATAATTTTTGGTTTGTGGTTAATTTAATCAAATTCAACTTTATTTGCTTCAAGTAATTATTTTAATACAATTTATATAATTAATAGAGATAGTGATAGTCTAGTGGTTAAGAAACTTGGTTCCAAAGAGGTTCAAATCCCAGGCACGCACCTCTGATCTTTGCAGAGTTATGTGCGTATTAGAAATTAATGATCACTTGCTTAAAATTGCATACCTGAGAAATCAAAAAAAAAAAAAGTTTTGCAAAGGTATGTAAAGTCTACCAATACATACTCTGCCAGTGTGGTGGACTATGACCTAATCCTTTTCATTCTGAGATGAAACCCATGCCCAGTGTTGGAACAGTAACGGATTGATGATGTATTACTAGAATGAGAGTTCAATAATATTCTAATTGCCTAATTAATGGATGTATTCATTAAAATTTATATATTCTTTCAGATAACGTACCCTCATGGCGATGTCACATAGAAGCAATACAGTACAGAGACAATTATAAGACATTACGGGAACAGTTGTCAAGGAGACTCTTCAAGGAATTTAATAAGGGCGTCTTTAGTGATCGTCTTGATGCAGATATGGCTATCTTATGGGACACTAAACTAAGGAGTACTGCTGGGTTAGTTTGGTTTATACATTTACTAGGTAACCCGGTAAACGTTGTGTTGCCATATAAATAAAAAAAATGTTAAGGGTGAACGACCCTTATCACTTAGGGGTATGAAAAATAGATAGTAGCCGATTCTCAGACCTATTGAATATGCATATAAAATTTGGTGAAAATCGGTAAAGCCGTCGGAGATGGAGGAGTACGGTAACTAACATTGTGACACAAGAATTTTATATATAAGATTAGGTATGGCTGGGAAAAGCCTCGAACATAATATGTCCCCATTTCCCAAACTTCATTTCTTAGGGTGTTCAATTCTTAGGGTAGTTTGATTCTGGCAGCCATTTCTGATTATAACAACAGTGTTAAAAACTGCTGTGTTGTAGTTTGATAGGTATGGTAAAAGAGAGTTGAAGAGACACTTAATTGGTGTGTCAAGTTGGTCCTCAGGGTTTGTCAGACTTATCTTACCTGGGATTGAATATAGATGCTAATTTAATACTTCTATGACATAAACAAATCAAAATTATGAAGGAAGGTATGGGTTAATGTCTAACTCTTGTTTGTCATTTTAAAACTAATGATAAGGCTTCTGAAAAGTTTTAACAACAGCTACTTATTATAAAAACCTTTAATGTGCAATCCACAGGGTTGAAGCTAGGAATTTAGCCACTAATGGTCACACATCTAAATACTAAAATTGACATTTTTTTATTGATCAATTGAAGGTTAAAGAAAATATATTTATATATTTTTAGCACAACAACAAACCGACTAATCAAGAACGCGAAATGTGACCGGATCAGAACCTCATACATCAAGCTGTCAACCAAAGTGCTGGATGCTCCGCAGCGATTGAGGGATACCCTCATCCATGAGCTCTGTCATGCTGCCACTTGGTTGATTGACGGCGAATTGAGAGCTGGTCATGGACCTTTGTGGAAGAAGTGGTAAGTTTTCTAGAAACCATATGCATAGAAGTCTACTTTCTGTTATTTTTATGTGTTATGTTTATAATAATAACTGCCCAATTATATAGTCACTGGCAGTATGCGTTACACGATTGTATGCATTAGCATAAAAAAAAGAAAATGAACGCTCTTGACGTGAAAGTTGTATTTGGCACTAATAAAGTTAGGTTGAAAGGCAAGACGCCAAAGCCATAAAACATTAAACATACATTTAAAAAAAAGTATTTTGCGCGGGAATAATAAAAAAGTTGTATATTGGATCAATAGTTTTATTGTACTAAGTAGACCTTCTACTAAAATCGTCGTCTAAAATACTACTTATAGTGGTTTAATTAAGATGTTCCAAATTAACCTGAGTATCCCGGAATTGTAAATGATCTATTATGTCATCATAACAATGTAAAAGATACAATCTTTACATTTGCTAGCATTTGTTATGCCTCGTCGTCAACCAATTACTGTCCCACTACTGGGCACGGGTCTCCTCTCAGACTGAGAAGGATTAGGCCATAGTCCACCGCGCTGGCCAAATGTAAATTGGTAGACTTCACATATCTTTAAGATTTTTTTTATAAATCTTTCAGGTATGCAAGTTTTCTCACGATGTTTTCCTTCACCGTTAAAGCAAGTGATCATTAATTTCTAATACGCTTAAAATATTTAAAATCAGATGTGCGTCTGGGTTTTAAACCTCGGATGCCTCGATCGAGAGGCCGAGTTTGAACCACTAGGCTATCACTGTTGTTCATGCCTATTCAGCGTTAATTGCAGTCATCCATCTCTTTCATCGACATACAAAAGGCTAGAGAGAGGACACTTATATTTTCTTGTTGGACAGGGTATAACAATCTGTTTTATTGTAATTTATAGGGCTACGCGAGCAATAAAGGTGTTTCCGGAATTGGGGGAGATATCCCGGTGTCACGATATGGAGATACATTTTAAATATTCTTACAAGTGCACTAAATGTGGTTACAGGTGATTATAGATTGCAATTAAAATTATATTAAGTTCTACCAACTTCTCTAATGACTATTTTGGAAGCTTGGTTAGTTATTTATTTTATCAATAATTTTTAAGAAAATAAATATATGTTTTTATGGTCTTCTGCTAATTCTGCATGTATGAGCATAATAAGGGTCTATTACTATAGTATCCAAACTATAGCATACTGAAGTATCCAAACAAACTTTAATAGGAACTCTTGTTTTATATTGACGACCCGCGTGGCAGAGCGGTCACCATACCGGTCTGACGCGCGTATGGTCCCGGGTTCGATTCCCGGCCAGACACATATCTAAATTATGAATTTAGCTTTCTGTTTCTGGGTCTGGGTGTTTGTGTATTTGTCTATGTGTGTGTCCATAGCACCCACGGCACAGGGAATCCTAGTGTGGGGCTGTGAGTGTAGAAAGCGTTTATTTATTATTGTTTATTATATTGAAAAACCATACAACTGTGTTTTTATGTCATTAAACATTTTTGAAAAATATTTTCATTAATTTTCAGTATCAAACGTCACTCAAAATCCATCGACATAACGAAGAAATGCTGTGGGTACTGCAGGGGTACGTTTGAAATTATAGTCAACAAGAAAACGAAAGATGGCGTTGTAGTCTCCACACCGGCCCGTAAGGGCGGACCTAATGACTTTGCACTGTATGTGAAAGAAAACTATGGGAACCTAAAAGATGGCACCCGGACCCACGCTCAAGTGATGAAGCTACTCGGTGAACAGTTTGCAGCGAAGAAAACTGCGTTGAAGAATGGTGATGTTATAGAATTATAGAAGTGGGTTGGGTTAGATATAATGTATAGTCGAAAAAAGAACATATTGTGGTGATCATAGATTGGTAAGGATACTTCGCCGCCTTAAAATTGAATGAAGCCACAAACGGCTTATTAGTAAGTTCTTTTTTTGAATTCTTGACAAACAAAAACATTTTTATAGAAAATTTACGAATAAATAACTAATACTGCGTAATTTACATAATAAATAAATAATTATTTCAAATATTTTAGGGAAAATTTAGCACGGAGACGTGAGAAGATTACTCACTCCTAACAAGAAAATGTACCCAGTTTTGAGAATTGAAATAGTAATAGTAAAGTAAATAAGTTTTGCCACGTCTCCGTGCTAAAATGTCCCTAAAATATTTGGAATAATTATTTATTTATTATGTAAATTACGCAGTATTAGTTATTTATTCGTAAATTTTCTTTAAAAATGTTTTTATTTGTCAAGAATTCAAAAAAATAACTTACTAATAAGCCGTTTGTGGCTTCATTCAATTTCAAGACGGCGAAGTATCTTTACTAATCTATGGCAAAAATAAGTAAATTAGGACGCCATATTAGAAATATTTACGTTCCCGCGTATCAGTTTAAAACAATAGACTAAAACTACTTTTGTAGATTGACCTAAATGCTGGGGATTTTGGACTAAATGTATTTGAATATTACCTAAATTAATTATTAATTGTGAATATAAAGACTGATACAAAATTAGTTTTTTATAACTATTACTTGTATATTGTATAATTGTAATAATTTTGACACACTATAACTTTTGGAAGGTAAGTATATTGTTAATAATATTGTTAATAATTTACATTTAATTTGTATAGACTTGTACTGGATACAAAGTATTTCTACTTTTTAATTTTATTCTAATGACATTTCGATTGTTGAATTGAATATTTTTATTGTAACTTTTTGAAATGTTATGTTTGACGCTAGTTTTCATTTTGAATTGAATATTGGTTACACAGATAATAGACGCCTTAAATCGAATTTGAGATTAAAAATGTAAACAAAGAAATGTAATTGTTGGTATGACATTTCAGAGGTCTTTGTCCTGGACAGTCTAAATGCCTGGTCACAATGCGTATTAGTAGTATTAGTATAGTGCCGCGCTAGAAGTAAATCTCGAAGGTGGCAGGCAGGCAGGTGGTGGAAGGCGAAGGTGGTAGAATCCTTGTGGTTCGACTCCGGCGGCCCCACCGCCACACCTATTTCTACCTAATAACAGCAGTGTTAGGCACTGCTGTGTTCCGTTTTGTAGGGTGTGGTAAGGGAGACAGACTTTTCCGAGGCGCTCCAGCTTAGTCCTTAGGGGTAGCGGCGCATCTGTGGCCGACCTCAGGTAGGAATATTTAATCCTATCTGAGGTTGATTACAGATGTCCATGGGCGGCAGTAGCCACTTACCATCAGGTGGGCTGCACGCTTGTCTGCTACTCCTCTATTATAAAAAAAAATCCTGACGCCGCGTTCTAGCACCCAATTGTATTGTACTAAGCGCTCACATACTGTTCATTTTACTGCGGTTCATAACTATTCTCTCATAGACAATTGCCGATAGAATGATTGTAACATATTTTTTTAAATAAATAAATAAATAAATAAACATTTAAAATATCAAGCACCCCACGCTTTTACTCTGAACTGAATTATTATTTTAAAAACTTTAATGTTATTATAATTTTCTTTTGGCGATTCATTACGATTGATTGTTCAATCTTCTTTGTTCGATATTCTTTTTATTTACATTTTTTTTCTAGTTTTTAGTTCGATTAGCAATAAAAGCGTGCTTTTTTAGGTTTTTTTAAACTATTATTTATTACAGATTTGCGTGTTAGCGTCATTATAAGGGAAAAAAAACTCGGCGGAGTCAATATTTACTTCTAGAACTACTAGTACTAGAATACGCGTTCTGTGTGGCCAGGCCTTAAATAATGAAAAATAAAAGACGTTTATGTATTTGGAATTGTGTACTTCAAAAATGTAAGCTCAAAATCAATCACAAGAGGTCACAGGCCATGGCCCATGACGCTACTGTGTCCTGCATTGATATGCGTATCAACATCACATTTCAAATATTATTATTTTTAGTGATGAAGTAATTTTATTCTTGTTATTAGTAAATAATGTACACTGTTTTGACTTAAGCCTTATTATCATTAATAATATATTTTTGGATAGTTTTTCTGTTATTATTTCATCCTTTCTTATAATAAAAATGATATCATTGCAAGTTTTGAAGTACCAGGATATCATAATGAGTTGGTTACAGACATTATTGATAAGAATCTCACATTTGCCACATGGTGGCGTACAAATTGAGAAAATTAAAATTAAATATTAACTTACATTAACATATACATACATTAGAAAACTGATACATTAAATTATTATTTATATTAGTCAATGGCATACTGAATTTATCATAAATATAAGAGATAGTTCATGGAATAAATTCTTCTAGTGCATAAAAGCATTTGACAACTAGCCAACTACGTAGTGTTTTTTAAACATGTTACATTTTAATTCTTTTATTATATTATCAGGTAATTTATTATATATTTTCACACTCATACATTCAGAGTTTCTAAAACGCAGAACCGTTCCGGCAGATGGTATACGTATTTGATTTTGGTTTCTAACAGGAAAATAGCAATTGTCTTTTTTTATTATCTTTAAGCCATATCACTATTTTGTCAATTGTATCGTTAATTATATTATTATGATTGTCAGAAGTATTATCCCGTACAATTATCGCAATATCGTCCGCAAATAAAGAAAATTGGTGATTAGTTACGTTAATGACGTCATTTATGTCAATATAAATATATATAACTCAAAGGTGACTGACTGACATAGTGATCTATCACACGCACAGCCCGAACCTGGACTGATCGGGCTGAAATTTGGCATGCAGGTAGATGTTATGGCGTAGGCATCCGCTAAGAAAGGATTTCGATCAATTCTACCCCCAAGGGGATAAAATAGGGGATGAAAGTTTGTATAAATCTTCTTAGTTCTTAACGCGAGCGAAGCCGCGGGCAAAAGCTCGTAATAAATAAAAGCGGTTCTAAAATACTTCCTTGAGGAACTCCGACTGTATTGTATTTTAAATCTGATTGGTAAGTTTCCTCTTCTCTACTAATCGGATTAATGCTCTTTATTTCGATACATTGCTGCCGGTCACTTAGATAATCAAGTGGTCGGCCACGAATACCATACCGTTCACATTTCCACAGTAGCAGTTTATGAGGGAGATAATCAAAGGCCCTGCTCATATTAATAATATCCCAGTTGTTTTATGCCTGTTGTCCACACTTTCTAGTATTCTATTTACTACATTGAAGGCAGCTAGTGTAGTAGACTTATTTTTGCGAAATCCATTTTGATCTGGAGTAAGTATTTATTAATATAGTTTGTTATACGTACAAGCTTAGCCTTTTCAAAAATTTTGGAAAATATCGATATGAGAGCAATAGGCCGGTAATTATTCAAAATAGTCTTTTCATCACTTTTGTGAATAGACTTTATTATTATTTTAAGAATTGCAGAAAATATGCCAGTAGTAAACGACATGTTTATAATGTGACTTAAGATTGGCGAAATGAACTTCGAAGCTATTTTTAATATTTTGGTTGGAATATAGTCATGACCAACGGCTGGGGTATTATTAAGATTCATAATAATTTTAATGATTTATTATTAAAATTCATTTTGTGTTTATATATGTCCTTAACTTTACTCTTTGGTTCATTTTATTACGGAGACATAAATAATTTTTCAAATTGTCTAAAAATGTGAGCGGATTACTATTAGGGGTGCGATAAATGCAAATAATAGAATACTTGATATTAATAAGCTCAATACCGCAGATCTCGAAACATAGTTCCTGGCTTAATACTTCAGGAAATTTAACTTTTTTATATATCTTATATCATCTCTACACATATATCCTCCCCTCCTCATTTGGTTTCTTCAGAAGCTGTCTGCTAAAAGAAAGCCACTTAATTTTAAATTAAGTTCCTCGCCACGCTTTATTAAAGTTTCACACCTACAGACTATGTCTATATACTTATCAACTTTTGAGAAGGAAATTCGGAAACATTGCAAGGAGAGGTATTCTGAGTGCTAGTGATATCTTTTATTGTATTTATTAATAATTTATATTGGCAGCTTTGGTATTTTGTTTGTAGTTATTTTTTCATTTTCTGATATTGTCTCGCTGAAACCAATGCACAATGTAAGTCCATTAGTGCGTACATTTTAAATAAAACTTATCCGTCACAGGGGATTTGCACTTTTTGCATGCAATAAGTGATTTACTTTTATTCTTCATAGTTGACATAGTTAAGTAATACAGCGACCTCTGTTTAATATCGATAAAGTCAATATAGTTGTCGTAGGAGTATCGGAGGATTTAGTTGTTACAAATGTCGCTAGATGTAGTTACGTCCTTTGATATCTATTATGCGCATAGTACGCCACTTTTACCTCGAATAATTTGCAGGCGACGACAGATGTCGCTTAGGTTGTGTTACTATTGTCTATTTTTATCAAACGGTCAAATTTTGAAAGATTTTATATTATATTTTAATTTCTTGCGGGGTTACGTGGATGCAGTGTGGTAATTTTAAGTTATTCAGATAGGAATTCACTTTAATGCAGATTTGATGTAGTTAAGCATAGATTATTAAGATACTTCGCCGCCTTGAAATTGAATGAAGCCACAAACGGCTTATTAGTAAGTTCTTTTTTTGAATTCTTGACAAATAAAAACATTTTTAGATAAAATTTACGAATAAATAACTAATACTGCGTAATTTACATAATAAATAAATAACTATTTCAAATATTTTAGGGACATTTTAGCACGGAGAAGTGGCAAAACTTTTTTACGCAACTATTTCAATACTCAAAACTGGGTACATTTTCTTGTTAGGAGTGAGTAATCTTTAATTATCTATGTAGTAAAGTTGTTATTTAATTCACTTAATCACTTGAATAATACGATCACCGGCCGAATGAATGGCACGGCCGGCTGAATGGCACTTGACTATGATTACGCATAGAACCATTTTTGTTTACCAACTTTTTTAAACATATTAGTACAAATTCATGAATGTGACGTCATCAGAGTGAGGTCTCTAGTTAAAGTGGACAATATTACAGTGTTTACCAATTTTACCTACTTTGTGTATGCCATAGACTTAGGTAATAATAGAAATGAAACAACATATTTTAATATCGTTTTTATTTATTTATACATAGTAAATGTCAGTTGTCGTTTTGTTAAATGATAAAAGTAGGTACAGTCTTGGAAATATTAAAAAAAAGTTATATATAATTTACAAACAGAACGCACACGCGTCCGATTTTTCAAAATGGGTCCATTACGTAACCCTTAGTTATATACAGTGCCTATAATTTAAAAATATAAAATTAAAACGTGGCATTTCGTATGATAGTGATAAAATACCATACATACTTGTATAATTTATGTACATAGGAATTATAATATGCGCACATAACGCCACAAAAGAACACGTAGATTATTCAAACAAGTTTAGTTTCGATTATAAATATTCTTTAGTTGTTGCCTAATTTTTACAATTATTTTCATTACCTATCTATTGTACTTTAGCCAACATCATGTGACACGAACTTCTAATTATGTTGAACATTTATGTAATTATGTTGTACAAATAACATATCTACAACAATAAAATTCTGCGATAGTGTACATTATTATTATTATCCTATGTGATGATGCTTGTTACTAGACGTAATTTTTCAAAAACAATAGAGCTCGCCCCTATAATTTTTGAAAAAATTACGAAAGTATTTTTCTTTAAACCTCGTTGACTAGGTCAAAGTTTTAATTTGTCAATTTTAATTCGTGTTTTTCTAATTTTACAAAAAGTTTATCATGGTAACACTTACAGGACATTCGGTTTTATTGTAATAACATTTTGAAGGCATAAACAAAAAACACATTGGACTTTCATTATCCTTTGCAAATAGAAATCACTACATAAATACTCAATTTCGTGGGAAAACACAACATGTTCTATATATTATTATAAATTCTATTGATAATATAAATCAGAACAAGTATCTTAAATTAATGGACATAAAACATTAAGCTGGTTACACACCAACATAACTACACAACATTATGTTGACAGGTGAATAAATATATTTAGGCGTATTTTATTTGATATTACCTTACAACAATATGGACAGAGTTATTTTTAAACGAAATTATCACATATTAAATTTGTCACTTACAAACGACTCAGGTTTGATCAAAGCTCGTGTGGGGAAAACTATTTTATCTATGTGTCTTTAATATGGCAACAAATTCAGATTATAACTCTGATTTATTTACTTCTAGACTAACTCTGAGTGTCAATGTTAGCAACTAACAGTAAAAACACAGTTGTGAGTTGTGACAAATAAAAAAAAAACGTAATGGCAACATTACTATTTAAAAAAGTTGATTTTTAAGTTCGCCTAAAGTGTCGTTCCGTTTTTCGAAACGTTTGTTATTTTCGCTTTCGTTTACATTCATTTTGATCCACAATTCAATCAATCAATCAATCAATCGATCCAAAATTATGTCAAACTCATCGTTAAACATCGTAAAAATAATGGCGTAATCACGTTACAATACTTAACTTTACAAGGCCTTAGAAATAAATGAAACGCTATGTACAAGAGGCCGATATCGTAGTTACCGCATTAGATCTAGCTATATTACAATATACAATAGTGTAACGTATGAATCAAGTCACACTCCACGGCTCTCAGAAATTGAGTCAGCCTTTAAAAGTTTAGGTTTTCTGTCGCGTACGACAGATTTATCGTAAATCAGGTTTGCGACGCACCGTCTTCCAATGGTCGAAACCTAACAAAGCCGTCTTGAGCCACTAACATACTATTACCCCCTTCATTGGGGTTGATTTCGTCTTGGGGTTGAGAGTACGATGCCTCGTAACTACAGTTTCTGGGTGCTGGTTGAGGGGTTCCACCTAAGGCGCAAGGGTAGTTTCTCTCGTTGGGATCTTCGGAAAATCCGTAAAGATCAGTGGATTTTGGCCTATCTGGGAAGCCGTTTCCCTTACCACGCTTCTGGCTTCCACTAGAGTTAACCATCGAAGTGGACGGCGAGTTCCTACGCTGCGAATTCCTGATTTGTTGGCAAGGACCGTCGTAGCTTCGGTTAGGGTTAAGGGTCTGGATACCAGAAGAGTGGTAGGAGGCATTCTCGTTATAGTTGCCGTATTCGTCTGGCATGTGTGGTTGGTGGTAGTGGTGGCTCATCGACGGATCGTAGCCCATCGTCATGCAATTCTGAACATTCTTGTTCTTAACGCGGTGCTTCTTACGAGGGTTACTGTTCGTTCGTGATGATACTCTATCGTAGGACATATGTTTAAAGTTGTGGGAGCTACGGTTTGAACCACCATTGTAGTTCTGGTTTTTGATGTCCCGAATAAAGTCGCTATTGCTACCGTATTGGATAACGTTATATTCGTGGTCCAAGGGATCGTCACCCTGAAGGGACTGTATTGCGGGATCACAGTTCGAATAATGGTCGTCTGATGCGGACTCTATGCCGTTATACCCTGCCATGTTGGGGTGGTGTTTGATCAAATGATTGGTCACACCTTGGCTGGATGTCGCGTTACTGGATTCTGTGGAGCTGCTGTGACCAGCGTTGGCAATAGAACTGTGACCGGAATAATTCTCTGTTCCAGAATTATTGTCACAGTTTACTGCTAGAGTATTCAGTTGGAATCTTTGATGGTCCATTGGAGCTCCACCACAGTATTGGTCTGGCACATTTGGATGTTGGCCAGCGGTCTCATAGATTGGCTTGCCAGTTCTCAATGTGTACGTGTGGAGATTGGTATTGGTGTTGCATATAGCTGGGTAGTCAGATTCGAATTGATCGTTACTAGAACCAGCGGTGCATGGGAAGAGACCTAACCCTGAAATCTTGTGACCGTCAGCCTTTTCGTGCTGCAAAGACGCAATAATGCGAACCTTCAAGCTAATAACCCAGGAGATGAGAGCAACAACACTAATCTCTATGAGACGCAAGGAGAATTGGTAGCCCCATTGCAGCCAGTCAAACTTCGTCATGTTGACTTGGTGAATGCCAAAGATCCCGTAAATCTGGAGAGTGGCCATCAGAACGAACAACAACGCTGATGCTAAATTTATATGAATCGCTTGGTATAACGTTTGTGAGCCATGAACATAGGTATGACTCTTTTTCTGTAACACTGATTTGAGCATTTTATATACATATAGGTAGCATAGCCCGAGCGTGAGACATGCCATGATAAATATAATTTGACAAGTTAGACCTAATACCCTTTTTTCGACTCCCATCGGAGTCCTATATATTGTATTACTATTTTCAAAGATATGCAACATTACACAGGATAGGAGATGGAGTCCACCGCCTATGATAATCGTTCTAGAACGAAACAGGAAAGAACAGCACATGTTCTTAAAGTCGATACTATATCTTAGGAGGAACAGGATCGTGCAAGCGAACGCTATGCTCAAGAATATCTCGGGGACATGCAGCAGAATCTCACTGATGTAAATCGGTAACGAATTGTTGATGTTGTAAGGATCGTAGCACATGTAAAATATCCTCATGAGGCACACGAAGACTAAAATTAAATGGAGTATAATAAAGTAGTACTGTGAGAATAAATGTGTGAACTTATTGAAGCATATGATCTTAAATATTGAATATACGGCTAATATAGTGAACATGACTGTTGCTAAGTAAATGTGGAGGTTCCACGCGAACGGCCAAGTGACGCCTGGCCTCTGGATCGGTCCGTTGTTCTTAGAATCCTGCTTCAAGATCTTCTTATCTGAGTTCACATTCGCGAGATTGTGGTACCGCTCCGTCGACATCTCAGGGTCCCTCAGCTCGAAGCCTATCGTGGTCGCTGGTGAGTAGTTCTCGTCTTTCCTGCTGTCGTTTCTATCCGCCTGCTTATTCGTCGAATACTGCAGATTCCTTCTCGTATTCGTCTCCCCATTCTGGTCGACTATTAAAGGCCTATCTAAGTTATTCATGTCCGGATCCAATACAGCTAAGACACCTTCTGTGGAGGAGTCTTTAGCGTCACTTAGAGTGACACCTACTTCCTTGGTCACGTATACGTCACTCTTGGAAGTTTTCTCCTGGTTGTGTTGGGGTTTCGCTGTGACGGTTCGCAGGAGGACATCTGGGATGTCTTCTTTCCTTCCGTTGGATCCGGACAGTATTCTGGATATCGTCGGGATGTTGAGCGAGTTCGGGACAAAGTCTGTGAAGTTGGCTTGGTCAGTACCAGACTTTGTGTCTCCGTCTAATTCGTCGGGCTGAAAAGAGTAAGTTTAATTGTTAATGTTTTGTACTCTATAATTAAAGCACTGCTTTTCGGTGAAAAGTTGTGTGATAAGGCAAATAATTATGAGCCAGTTAGTTAGGGCACCAGTCCTATTTATTATGTTATCGTTCTTTGAAGACGGTCAAACGCGGCAGTGACTATTTACCACCTTCAGACTGTCTGGGAGTTTGCTCCTTTAATTTAAAGGTAAATTTATTGACAGACATATTATTGTGACGAACAAAGAACATGGTGTGTTGTAACACTAATATGTGTCTAAGTGGGCGTGAGCTTTGTTATGTACAGGAACACCAATGGGTTTTGTTATATTTAACATTTGTTTTTATGTTTAATTATGTCATATTTGAGTTCTATCGTCTAATAAGCGTTATGAAATTCAAAATTTTCATTACATGAACACTAAACATTTTTGACTAGAAATTTGTAACTGGGCTACCAACAAAGTTTACCAAACAAATAACGTCTAATTCAATTCGAAGCGTTACTAGTTGCCCTATATTGCCGTGTGAAAATCTTCACTTCTCTCTGTTTACTTTATTTATTAACACTCACTTTACACTTTCAGAACCAATGATGCTTCAAAGTTCACAAGTGTGTTACGGTTTGTTAAAATTCGTTCGTTTTAGTTTCGGGCTAAAATTAAAATCATTTACCTACAATAATTTATGAGGTATTAATTATGTTCTTAGAATAATTCCATATAGTTTACTTCATTTTATTTAGAATTGGTTTTTATTTTGAATAATGTTTTATCTGCATTGAAGATATGCAAAATTTATAAATCAAAATAGTTAATAATTTATCTATCTAAAAAATAAATAAAAGTGGGATCCGTCTGTATTCTAAATAGTGCAATATAAACCAATAAACATATTTATTTTCGCAATACTAATAGAGAATTTTTTTTAATATTATTTTTAACTTGTTGGTTTTTTTCGATAGGCACGAGATTAACTTGAAAATTATTAAACCAATTTCTAAAGGACTTACAGTTAAATAGGAAGGATTTTGTCGTCACTAAGAAGTATTTCTTACTAAATAGAATATATTCAAACTTTTACCGAAAATATCTAAAGTTCCTTCTCTAATGTTCCTACGAGTACTTTATATATAGTGTCATTTTTTTAAAATCTTAAGTGCTAGTAATAACTTGCACTTTTGATGAAATACGTAAAGGCATACAAACCTTATGGCTAGGGGTGTTAAGGGCCTTCTTCTTCTGAGGCTCCAGACCCACGGGGGGCAGGGGCGGCGCGGGGGGAGGCGCCGGCACTTGCGGGGACGATGTCTCCTGAAATTAGAAAAGTTCAATTAATGACCGGGATTTAATTAACGTTATTGGGCGTAATGATATTATTTCATTAGTTTTTCATACTTTATGAGATGTCGTTCTTTATTATTGTAGATATATTATATTCTTCTTTATTTTTTAATTGATAATAGTGATGCCGTGAAAGTCTTGTGGTTAAAACACAGCCTCTAAATCAAGGGGTTCGAGGTTCGAATCCCAAGCTCTTTTAATAGTTTCCCTGTCTTTTAATAGTTACGTGCGTTTTGATAATTACCTATTAGGTAGGTACTTGGTTTAACGGTGAAGAAAAACATCGTGAGGAAAGATGCATACCTATATTGCAACAAACTTAAAAAGAAAAACGTTTTCAACGGTATTACAACTTGGCCAGTCTACTAATTCGCACTTGCAAATCCCTGTCGCTATAAGAGAAGATCCGTGCACAGCAATGGGACAACTTGACTGAACTGAACCACAAAATTAAAACGAACGTCGATTTTGAACGAACGATTCGTTTTTATTTTGTGATTGAACTGACTGAATGGGTAGTAATGCTTATGAGAATCTTACCTGTCCAGGAGGTCTGATGGGGATCCTCTCGTGGCCCGGCCCGAGGGAGGGGGGAGGGATAGGCCGCCTGTTGAGGTAGTTGTTCCCATCCGTGTTTGTGCCTGGAATTTAGAAAAACGAAAATTAGGTATTTGCACTGAAGAATGTCTTTTTTGAAAAATATTACTTAGCACGTGCACTGGAGGTGTTTTTTTTACAGTTTTTTATAGTTATATCATTTTAATTAAACAAGGTCAGTTTCAATCACACCAGATAAGTATCCAAACGGTAAACAATTACCGTTAAGGTTTGAATGGTTCTGGTGTGTATGGTATGGTAAGAGAGGAGTGAGAGGACACACAACCCCCGTAACTTTGAGAGAACAACGCATCTGCCCGATCTAAGATAGGGTTTCAGTTATTTTTTATGCGATTGACAGATGTTCATGGGCGGCGACGATTTACCAAAATTAAAAATTTGAACTCCAATCATATTTCTGTTTCTTTACTAACTACATATTTTTTCCGTTGATGGAAACTTCACAAACCCTTTTTAACTTCTGAAATAATGAAATCAAATCAAATCATTTTTTTATATTCAAAATAGGTTCTTTACAGAGCACTTTTTTAATGTCAATACATCGACTGCCACTTAACAAGGTGTTTCATTATGGAGAAGAAGCGCATATTGTACCTTTATGCATCTACTCTTATCTTACTCTAACTGCCTGCAATCTAGTTACATCAGTTCATCTCTCACCTCTAAGTGTCGGCTTATCAGCGAAGGGGTTCCTGTACTCGGGGGGCAGTGGCGGCGTGAAGAACGCTCGGCCGGGGGGCGCATACGACGGCACCGCCCCCACGCCAGCCAGTAGCGCCGCGCCGTGGTGTTGGGGTGGCCTGTGGAGAATATTATTAAAATTAGTCAATATGTAGATGATGTTTTTACCACGCTTTTATTAGCTTGGGTTGTATGTATGTATGTATGTAACGGAATCGTTGAATTCAATTTTTACCCACTGAACGGTCCGATGAATTTAAAATTTTAAACAATTATCAAGAACCGATGACAAAACACGATTTTAATAACTTTATCCCATTCTCCTTATCAGGATTGTCAGGAATCAGGAATAACGATTTTCCTTGTGCGAATATAGCGTGGATTTTTTAGTTTTTAAACTATAATTATTATTTATAATATAGGAGTAGCAGACAGCGTGCTCCACTTGATGGTAAGTGGCTACTTCCGCCCATAGACACCTGTAATCAACCTCAGATAGGATAAGATTCCTACCTGAGTCCGGCCACAGATGCGCCGCTACCCCTGAGGACTAAGCTAGAACAGCTCGGAAAAGTATGTTTCCCTTACCACACCCTTCAAACCAGAACACAGCAGCGCTTAACGCTGCTGTTATGAAGCAGAAATAAAAGTTAATTTAGTTTGTATGTGTAAGATATAAGCGGTGCATGAACTGTAACATAGTACCCAGTTTTAATAACAAGTCTCACATATTACAAAGGGTACTTCTATTATATTCTGTATTGTTTACAAGCTAACCACAAGTTATATACAATATCCAGACGCATTCAATTAGACGCAATGAAACTACTTATTAGATCGACAGAGCCACAATAAGTTATCAAGTAGTCATTTATATTGCGAAGGACTTATTAGTCATTTGAAGTACTTAAGTGGTTTGAAGGGAGAGTAATGAGTTATTTTAGGGTCCACACACCAATCGATCGAGCGTTGATCGATGTTACCGATCAGTGGTAGAATCGTTGTCGATCGATTTGGTATCATCTTAATCGATCGACGCTAGAACAGATCAGTCGATCATATAATTTATAATCATGTAAATATAGAATTTCTAGTAACAAATCGTTTGAACTTTTACGATACGTTAATACATTTCCCAAAAGTATTTTAATTTTACCAAAATATTATGTTGTGACATAAAAGAGCAATTTTGTTATGTTACTTAACTTGTTTTCTTTTTTTTTTGATACTAAAGTGGCAAGCAACCCTGTAGTCCACCTAATGGTAAGTGGCTACTGCAGTCCATGGAGATCTGTAATCAACTCAAGATAAGACTAGATTCTTATCTGAAATTGGCTATAGATGCCTTGCTATCCCTGAAGTCTAAATTGGTACGCCTCGGTATGTCACCCTTTCCATACCCATGACACCGGAACACAGCAGCGCTTAACTGCCGTTCTTAGGCAAACATATCGCTGCTTTGCAAGAATAACAGCACCAGTCAAAATTAATTTTTCTGTTAAAGGTACGATTTAATCCAAAATATTTCCTATTTTAAGGTCTATCTGTACTGTGGTTACATATGCCTATAGCTACTCATATACTATTCATTATATATTTTCACTTATTTTAACTTAATTTATTAAAAAGATCTCGAAATAAAAACATTGTTTAATTTTAAACTGACTCCCCTGGAAAATTACGTTTTTTGAGTTGTGCCAATATTCTTGCAAAGAAGCGATATGTGTGAAGATGGTGCCTCCGGAGTCGAATCACAAAGGATTTCAATCTTAAAAATTCTTCAATCTTACAAAATAGATATGTAGGTATGCTAAACAATTCCTAGCTAAGTGACCGAAGCGTCTATTTCCATCCACATGCCTAAGTTATCAGGCTCATCAATACCTAGGTTTTAACAAACATCTGAGTCATTTGTTTATTCAATTCAGTGTTTCTACTTAGTGTTTATTTATAGGCACTATAAATTTACATACTAGGACAGTGGTGGAATACGAAAACATTTAATTTCAATAAACGGATTCCTGCGATTGCAGACTTATACATGTAGGTAAAACGCAAAGTGAATTTTCAAAATTATTCTTCTTAAGGTATACGCGCGGATTTTCTTGTATACGTTTTTAATATAGATTTTAAAAAAGATTTATATTTTATTGATCAATTACATTTTAGAAATTGATTTCGTGCGTTTAAATAGATTTTAATAGAGACAATGAAAATGTATTGTTGAGAAAATATCTATATTTTTTGATAATTTACTTAAGTTAAATTGTTATAGGTACCAGTTTGGTTAACCCATTAATTGATATGCAAAACACAATAGTATAGTATTTAGTTGGTTGCTATTGCTTGAAGGTTGTAGAACTCTTCTTGTTTCGACTCCGGAGGTACCACGCAACATATGTTAGTAAAACGTAAAAAATGGATTTTTTTTACTTTCTGTCTGTGTTTACGCAGGCTGGAATTTTGGACTACTGTACATATTTTAACGCATAAATTATGTGTTAGGCTTGTTTTCTAGATTTTTATTTTTGCAAGATTCGTAATAAAATATTCTATTCTAAAGATTGTCATTGTCCACAAACGGAGCCAGACATAAATAGACAGACCGGCCACGCTATATCAATGTTTATACGCAAATTTCTTTCGAGAATTAGCTCACGAGCCGTTGACCCGACGGCCAGCGTAACGTGACCTCCCTCCCGATGTTGCGATAAACACAACGGAGATCTTTGGCCCGATCAGCACAGAGTATGGAAATGACAGGAATTGGCAAAACGCCCACCGGCATTCTATTCATGCCTTTATTTCCCCGACGCAAACCGCATTTTAATGAAACGTATGGTAAAAATTTAACTCGAAATATTGGTATTGCGAATTTATCAGAAAATTCGAGCGAATGGGTTTGACTGCCTTTCCTGTATCGAGTATTGGAATGGGTGAAATCAGCGACAGACGGACAAATAAAATAAACATATGGTAGAAGTTTTTTTAAAGCAAGAAGATATTTCTGTGAGATACAAATATTTATGATGTCTGACTCATAGGAGCAATGAAGTGCTATATAATATTGCTTTCATTTGAAGGGTCATCAGAGGTAAGATTAGTCAATTACAGGTATGATTTCTGTCTTATTGGGATTCTATCCTATATGCAATGCTACTGAATACGAGATGGACAGGATTTTAGTGTCATAAAGTATTTCGTTTTCCAATTAAAATAATTTAATGTTTTTCAACTTTAGACATTGTTATTATCCGTAGAATGAAACTTACTAAGCGAAACTTTTACTCATGAAAACTCACGAATATTTAATTTCAGAATCCTCTCCATTTATAGAGGTTACAAAGTTATAGCACGAAATAATTCTAAGTGTGCGCTACATGTGGGAGAATGCTTCATTTCATATATATAAATATTCCGTTTTTAAAATCACATGATATTAATTTCGAACTACCGCTCCGTATTAACAATTGGCTACCCGTATCATGGTATAAAAAAGGGGCGCGCAACTGTCAACAGATCAGAAGTTGTCCAATAGTGGGCACGGCACGGTGGTGCTCTGAACTGTTTGGTATTTTGCTTGGGTGTTATTGTTACTGTGGTGGCATTAACGCTTATTCGTTTAATTATTTTAACTATAATTTTTATAAATATTGGTTAAATTAGTTGAATCGAAATACCATTGTAGATCTACCTACCGGCGCGCCCACATACATACTAACATTATTATATAATTTATTAACTCGGATGTTATTTGGAAAATAACAAAATACAAAAACTACTTTCAGTTGCAATAAACGTACAGAAATATTTATGTCTTGTAAAGGCGTGAAGAGTAAAAAGTCTGACTATTCAACACAAGATGGCGCTGTGCCAACTCCACAACGCTAGTGTTTTTATAAAAGATTATTAAATTTGTTCTGCTTGCATATTTTTAAATATCGTAATTTATTTAAATAATCTGAGTTTTTATTTAAAACATATAAAATTGATAAATAAATACTTTTACTATGTTTAAAAAAAAACAAACATGTATTTTACATCGTTAATAACTGGGTAAAATTTTTGTTTACCTATTAATTTAATAAATGTGTGTATAAAATTTATGTAGCAATTCCGTATGGTATTTATGTTGTAAACGAAATAAACCTTGGGAGTTCATGCTCATATTCATAATATACTGTTAATTTCGAAAATTTATTAACAAAATAAAAACTTCAGCACGAAGCATCCCCGAGGGGTCCGTTTAAAAGGCTGAAACAAAACCGAGTATAGTTTACAACAATAGCGTGCCAGATTTATGGACCACCGACACACTACTAGTGAATTTTATTCTGAAAATAAATGGTTTTGTAAGTAAAACTACATTTACAAACTATTAATTTTAACTCATGTTACAGTTTCCACTACTCGTCGCTAGATGGCGTTACCAATCGTTCAATGCTACGTTGATGCTACGTCTCCAAAAATATTATTTAATTTAGTTAATACAAAAGGAATATTAAAAGTATTGGAATAGAGTTACTTAATTATAGGAAATATGTCGTCAACGTTAGTCTTTTCCAGTTTGAAACAACAACAACAGTATTAAGTTTTGTAAAGTGATTGACAACATTTATTCACGAAATGAAAACTTTAAATACACAACGGGCTTCAACGAACGCTGTAACGGAGCCGGGTGTAGTTCGAAACAATAGCGCTTCAGATTAATGGGCGTCTCGCTAAACCGACACCGAGCGAATACTTTCCCGGAAATATCTTGGGCTTATACAATATAAATATAATATACTTTTTATATATTAACAAACGATTCTAACTTATTTTTTTAAATTGTATTTGTTGATAATCAAATGTGACTGTTTGTTTTTAAGATTGATCGAATAACAAACGGACATTAAAAATATAATTATTTTTAGTTATAAGTATCACATGACTTTCAATTACCCATATAGTAAAAAGGCTGTTATTTTGCCGTTACAAACAGACATATCAATTTTATTTGTGTACATATAGTTTTTTATTTTTATATTATAATATTTAACAATTTAGCCAAATATGGAATTAATTGAGAAAAGTCAATGGCTTTCATATTCGTTATCAGATAAAGGTAGGTACTTGAACTATCGACTGATAAGAAAACTCGTTACATTTTTGGCAAAAGCTTTTAGGACTGTGTGTGACATTGTATCACATATGTTATTAAAAATATTTTTTACTATAGCCGTAAAACGTTATACTCATTATTAAACTGTGAGATTAAACGCAAGAGATTTTTATTACCTACTAGATTTTTTTTAACTTTGGGGCGTTTGGAAAAAAATGAGATATTTTTGAGAAACGACAATTAAAATCGACACCATAAAGTTAGCTACAAAATCTCGCAAGTTTTGTAGGAAATGCTACAGACAAAGTAGGTAATTTTAAATTATATATTTTTTTAGGTATTATATGGTACGACATGACAAACTTTCTCTTTAACTCTCTTTCTCTCTCTCTCACACACACAGACACACTCACATACACACACACGTACACACACGGTACACCTACTATCGAACATATATAATTCACACATTTACTTACTAAAATATATGTTCTAACAATACCGTAATATTATATTCACTAACTTTTCTAACAATGTTTGCTAAACTTCGGAAAGCAATAAATTACGATTGATGGATTTATTTACAACAATTGTGACGTCATCCTCTTGTCACTTGTCTGTCCCGGGATTAATTTCCGGGATTTAAATGTTTTGACAGCAACGAATTAATATTTCAATCATGCTTAGCAAACATAAATCGGCTATTATGTTTGTTTGTAAACTGATCGGTTTGTTTAGACTTATGTGGTTCTAGGAATTATGTATTTTATAATATACTTCAAGTGCTGATGGTGAGTGTTCCCAGTAACTATTTGACCTGGTGCCTACGTCACCATTCCTCCATTGCACTCGCCGAAGGATGAAGTCCCATCCACACCAACTGGACTCGTGGCGGTCCTCCACGGTTCGGTTTGCACGACGTTCTTGTCACGGACGACGGACGTGCAAGATGTTGAATGAACTTCCTCCTGAGGTGTTCCCGGAGCGTTACGACATGGGGCTCATCAAAAAAGGTGCAAAAAGAGCTCTCCTTCAAAGCCGGTGATGCATTGGCGACTCCTCTGGTGTTGCAAATGACCATACGCGACGTTAACTACTTTCCATCAGGTAGCACGTCTGCTTTATCGTCAGGTTCAAATATTTAAAAAAAAATGGCGTGAGTGTATATGCACCAAAGTCTTTTTTTATAACAATAAACTATCTTTCCAATTTTGTATCAACATTGATCGAAATTCGTCAAACTTTGACTACTAGGAAATAGGCAAGACTACTTAAAAATTGACAAATATAACAAGACCGAATTTGTCTATTTCTGCCTACAACAAATTGACAAAGCAATCTTTCGTTGGCAAAACAGTAGATAGATTGATTATTAATCTGCGTTAGTTAGAAACAAAGTCAGATACATTTCGATGAATGTTTATAGATGTCCTAGGGCGCTCGGTAGTGAAGAAGCAAAGTTCGTGAAAAAGAATCTCTTGCATTTTCCGAATTCTTGCAAGGAATTCCAAAACCTCATTAGACGTAACGTAATTTCCACCGCTGCTACAGTTCTCACAGTTTCTGAACACGAACCGCATCGTCGTGACCGCACCGCTTTGCATAATCGCGTCTTATTTGTGTAAATGTAGCACCTGAATTAACTAGGAACTTAGCGATGTTAGGGACGGGTTTCGAATCCCGGGGTAAGTTAAGGTAAGTTCGATTTTTCATCTTGTAATAAACGACTTGCTTTGACTGCAAAGGAAACTTGTTGAAGAAGTCTACGCGCCTAAGTGTTTTATGAAGATTTTAAAGTTATGCAGACAGCAGTGATATTAAGATCAACTTTATTGGAGGACGTTAGAGGTCGGGTTGAAATTTTACACAAACCAAATTTTTCGATGTTATATGACCTTACCCTCCTCATTTTGAGAAGAGATCCGTGCCCCGCAGTGGGTCAGTTATGGGTTGTTGATGATGATATGAATTTTGCTTACGCTTTTTTTTTATTAAAGATATCATCTGAATCTTACCTTTCTCTTTACCTTTAAAATCATAAGGGCGTATGAAACAATGCACGGGCTTTTGACCACATTGATTTCCAAAATTATGTTTAACTTTCATTCTCCGTAACATCTTCAAAACTCAAACTAATCAAATTATGTAAACAAACAGCTAAGTTCAGTGGAAGTGGAGCCATTCCTTGCTTATCCAAACTTTCTTTATTCAAATGAGAGTGCATGGTCACTTGGCGAAGTTGTGGTGTGGACTTTGGACAGGAAATTAGACCCAAAGTTATCTTTGAAGATGTTAGAACTCTTCGGGGTTCCGAGGCATCACCGGCGCATCTATTTTTGCCAAAGAAATTCTGTAAAGTAGAAATAGATTGGGTTGGGGGAGCGTATCTACAACTTATTACCAATTGGTAATAAGTAAAAGACTGTCTCGGAAAAATTATGTATCCCTTACCACACTTCTTAAGCTGGAACACAGCAGCGCTTAACGCTGCCGTTATTAGCAGAAATAGGTGTAGCGGTGGTGCCTCCTGATTCGAACTACCTTCAGTATGCCAAACCACAACGACATATTTAAGCAATTCTCACTTGTATATTTATACAAATAAAGCCTATAACTTATTATTTACACCATCTTGAATTTAAGGCTGTGTAGCCTTCAAATTGACAGAACTGATTGATGGATAGAACTCACTGGATAAATGGTATTCGAGATTTCTTTTACACACCCTTTTTCGATATTGGAATATTCCAAACTCAATATTTTCCCTTCAACTCTGACATCTAAAAGGGTGGGAATATATCTGGTTTTATCTGGATTTCAGCTTCGTAGCGCCGATATGAATTTTTTATAGTTTGTAGAGTATGCAAAGGTTTAGGTCATGTAGAGACGACATGCCGTGTTTGTTTAATTATTTATAAGAAAGAAAAAGATTTTAAATATTAATTTTAATTTGAAAATAAAAGGATTTCAAAGTATTTTGTTCGATACCCAAAAGTATTTTTATTTTCATAACAATTTATGTGTCTATTTGTTTGTAGTAGTAGTTTGTCGGTACTAATTAACTTTAAAAGGGCTGAGTTAATTTTGATGAAACTTTAATGAAACCGGGAAAAGATTTCACAACATTAACAATCGGAGTAGGTACTTTAAAGGGTAAAAGTAAATCTAATGAGACCCTCCAACTTAGTCTTCAAAGACAGATACAGTATTTGTGGTAAAAAATATTATATTTGGAGTTAATAACAGATCTCTACTCAGAGAGCTATCCAGCAACTCCAGACATAATGGGTGGCCACTGACACTCGACCCATTATCAGTTGGAATGCAATCTCCATTATTACTTCTATTTCGTAAAAAAACATAAATATCTAACCTAACCTAACCTAACTAACTAAATACTACTCTCATAGAAAGGTCAATAGACCTCATAATCTCTCAGAGCTGTCCATAAATAAATTCACAAGCAACTCCACCGAATTAGAATGAACTTGTAAATAAGTCGAAAGTCGTTTTCGCTAATTACAGACGTTAATTACGCTTCATGTTGAATGTGACTGAGAAGTAAATTGTAAGGAAACGAAAATAAAGTTATTTTAGAACATTTTTCAAGAGAGGGCTTTGTTCGTGTAACGGGTTCCGTATAAATTTTTAACAGACTTCAAAAAGGAGGTGGTTATCAATTCGGCCGGTATCTTTTTTTATGTATGTACACGAATTACTCCGCCGTTAGTGGAACGATTTTAACAAGTCACTTAAAAATAGAATCCAAATGAGTTCTTTAAAATAGTTCTCAAAGGTGTGTAACGTCTATCAATTCGCACTTCCTAAACCCCGCTCATACTGAGAGAAGATCCGTGTCCAGCAGTGGGACAGTAAAGGGTTGACGAATGAACGTGAATATAATTAGGTGCGCATAATCGTTCGATTTACAAAATTAAGCAACAGTGGACTCGGTCGTAAATCAGATGGGTGACCACAAGTGGTTAAGGACGCTTTCATGCTTCGTTATTGAGTATGGATGGCATGTATCCATCTCTTGTGGATAACAGTGGGCATAAAAAGGGCTACAGCAATGGACTGGGATCAACATAACATCAGTACCCTTAGTATGAGTTTTTACGTTTTGACCAAACAGACTGTTTTTGTATTTGTTTACGTATTTCCCATACATTTCCAATCAGTTCTGATACAGTCCGCTAGGGGCGCTGATTGGAAATGTATGGGTAAATATGTAAACAAATACAAAAAACAGTCATTTTTGTAAATACGTAAAAACTCAAAGTAAGGGCACAGGACTGTTACACCCTTGCTACTAAACCAATTTAAATTCTCCCTTAAAAGAGTTTAATAATTAATAAATAAAACCAACCCCTAAAGTTAAGCGATTCATTAGACGCCTTTAGCAACCCTTAAGTTTTTAACCGAAAATCAATTAAGATATTTCGCGGGGATCTCCAGTCTCCTAATTCCGTGGCATAAATTAAATCATTACCGTAAATACGGTTTAAGGGCTCCTTAAACTTCAGCGTCGTTTACATAAAAGTTTGATCCGCTTCAAGCCGTTCAATTTAGGGCTGCCACTACAAAAAGTATGTTGTTTGTTCTTTTATGTAATCTAGTATAAAACGAGCATGCAGTCAACTGATAGTAACTGATAGTAAGTTGCTATGTCGCTCATGGATATCTGTAATCAATCCCTTAAGATTAGAGTTCTATCTGAAGTCAAACACAGATAAGTTGATACTTTTGCGGACTAAGTTGGAATGCCTCGGAATATAATGTCTCCCTTACTATTGTTACTAGGCAGAAACAGCTGTGGTGGTGGGGTAGTGCTTTCGAATAATGATACAAAATCTTATTTTCTTCAATTTTTCAAATGTCTTTTGTTAAATGTTTTCTAAAACGTGCCACCCCTGATTAATTCCATAAAAACGCGTAAACCCGACAAGCTATTAGGAAAGATAATGGTAGGTGACTCGGGGATTTAAACCCGGGACCGCTTTTAATGTTTGTTTTCGAATCACTGAATATAATTCCATTGTTTTATCAACCGGCTCACTGGCTAGGAGACGCCAATGGCCAGTTATGAACTCTATATTTTCAATTTTTTTTTAAATTAAATTTTGTCTGTTACTTTCTGTTTTGAAGGTTGTGGTAAGGGTGACATACATTTCCGAGGCGTTCCAGCTTAGCATCTTATCATATCTAGGGTTGATTGCAGATGACCATGGGCGGCAATAGCCACTTACCATCAGGTGGACTGCATGCTCCTCTGCCATATAGGAGATATTATAAAAAGCGTCAGGCGCGGGTTGTAACATACAAAATAATGTTCTTGTAAACAATGTGTGTGGGATTTATATCTTCGGTAACACGACCACTCAGATACAGGCAGTATCTGTCTAATTATTGTAAACATACCATAACATTCAAAAGAAGAGGAGAATAATATCAATAGTGTACATTTAATAAAGAGTAACAATAATATTGGCTGAATAAACTGAACTTCGCCGCGCTTTTACATAAAAAAAAAATCAAAAAGTTTACCTCGGCTTGTGATACGTCGGGTTGCTGTTAGTCTTGAGTATGTCGGCGTTCGGGACGGACGTCGGCAGCGCGTGCTCTCGCTCCAGTTCGCTCTCATAGCTCTCTAGTGGAACGTGCTTGCCGGGCAAAGGGTCCGCTGTGGACAAAAATTAAAAAAAAAATAAACAAAACATTCATATAAAAACATAAACTTAATAATAAACTTTTGTGTTTTTATCATTTTTTTTTCAAAGTTTCATAACCCATTTCTATCCCACTACTGAGTTTGGTTTCGTATCAGAATAAGCGTTTGTATAACTTGTAGCTATCACACACTATATAGAACATTTGTTTTCTGAAAATTCTCAGATTTATATATTTTTCTACGAGATATCATCTCCGTCACTATTATCGTAAATTATAATTCGTAATTTATATTTCATAAGGATTAAAATATCTAGTAGTCTGCCGATTTAATAATAACTGAAACCTTTTTATGCCCCACACCTGGCCATGGTTCTCTACTAATTGGAGAGCCCTCTAGCGTCATCATCTAAAGAATGATGTAGAGTTAATAATAGTGAACGATAACACAAAACCTTCAGTATTACACTTTAATATTTACACAAAACGGAACATCCTTTTACCGCATAAGGCTCTATCTTCCAACAATCTACAATATGTGTACATACACAAACCCTTACTTCACATATTGTTCCTCGCATATTGGATATCGTATGAAGCCTTGTGTCGGTTAAATTGTTATACATTTTGGCTCTGTTCTAACCGTAGCAATCTAGGATATGAAAGACTAACGTTATTAATAACCAATCTATCCAATGTTTTGTCTACCAAAGATCGTTTAACAATTAATGCTTGCTAGAAATTGTTTAATTCCGATTTTTTATACACATAATTTTATTGTGATTCAGTGCCCATATACGTTTATTATTTCTATTGCATAAAATTAAAAAAAATATATTAATTAGATTTTTTCAATAAGTATTTCTATATAAGCAAAACTTAAAAACTAACCTATCTTCCTAACCTAACCTACCTAACAAACAAAAAAATCAAATCACATCGCAAGTTATAATTGCAACATTCAAACCGACCGAGTTAAATTCTCAGTAATAATTACTCAACCGTAACATAAACAGCCAAGCATACACAATTATATACAAATTATATGTGTGGATGCAACGAGGAAAGGGTATCACGTTCAACTATTTGCGTTTCTCACGAGTTATCAAATTCTGAGTTCACTGGAAGAAATCGCGTTTAAGGCACTTGTTCTACTGCGATACTGAAGCGATATGCTGTAAGTATTTCTCGCTTACAAAACATGGGTAAAAACTGTCGGTCTACAACGGTACAACACGGTAACAAATAGTAAACCACGCTACAAACACGATAAATGTGTAGAGGTGCTGGCAAATATAATTTGACGCCAATTTGTCACAAAGATTGTTACTTTTGATACGTGATTGCAACTTGCAAAATTTCATAATAAAAAGTACTTTTGAGAGTCAGTCAACGATGATTGCTTAATGATAACTTTCAATTCTTCTTAATTAATAGGTAGAAATCTTGAGTGTTTTCAGGCTTCGCAAGACATTAATCTGATTATACCAGTTTTAATCACATACGAGAATCTTTGTTGGAACACATATGACAAATGCTTAGGCCGCTAATTTGTATTTTATATTTACCATAAATCGACAATTAAAAGCTTACATCTCGCTTAATAAAAAGAAAGCCATTCTCACAAATGTGACTATTTACAACCATATCTTCATTATAGCTCGCTACTTTCTCTCTTCGTCAACTATAAGACACATACCTAAGATAGCCTCTATTGTTCTTAAAACGGACGGTCAATAGAACATTGTTGCCGATCCAGATTTCCGATGATACTGACTGCTTGATACTGTATATGATAATTGAATCAAGATGTTCCTCCTTAGCATCATTTAAGATGTCTGACATCCATGAACAATTTTCAAAAACTTTTTTAAAAACCTCATAATTTTCACATGTTTACACCTATTTCTACTTACAATAGCAGTGTTAAGCGCTGCTGTGTTCTGGTTTGAAAGGTATGGTAAGAGAGACATACTTTTCCAAATAGGTCCAGCTTAGTACTCAGGGGTGGCGGCGCATCTGTGGCCGACCTGAGGTAGGTATCTGATCTAATTCGGGGTTGATAACAGAGTCCATGGGCGGCTGAGCCACTTTCCATCAGATGGACTGCATGCTCTGCTACTCCTATAATATAATGTATCAGACGTATAACCTACACATCTCACTATGTTTTCCTTCACTATTTAATTACACTAAACCAGGCTATCACAGCTTCACAAAGTTTATTTATAATCCACACCCTATTAATATTTGTAGACGACACATTGAGGCCCCATTGTTCCTCAAACGCTAGGCCAATAGTATTTTGTTACATGATGCGGAATTCATAAGCTTCTCTTTGTACCGCGACCTAGTTCCGCTGATTCTGTGTTGAATTAACGACTTGCTGTATGTCAAGAGAAAAGAGATAAGCTAATGCGGATTTTGACTATTTATCTTACTTTGACAAAAGCCGATATATAAAAAGAAAGAAAGATAAGATCTCGATAAATCACGAATGAATAAATCAACCAAATTACGAGTTAATAAATACTAGAAGTTGTCAAATTTCGAATATCGGGTGGTGGGCAAAATTGCGAGAAAACCTGATCGAATGCAGTAATGTTATGTGGATGTGAAGGAAAAGTGAAATGTTGAAGCGTTTTTGGAATGGAATGGAAGTAGAAAATAGGTAGTATGCATGCAGGTAGTAGTTACTATCGCGCAATTTTTGTCGGTTTAAGATATGTTGCCTAATAATGGAATCAAAATCCTTTTTTGGAATTGCTAGTTGTGTCGTGGATAGCATTAGTTTTTACTGATTTGGGTCACGGATTTCGTGCAATCATTGAGACTAAAGTGGAATTTTTCACGTATTTGCTTTATACTCATGTGGTATTGCATGATGCAAAGAACACAAGGCCTTCCAATTTAGTTCTTTAGAATTAGGAACGAAGTAATGAAATCCTATTCAATATGGAATTACTTACAGTATTAATGAACGGCAATAATGATGATACCGTATTTGCTACTTAATATTACATCGCTTTATATACAACAGGCACCTAAAGTGCGGCAGATCGCACACAACAATTGCAAAGTGTTTTCTCTCTTCAGCGAACGTAATTGGGTTGTTTATTGTACTCCATCATCACAAGTGGAACTTGGCATGTTTAAGAATTTCTTTGATTAAATTAATGTTTGGATCAACAAGAATTTAAAGAGACTGTAATGGCACCACTGTCACACTTATTTTTCCTTAACAACAGCACCACTGGTGTATCTTGGTCTAGATTTTTTTGATTAAATTAATGTCTGGATAAACGACTAAATAAAATTGGATGATATTCCAATGGCACTAGTGTAACACCTATTTTTGCAATAGTGTTGGTGTGTCTTGGTCTAGATTTTGTCGATTAAATAAATGTTTGGATGAACCAAATTACATTATCATCAATTTCAGTGGCACCACTGTCACATATATTTTCCCTAATAACAGCAGTGGTACGCGCTGGTGTCTTGGTCTAGATTGATTGATTAAATTAAGATTTGGGTCAACAGACTAAATTATGTTTGGTTCAATATTAGCAGCACCATTGTAAGACCCATTTTTACGTAACAGCAGTATTTAAAACACACACCGGGATTTCATATATGAAGTATTATGTATGAAAAGATATTAGTATTATTACTGTAAAAATATATCCAATATTTTTTTAAGAAAAACAAATTTGATTTTTAAAAATATTTCTACATAAATATTTTTAGAAATATTTTTACTCATTCATCTCATTAAAACTAGCCCAAACAGTACAGACATTTGGAGAAAGTGGCCAGACGAAGCCGCCATCTTAGATTTGCTTCGTCAAAATGTCTAGAATTGGTTTCGGTAAGTGGAACTTTTAAATTGGTATTTAACCGTTGATTGGTTATTGACATGGAATGCCTCGTGTGCCAGATACTGTCGATATACTCCCTATGTAATGTACCGAGAGTATACGAGATTAATACTAAAAAAGGAAAACAATAATATAGTCTCGAAATATTTACTGTATTTATTTATGTATGTGGCAAAATGGCGGCCATATTAAGTAATAGGTATCTATTTTGTACTTATATGAAAACATATTAGTGCATTTTGAAGGTATTAATTAGTATTTTTTATTATATGTAGTAGTTAGTAAAAAACATCGAATGCTTAGAAATATACTCCTTCAAACAGAACACAGCGTAGGTGTGGTGGTGGTGTCGCCGGAGTCGACCAATTATGCTAATACGGTTAAAATGCTATCAAGAATCTACTGATACATTTTGATTAAAATCATTTGCAAATAGGTATTGCAAATTTTGCCAATGACCTCTGATATCACTAGTGGCCTGACCTAGATGTATAGTGCTAATTTTATGCAAATACTCAGTCAGAGTCAGTGGTATTAATTATTATAACTACGCGGTCTTATACTGGTCTGACATGCAGAGATCCGGGTTCAATCCCTGACATTTAATTTTGATTTAGATTTCCGTTATGGGTTCGGGTGCTTGTGTCTTTGTGTGTGTAAGATTATACAAACTTATTAATTGATAAAATATAATTGGTGTACTTATTTAAGTCATTTTAGTATTTACAATTTTGGCCAATGATATAAGACTAGTTATAAAAATAGTATTGTTTTGGAATATAGAAGTAGCGAAGGTACCTGATAAGTTGCCCCTGCCACCCATAAGCATCTGTAATGTAAGGCAACCCCATATAGGATAATAATAATAATCATTTATTTCAGAATTAGATTCCATATTATAAAAATTAAGATACCTACACGAGGCCAACCAAGGATGCGTTGCTAAATTATGATACATCGTATCCAACTGAGGACTAAATTATAATACCTTATTGTTGCCTGATGACTAAATTAGAATGCCTCATTTATAACACGTTTTGTCCCCTCAAAGACTAAATTACAACGCCACGCCACTGAAGACTAAATTAGAATGCCTCATTTTTTTCATACCACTCATATTTCTAGCATCTAATGAAATGGCCAATGACCCAACCAAGAAAAGTAGGTCTGACGAGAATAGCAATAATTTAATTATTGGGTACAATTAGAGCTGTGTAGAGTTCGCGGCTTGCGGTTGTAGAGCTGCCAGAAAAGTTGGAAAACGTAAACAGTAAAGTTGCCAAATTTTTAACTCTAGTTCCAAACTCTACTGTGCTTGTAAAAGTTCGGCTGAAGTGTTTAAAGCTCCGTTCAAACAAAAGCGGGCAGACAGCGTTTGAGCTGTCTTCAACAAACTGTGAAACAGTTTCCTTTATATTGCGGCGAATGCGGTATTTAGTCGATCCTAATGCTAATTTGCGCCTAAAGCGTTATAAATTATTATTAAAGGCTGCATCCACTGATCATACTCCTTTTCAAGGACAGTAAGTTTGAATTACTTTCATTTGAATTACTTATCTGTAACTGTAATATTTTTTTTATAGAAGTCCTACTTGCAATTGACCATAGATGTATTTTACACGTGTGTAAAAAAATCGTGTAATTTATTTTTCTGTAACTTTTATGGACCAAACTTTGCAAAGTTATCATATGTATATATGCAAAACTAAAGTAAGATGCTGACTTGAATGTGTGAAAAAAAAAACATTTTTTTCACACACACTGTACTCCCACTTAATTTGATTTAAAATAGTTAACCATTAAACGGATGGGTTAAGGTTCCGATCTTAGATAATAATATAAAACGCCTTGAAAAACTAACTAAATTATCACTTTAAAACAGATGCTGCTATAAACTGCTATGCATCATAGAAATGCATTGGAAAACTACTTGAAAGTTGATTCATATATCATTTAGGTACCATTACCCAACAAACGATTCACTTTCCTATTCACTACTTTTAAAATCCAAACGGTACTAACAGCGTATGATATGCGTTAATAAAGAAAGGATATATAAATGGTAACCTGTCAATATCCGCTTCATTGCAGGGTGGTTTTTAGCTGACTGTGGAAGGTAATGTTTTTCGAACGTATGTGTCACTCTTTAACACATCTTACAGCCCTCCCTAATGATATGACGGATTTTAACATACATAATATATGAAGTGTCGCTGGATTCGATTAAATTGCACAAGTGGTATTTCTTGTCAGTTAATTATTTTTAACCAGCCCATTTTGTACAATAAATACTAGATATTATTTATTTTAATTGATATATTGACTAACATAAGTATTGTCGTTGAATTCATTTAAATTGCGGAAGTGATATATTCCATTTTAGTTGTTTATTTTAAACCAGCTGTTTTTTTTACAAAAAATACTATATTTTATTTATTTTACTACATATATTAAAATTTTCTTTTAATACGTATTTATCAAAAGATAAATTTATTTGTTGATGTAACAGATTAGTAAGTGCCTGGCCATTTGTAAGTCTACTCTTTAAAAGTGTGATCAATAGTGATTAATTCATCTTCGGTGACTCAAGCTATGCGCCTGCGCACGACTGTTGAATCATCGCTGGTTTTTGAACGGTTACCTTTGTTTATTTTTTTAATGTACCTAACTTAGAGTAATAAAGCATAGAGTGAGCCTTTTCAGGTAAGAACAGTAGAAGCAGGTAAGAACACCTTCACTTTGCACGGTAGATACTGTGTACTAACATAATTTAAGTTCAAGTTAAATTTAAATCATTTCGTGCCTGGGTTCGCTATTTTGGTGAAAGTTTGTCCGGTTTGACGGGTATGGTAAGGGAGACAGACTTTTTCGAGGCGTTAGCCTCAGGGGTAGCGGCGCATCTGTGGTCGACCTCAGGTAGGAATATCTAATCCTATCTGGGGTTGATTACAGATGTCCATGGGCGGCAGTAGCCACTTACCATCAGGTAGACTGCATGCTCGTCTGCTACTCCTATATTATAAAAAAAAGCTGCAAAAACGGGTAGTATTAAGTAGTAAAGATTAGTAATGATTATTATTAACTACTAATGATTAATTGATTACATTTCACAACTAACCCAGTATTTTATACTTGCTATTATAATGAACAGTAAGTAACAATTCTGTTTTATCTAGAGCACATCTGCCTACAAATCATACCAAAGCGTTCTATATTAGCACTCTATGTTAATCTTTACTCCGATTATATTTTACCTATATATACTGTTACCTCTTTGTTTACAAATTTTGTCTTGGCCTGTCATTTTTTTGTTTATCGCAATTAATTTAATGAAGATGTAAGGTTGATTACTTTGAGTATCCGTTAGTTTTTGTATGAGTGGGATGGGATAATCATACGAATTTGATTGCTATGCTTATCTTTAATTATGTTTCGGGTGTCGGTATTTTTTATTTGGTAGTATAACTTAATACAGTAGGTAATATTTTTTTATTGTACATTATGTAATTAATACTTAGTTCTATTTTAATTGTTAGAGTATTTTCTTATTTCTTTTAAATATTTTTAGGGTAAAATGAAGAGATAAACTTTGTGGTCTTCACGAAAATCAATATAGGTAAAAAATGATTTGAACTCTTAATTTTTTTATATTTGAAAGGAGCAGGGGAATATTTTCCGGTAGAGGGAAAGAGCTGAAAAACTGGGCACAGGCCATTAGTAAGGCAAAAAGGGCAAGTAAAATGTGAAATCGAGGGATACAAACATCTAAGATATAACATTTTCATGACTTGCAAATTCCTTTCGTTTTATTATTGTATGACATTTGTATGTCTGTGGCTGGAAAGTCTATTTAATTATAGGTCTACTTTTACTTTTATTAAAATCTTCTTTATTCGACGTTGAAAGAAAGAATTGATTCTTTGTTATATGTTTTCATTCAGATATTTCTTTAAAGTATTACCTATGTTATAGTATTTAAAGTATGGGAATTATTTCAAATAGAAAATATTTTAGGTTATATGAATCCCTCAATATTTTACTTTCTATGAGATACCGTTAGATGGGGTTACAAGAACGATTTGTTTAAATTACTTGATACCTTTGATAGCAATGGACATTCAACGGCTATAGATAGTGAACTTGACATAATAATAAACAAACTAATTACATTAAGTTATATCTTTATAAATATATTTCTTATGTGGGTGTGTATGTTACTGAACTCCTCCTAAACGGCTGGACTGATTTTGATGAAATTTGTTGTGTGTTCAAGGGGACTTAAGAATGGTTTAGATTAACAATTTAGCCCGTGGGAAAAGGTTTTTTAATTAATTTTTAATTCGTAAGTAGTTATACAATCGGAAACTATGCATTTGATCAAGTGATGATCTTTAGCAAAGTTGTTGTCCAAGAGCCCACGAGGATTTGGGAGTTGGTAAGACCAATTTTCGATAGATGGCACCAGTGTCACTCCAATGCAGGTACAAATTTTCGGTATTATGTATGTCATATTATTTCTCTAAAATGCGGACGAAGCCGCGGGCACCACTAGTATATTTATATAAAGATAGGTCCGTCCGTTCGTCCCTATTCTCCCATCAACAACCTTGATAACTTTAATGAGCCACACAAGTCAATGTACAATTCCCTTTCAATTAGTAAATCAATTGGAGGGCTATTAATTCAAGTGTTCCGGCCAGACAGTGCGGGTTTGAACGAATCAAATGAATCACTGATAATGGATATCGGTTGTTTTTTTGGAAAATTTTCAATTTTACTCAATTTACTGTTTGACTGTAACATTATTACATCTATTTTAAAGTATTTGGTGTTGTATAAAATAGGACTGGTGTGCTTCGTTTTGGTGGAAGAGCATGTATGCCGGCTGGCTTTTTAGGGTTCCGTAACCCCTACGTAAAAAACCCTATTACTAAGCCTTCGCATTCTGTTTGTCTACCACAGAGCTCTATCTTTTGAACAGTAATAAATAGATACCTATTTTTTTCTAATATTTAAGTACTTCAATACATAGGCATACAAAAGTATCCCAGTTTTTCCCTTAATCGCAAACAATTAATTCCTAATTCAACTTAACTAACAATTCTGACCTGGGATTCAAACCTTAGACCTCGAAATTGACCTATTTCGAACTAGGCTATCACACATAATGTATGTATGTTTTATTAATACCCTAAAGGTATTTTCTCGTACCTGCCCTGTTTTCGGAGTTTTCAAAAATTCATAGCACGTCGTGCTGGCGTCGCGACGCTCAGTTATATTGTTACGATTTATTTTTAGCGCTACAAAAATAAGAACGATATAGTTTTTAACGTTTTCTACGTTAGTGGGATTGTGCTTTTATTTTTTTGAAAATATTTTAGTGTTGTAATGAGTTGGTATTGTGATTCATTGTGAATTATATTTATAACAATGTATATTGCATAGCTATAGCGCTAAAAGCTGGGAAGCTTTATATTGGAATCAGATACAACCTTTTTTTAAATATTTGTCAGTATTTTTTTTTATTAATTAGTTAAGTGGCAAATGAGCATGCAGTAGGTCTGATACGGGTAGGAGTTCCACCTGAAATCTGAAGAATCGTCGCCACTTAACTAACTTAAGAACTAAGGTGATCGCATATGTATAATTTTTTGTAGTTCGACTCTGGCGGTACGACCGCCACACCCATTTCTCATCGATAACCCGCGTGGCGGAGCGGTCACCATACCGGTCTGACGCGCAAAGGGTCCCGGGTTCGATCCCCGGCCAGACTGATATCTAAATAATGAATTTAGATTTCTGTTTCTGGGTCTGGGTGTTTGTGTATTTGTCTATGTGTGTGTCCATGGCACCCACGACACAGGGAATCCTAATGTGGGGCTGTGAGTGTAAAAAGCGTTAAAATATTGCTCAATATTTCTGCCTAATAACAGAAGTGTTAAACTCTGCTGCAGTTTGATGGGTATGGTTAGGGGGACATGCTTATCCGAGGCGTTCCAACTTAGTCTTTAGAGATATCAACGCATATGTGGCCAACCTCAGGAAGGAATCTTATCTGGGGTTGATTACAGACGTCCATAAGCGGTAGTACGCGGCACGCACATACTATCAGGTTTGCAAAAAAACTAGATAAAAAAACGTTAACACAACTCCGTAGTCCTAATTACCATTACGTTGTCATTTCTAGTTTTCTTTCCGCCATTTTTCCTGAAAAGGCCGTCCGACCCCGAGCTTAAATAAATAAGGGCGGTAAGCTAAAGGAATGTAAATTCGAAGGGCAAGGCCCTTTCTTGAAATATTCGGACACCAGGATATAAATTATATAAAAGGAAGCAAATACATTATTTATGTACGGAACTTTCTTTTTTTCTTATAACATTTACACTTTTTTCATTTACATCGACAGGCGTAGAGCGTGTCAGACGCGTGCCGTGGCAGACAAATAGTATTCTTCTATATAATGTGTATTGACTTATTTATATTTAACGTAAGACAGCTGCGCTAGTCATTAATATTTATGGTGTAGCAAAAATTCTAGAAATATATGGCTATAGAAATATATGTTTTTGTCTGCCACCAGCCGTGTCTGATATGTCCAATGTCTGTATACAAACAAAAACAATAAACGGAGCTGTAGATACAACTTTTGATGACCCTCGTGGCGGAGCGATCACCATACCGGTGTGACTCGCAAAGGGTACCAGATTCGATCCTTGGCCAGATAGACATATGAATGATGAATTTGGATATCTTTTCTTAGTCTGGGTGTTGGCTAATTCATCTTTGCGAGTGTCGATGGCATCCACGACACAAGGAATCCTAGTATGAACTGTGAGTGTAGAAAGCATCTTTTTTCCGTCTTGTATTTACAATATATGGATTCAAAGTTGCCTTATCACACCCAGAACAGATAAAATAATTCCGTAGACATTTGCCTGGCCGGGGATCGAATCCTGAACCCTCCACATCAGCCCACTACGAGATCAAATATTAAATTTAAGTTACCAATGAATTTAAACAAAACAATGATGGAATAACTTTGAATACAATATACCGGCTCAATCAACATTACCGTAGGTCGACTGTCCGCCATTTTGTCGAAAAGGCCTGCCCTCGTCTTCGTTTAAATAAATAAGAGCCCTAAGAACGAAATGTAAATTTGAAGCAAGCGTTCCCGTTTCAAGTGTTCAAGAATGACTTATATAGACGTGTTTGGTGTTTGTCTTTTTGTATGTCACTTAACTCTTTTTATATATTGAACAGATTTTTTGATAATTGTCTTTGTAAATTTGACAAGCTTTGGAGGTGGTAGGAAAGGCAAAGGTGGCAGTCCACCTAATGGTAAGTGGCTACTGCCGCCCATGAACATACTTATGTAAGATCTTCCAACTTAGTCTTCAGGGGTAGTAACGCATCCGTTGCCGATCTTCTAGTCTCCCTTACCACACCCTTGAAACCGGAAGACAGCAACGCTAAACACTGCTGTTATTAAGCAGACATAGGTGTGACGGTGGTGTCGGCGGAGTCAAACTGCGAAGGGTTCTAACACCTTTTATAAATCAATACAAAATCCTTACAAGTGGACCCACAGGCACAAGTTAGTGAACTTACGCTACAAATAAATTATTTGTGGAACTTCTTATTCTAGAATCTTTCAGGGGAATGTATGGATATTACGTGAGACGTTTCGTAAGCCATATGTTAGGTACCTACGAGTATTTATGTAAGGTTGACACTAGAGAATTTGATACGAGTTTGGTGTTCAAATTATATCGTTTAGGTACAGAGGCTGGTGAAGTTTCGTTATAAGTCTGAGGATCTTATGTAATAGAGGTTTTTAATAAGTGATGTTGGGTTTGTCTTTTTAGGGTTCCCTACAGAAAAAAAACTGTCTTATTTAAGTCATGCCATGAGTTTGTAACTTAACATTGAATGTTACTGCTACTTTTAAAGATTTTTTTTAATGAAAGAAATGCCCGTTGAAAAAATGTTAAGGTAGACATTTGTAAGAAGATCAAATAAAATACCAAAAGTAATAACCTACCGAGAATCAAAATTTTATCATTTGTAGTATGCAGAAGTTCTTTAATATCCAATTTTAATAGGTATTCTTCTTTTATTAGGCAAATCATTGGACAGACTGATTATTAATAACGGGAAAAGTAAGTCTATTTCTATTTCTATCATCGATAGCCTATTTCTATTTCTGCCTTCGGTTATTTTTGCATTAGAAACGGATGACGTTGCTGCCATAAGCGTGCTACTACTAATTCAAAATTTCGAATCCACCAACAACATTTACTATGAAAAATATGGACGGAAAACATCCAAAACATTTATCAGCCGAAATTGGAGACAATATGAACATCAAAGGGACACCATCAAATTTTTATCTTTGAACCAAAATAAATAGAGCATGATTTAGGAGACCAATTATCAGTTTTGAACTCAAAGGAAGTGTTCGCGTCAGATGGCCCCATTAACCCTGAGATTTCAAGTTAGGTAGGTGTACGACCAACGGCGAGTAACTAGTAAGCTATGAAGTTAATTCTATATTTGTATATTTAAGTTGACCATAAATTCCTTTCTGTCCTCGGTTTAAGCACAAAATATTTAAGTGAAGGTGGTCAAACCCTTAGTTGTTTGACAATCGATATCGAGGGCATCACAGTCACAACCATTTCTGCCTGTTCCTGTGTCAACTTCCGTGTTAGGTTTGAAGAACGGGTTAAGGGAGATACACTTGTATAAAAGACATTTTAAATTTAATCCTCAGAAGTAGCAATATGGGCTTGCTTCGTCTTGTAATCTGGACTCAATATATTATTTTACGAGTATTTAAATGAATGTCAAAGACTGAACCCGGGACCCTCTGCATACTAGATTGGATTTCCGCTAATTACGTTATTACGAGAAATGCAGATAAAACCACAAATTTAACTAAAATAATTTAACATATTTTATATACGTTCCTTCTTAAAGCTATAATATCGTTACTCGCCTCACGTTAGCGATACAACAAGCGACTAACCGAAGGGTTGAAGTTTCATGGAGGATTTATCAGCCCAAACCATCAGTTGCGCGACATATAACGGGATTTTGATAAATGTGGAAGTCATTAAACTTAACCTATTGTCTTCCATCTATTTCGGTTAGATAACGTCATGGTTACTTGAGATGACAGTTAACGATGTTGGGTTAAACTAAACGTATTAGATAAGGGTATGGTAGGTATACAATATTGTTTTGGTAACTGATTGAGGTTTATGGGAATAGGAATTGGAATCGGATAGTGAAACAAGGATAAGTGTTAGAGTACCTAATTGGTTTAGGGGCCCTTTTTTTTTAAATATAAATATATAAAAGTACATAAATCTTATACTTTTACGAGGTTTACAACTTAATAATCAATTGTTTAGAAATAATGTAACAACGCTCAATCTATACCACTATCTATAGTTTGCTTACCAAAGGGTAAGCAAACTTTGTGCATACTAGAAATCTTTATCCGTTTGACGAGTTCTAGTATGCGCAAATTGTAAAATTTCGATATTTGTCGCAAAACATTAGATCGATCGATTATGAACAACGGGCATTACTGTAAATTGAAAAATCTTCGACCATTGGTAGGTAATTTGAACAGATAGAGTATCAATAACTGGCGTTAATCTATGGGTCCATTACTAATTGGGGATCATAACGACATACTTACCAGCAAGTGGACTTCATGATTTACTTATAAAAACAACATCGTCATTGCAGTTTTTTACTACATGATCGCCTTATTTTAGTCACCAGCAAGTGGACTGTTGATTTAGTTGATTTTATCTACATGAAGATCTAAAATAAATTGCCATAACAAACAATAAACTTAAACATATTATTTCTACATTGAGTTTACAAAGCGAAAAAGAAACAAATTTGGGTAATAATTTCGAATTACCTCCATACCTTGCTCGGTCATAAATAACTTTTCCTTCTAACAAATAAGTAATAAATAACAGATATTCCAACAATAAACAAAACGAAGCCGAACATGTTAATCGTGACGTTAGCATCAATATCTATACACTAGGCACGAACAATGGGTAAAATATGGGAATCGCAATAAATGACAGTGCTAATAGAATACCGGCATTGTTTCACCACGAGAGATTAAAGCTAATAGAAGTTTGTTATAATATAGGAGTAGCAGACGAGCATGCAGTCCACCTAATGGTATTACTGCCTTCCATGGACATCTGCAATCAACCCTAGATAGGATTAGATTCCTATCAGAGGTCGGCCATAGAAGCGCCGCTACCGCTGAGGACTCAGCTGGAACGCCTCGGAAAAGCATGTCTCCCTTACCACACCTGTCAAACCAGAAGACAGCAGCGCTTAACTCTGCTGTTATAAGGCAGAAATAGGTGTGGCGGTGGGGCCGCCGGAGTCGAACCATAGACGGTTCTACCACCTTCACACACACATGTTCGTCACAGGTTGTAATGCCCAAAAACTATGTTCAAATGTTTCGTATAAGTAGACAGTTCAAATCACAACACAGCAGCGCTAACTACTATAAGTCTAAATTATGGTTCCCTATGTCCTGGGTGCCATCAACACACACAAAGACAAATACATAAACACCCAGACCCAGAAACAGAAATTTAAATTCATCATTTAGATATCTGCTTGGCCGGCGATCAAACCCGGGACCCTGTACATCAGACCATTTAGCTACTCTGGTCGCCATAAAAAGTTTAATGCAGAATGCTGTGAAATTAAAGAAAGTTATTTTATATTTTATAGTTTATATTACATCAGTGAGACACCTCAATAAACAAACAATGAAAAAGACGTTCTCGTAATAAATGAAACATCGCTAATAGCGAATCCTGTTAAGTGGTATAGAAAGATAACATTCGAAAAGCGAGGAAAAGTGAGAGAAAACAGAATCCGACGTTCATCTATATACAAATAAATGAAGCTGTCTGTCTGATAATTTAAAAATAACTGCTCTGGAATCTTAGTATTGTAGAACGAAAGCTTAGAGAAATCGTGCCTAGAAATGCGAGTATTTGTTAGTATTGCTGTAATAAGAAAACATGTAACTTATATTTAGAAATTTAAGAAGCTTATATAAATCGAATGTCTAGAATTATTTCTAGATAGGTTACGATTTTAGATTGTTTATAAAATAATATAATCAATTATAATAGTATAGAACATGTGCAAAAAAATTAAACTAAATAACTAAAGACTCGAGTTGATAACTTCCCGCTACTCGATACTAGATGGCAGCACACGTTGCTAAAGCGTACAAAGAACATAAGGAAATCGTATGTCGAATGTATAGAACAGGAATGTAAGTGAATTATGGAAGTAGGTTAAATAAATCGGCATTCGCTGAAACATGCTGATTAAGTGGAACGGCGAACGTCAAAAATATTCAATTTTCAATGAACGAAGTTAAATATTGTATAGAAATTTACGTTTGATTTTTAGAAGTATCGAACGAGTATGTATGAATCCCGAAAGATATGAAGATTTTGACGGTGGTAGAACCCTTTGTGGTTCGACTCCGGCGGCACCACCGCCACACCTATTTCTGCCTAAGAACAGCAGTGTTAGGCGCTGCTGTGTTCCGGTTTGAAGGGTGTGGTAAGGGAGACAGACTTTTCCGAGGCGTTCCAGCTTAGCCCTCAGGAGTAGCAGAGCATCTGTGGCCGACCTCAGGTAGGAATATCTAATCCTATCTGGGGTTGATTATAGATGTCCATGGGCGGCAGTAGCCACTTACCATCAGGTAGGCTGCATGCTCGTCTGCTACTCCTATATTATAAAAAAAAATATTTGAAATCAGTTCTACATAAGAAAATCTGTTGCACAATTGGTTGACAAAGGCGGTAGAGCCTGTACGGTTCGACTGAGGGGTACCACCGTCACACCCATTTCTAACAAGCAATTCTTGCGTTTCAGTGGAGGGGTGTGGACATCGGGTAACTTGCGTATAATCATCAACCCATTACTGTCCCCTGCTAGGCACGAGTCTCTTCTCAGAATGAGAAGGATTAGGCCAAAGTCCACCGCGCTGGCCAAGTGCGTATTGGTAGACTTCACATACCTTTGAAAAATTTTCAAGATTTCTCAGATATACAGGTTTCCTCACGATGTTTCCCTTCACCGTTTAAGCAAGTGATAATTAATTTCTACGCACATAACTTCGAAAAATCAGAGGTGCGAGCCGAGCCTGGGATTTGAACCACAGTCTCCTCGAGCGAGAGGCCGAGTTTCTTAACCACTAGGCTATCACTGCATATACGGCGTTCTATTGTTCAATATAAAGTTGATTACAGATCCATCCCCTTACTTTCCATCAGATGTACACTCTAATCTTATATTTTATATATCTACACTAAAAAAGCTTTAAGCTCCAGCACAATAAGCTTAAACATTACTGTGGAAACTGTGGCTCATATTCTTAAGCCCAGATTAGTGGCATTCAAGCCTCGCAAACTGTTTCCAAGATTTTGGTGTTAAAACTAAAAAACATAAACAGTAAAAATGTTTATATTAAATTTCTGTGCGGTTTTGTTATAAAGGTCCGTGCACATCGTCCGAGATAGGATTAATAGTTGAAGTGATATCTAAGACAAGTATTTTAATTACAAGTTTTTTTATTAACGAAATTAGAGGAAATTATTAACTACTAGAATACGACTACTAGTACCAAGTCTGGCTGTATAGCTATTAATTGTGGAATGTCATTATTGTAATCAATGAAGTCTTAAGAAGTTATTAACTGTACTTAACAATATTTGCAAGTTTTCAGTTAATTTCCTGCAGTAAACTTTTTATACCTTAAACATTACTACTTCAGTCTTATACTGCACGTCGGATCGTGTATAAGCTCCTTAACCAAGGACTTTAAAAAATAGGTCACGGGCGAAACTCCGCTCACATTTCAAAGTATGTAGGTAATTTGAAATAATTCTTTCATGATGCAAGCTTCGCTGTAAATGAAATTTTGTGAGGAAATGAATAAAGTTTGTTCAAGTATGTTTGTTAAGCTTTATTTGTTGTTGCAATGTTATATTTATGAAATAAAACTGTTTAAATACAAAATAATTCTTACAGGACCTAAATAGGGGGACGGGAGACTGTATTCATAATGAGATAAAAAAATGGTTGGTTTTTAAATTTTAACTAATTATCGGAGAAAATTTATTTTACTACTGATCTTTTTATCAATTATTCTTTCAAATAACTTAAATAAACATCCTTTTTCAGACTAAACGTATTTTTAAAATAAAGATATGACAGTACTTATTTACTGTTACTTAAATATTTTTAATAAAAGCTTTTTATTTTTTCTTCCATCTTTTTTAATAATGTAAATATAATAGATTTAAAGTAACCTTAAGGATTTTAAAAAATAATTTAAAACATTCAATACGCAAGAATATGCATACTGTAAATTAGATTAATTAAATTTTAGAAACACAACTTTTTTATCAGTATAAGAGCAATGTCTCATTAAGCTTTTCAATTAATTTAACCCTCCTGTATAACCAAACGGAGCTTTTAATTTTTAATAAAAGCTCGTAAAACTAAGCGGACACATCGATCAGTTTCAAAAAGGGGTTGGAAATAGATACGATGTTTTAAATATCGCTCAAAAAGTGTCTAATCCGGTCGAAAGCTTTAGTAACTAGGTTTACCATGATTTTTCGAAATTTACGGACGTCATATTTTGATAGATTTATATATGGAGCTTACGCAAAATTTTAAAAGTAATTATGGTTATTTTTGAATAAACAATAAGAACAAATTCTGCAATTCATTCTTTAGATTTTAAAATGTCATAAAATTACTAAATTATATTTAAATTATTTATTACAATAGAAATTAAACGTAATGTAATAGAAATGTTTAATAAATAATTATCATTTCATTTATTATTTTTACTGTTTTCTATTTTCTGACATTTCAATTTACGATACAATATTTCATTTAATTTACACATTTTATGATTTTTATCTGAGTGTAATAAAGGAGGTTCTGTATTCGAGCGCTATGTACCTATGAATGTAAGTCTGCGATTTTTCAAAAAGGACTTATCCAATTTGGCTGAGGTTTTGGTTATTTGAAAGCATTTTGCTTTTAGGACAGACTTCTACAAACCACGACGTGTGGTCCCCCAGTCGTAAGTTAGAAGCGTATTTCGAGAACACACTTCGTTTTACTCCAACCTAAGTGTGTGTTAGTTGAAATTATACACCGGTTTTACGTTCAGATTTATGGTGTATTTAAGATGTTTATAGCTAAATATTTAAAGGTTAACTGTTTTCTTGACGTTCCTTCAATTAGTGGGGATAAATAGATATTTTAACCGCTATTACCGCTTCCTGCATCGAAAAAAATATGTACTATGTACTATTTAAGAAATAAAACATTTATTTTACATGCTATACAAGTTACAACACGCAACAGACATACATACAAAAATAAATAATAACAATGGAAGGGATACAATAAAAAAATAGATATTGTTATAGGTAATATTGAATTATGTTGCAATTGACATTAACATACTGCGATGAATCATATAATTTAATTTCAATGATAATTGTAGTCGCTAGTTGTCATATACCCTAGATATAACAGCCTTTTTTTATTTTTTATCTTGACTTGGCAAAACTTTGGCACTGCCGTGCCTCCAGGTAATTTGAACCTAAAAATAGGTAGAAATAGAGGTACTGTTACAATTGAAAACCTACATTTCTACTCCCGAAGACTAATTCGTATGAAGATTGGAATGCCTTATGTTACATAAGTATAGATATCTCACCGCCTTGAAATTGAAGGAAGTTAAATGACTTAAGCGGCTGACAATTCTGTCAGCCGCTTAAGTCATTATGGCTGTCATGGTCTAATTTACGCGGAATAATGCCGACATGCGTAGTTAAGACACGAAATCGAAGAAAAAGTGCGAAGAAATATCGTTTCATTCGTAAATGATCTAAAAACTAAATTTTTTAATATTTTCAAACACGAAAATAATTGACAGTGACAATTGTCAAAAGATTACATTTTCTTGTTAGGAGCGAGTAATCTTTACTAATCTATGGTTACTATTGAGTTACTCTTACACACATTAAACATTACGACAATGCAACAAAAGAAAACTAAATTTGAACGCCTCATGTTACTGTTTAGGTAACTTTTACACGCTATAAATAATGCTCTCGATACTAAAACCCTTACCAAAATAGTCGAATGGTGTTTACCGTATGCTAACACATGGTAACTTTGTTTTGGGCAACTTAAAACTACAGTTAAACAGAACGACTGCACTTTTAACACTTTTATCGTTAAACTCGAAAACATTTCAGTTTGTTTTCGAGTTTTACAAGTTACAACGATCCGCCATTTTGTTTATTTTAACTGTCGTGTTCTTCTTCTGGTAGTAAAAAAAGTCAACGATTTAGTAAATTTGGACATTTTGACTAGATGGCCTTACTATGGGTATTTTTTTTTTTATAATATAAGAGTAGCAGACGAGCATGCAGTCCACCTGATGGTAAGTGGCTACTGCCGCCCATGGACATCTGTAATTAACCCCAGATAGGATTAGATATTCCTACCTGAGGTCGGCCACAGATGCGCCGCTACCCCTGAGGACTAAGCTGGAACGCCTCGGAAAAGTCTGTCTCCCTTACCACACCCTTCAAACCGGAACACAGCAGCGCTTAACACTGCTGTTATTAGGTTGAAATAGGTGTGGCGGTGGTGCCGCCGGAGTCGAACCACAAAGGGTTCTACCACCTTCAAAATTCTCACTGTAAAAGACAGGTCCTGCAGTGGGACAAAATAAATTTAATTGAAGGTGGTAAAAATTGTGGTTTGACTCCGGGGGCACCATCGCCACACCTATTTCTGTGTAATGACAGTAGTGTCAAGCGCTGCTGTGTTCCGCTTTGAACGGTGTGGTAAGGAAGATATACTTATCCGAGGCGTTTTATCTTAGTCCTCAGGGGTAACATCGATACGCACTTGCTACTCCTATGTTATATACATTGGTTATAAATAAAGGAAAAATAGTAGTAATAGTAAAGCTTTGGCCGGCCTCACTTTTATATTAAAACTAGCTGACCCAGCAAACGTTGTATTGCCATATAGATAAAAAAATCTTAAGGTTGAACAACCCTTATCACTTAGGGGGATGAAAAATAGATGTTGGCCGATTCTCATAGATACCGGATAAGCACAAAAAATTTCATCAAAATCGGTCAAGCCGTTTCGGAGGAGTATGGCAACGAAAACTGTGACACGAGAATTTTATATATTAGATTTAAGTGATACGCGACTCTTTGTGAAGTTTGTAATTAACCCCAAATAGACTGAATTACTTTATAATGTTAGAAGAACTTTAATGATTTCAATATCGCGTTAGTAAAAAAATCCTTCTAATAACATTACGTTACATAAGGTAAATACCCATTACCCATTGTTATAAGTAAACATCTCGTAAATCATGTCTTTTGATGTACCGCTAAATGTTTTCCTCTATATGAGCAAGGAATACAATTTTTCCTTCGCCCCAAGCTAAGGCTTTGTTCTTTCAGAATTATATACGAAAATAGTATTAGATTTTGATGTTATCGCTACGGATGGGTACTCATTTGTCGTTTGACATTTCATTTATATTTTGTTAATTTGTGTTTAATAAAATACTAATATTTCTACAAAAAAAAAGATAATATAAAATAAATTTGACCAATCCTAATTACAAAACATTAAGTCAAAACGAAATTTGAAAAATAGATTTTAAATTAATCACGGTAACAAACGTAATATAAAATAAACAATGAAATTTGCCTAAGAATGCACTGCCTTATAAAATTAGTTTCGCTACTCGATAACAGATGGCGTTAGTGGTGGCGCCGACCTTGCTCTAGCATCATAATTCGTAGAATAAAATTGGCAGACATTATTAAATTTCCCTTTGAAGAAAAGGGAAATCAAATAACCTGACGAAACTACAAGGTCCTTGTAATTTAAATTCTCTCGGTGTAAAAATATTTACTACGTGGATTCTTAGAATTCGTAATTTACTTGAGTTTCTTAGGGCAATTTATTTCTCGGGAAAATTGTCTGGTAGTTTGTAAAAATTCTTATCTATATGTCTATAGATAAAAACTCTACTTTCAATTTTGCATTGTGGTAAAAATAATATTTTAAAATGTTAAAAAAAAACGGGAACATTATATGGTATGGATATCTTATTTTTCTTACGCTACGTGAGTCTCTCAAATTTGTTTTCGTTCTGGTTGTTAATGTATTTGGGTGTATCTACAATACAGAATATCCTTATGAGATTGAGAAAGCGTTATCGATCTTGAACAATTAAATTATCTTTGACAAAGAAAGAAAGAAAGGAAATGTAACTTACATTTCTTTTACGAAGTTTAGAGCGTCTTACAGTTTGAAACATAAAGATTTATAATATTTTTATATTTATTTAAACAAATAATAAATAAGAGGTCGTCGATACTAATGTTTAACTAATTGACCGTTACCAAACGGCATTTTGATGTACAAAAACGAATATTAAACATACATATAGTTCGCGCCAAACCGCTAGTCCGCTCTGAAGTTGTTGCGAGCAGGTGTAGTCATACAATTTGCTATGGCGACGCGATTCATTTCTATATTCAGAGCGGACTAGCAGTTTTACGCGGACTATACCTATATGTACAAACATTTGTGCGTCCGGTTGTGGTAGCCTATATGTCGCACGAACCGTAAACGAATGATGAAAGTAATCATTTGTTTAGTTTTGATTTAGATTTTAGTAATGATAAATGTATAATTACATATTAATGTCATTAAAAAGTTGCAAATGACGTTATATTAAAAAAATGTTACAGAAGTCTATTATAAACAATAAATATGTAACAAAAAATATATACGCGACGAATAGATAACTTCTCTTCCTTTGGTAAGTCGGTTAATAAAAAAATATAAATTTTACAGAGTTTATATGTATATTGCATTTTTTTTTTATAAAAAAGCTTAGGATATCTAAAAGTTTTATTTTAATAGGTCTATTTAGCCTACGATATGTTTCTTGACATTTATAAAAAAATACATGAAATTTCCTTGTATTTTTTTAAATATCCATCAAAAATATCGTTAACACTTGTTAAATGTTTAAATTTACAAATTAATTAAATGAAGTATTCCAAAAATGATTATTTATTTATAGAATAATCCGAGTTAAAACCGAAATACTTCATCATTTGTGGGATTGAAAAAAATTCATAAATACGCTAACAAAAATGAATTCCTAGAATTTACATACTATGAAGAGCTTATGTGTAATTAAATAAGTACTAACTAACGTATTCATTTTAAGTTATTATCCATTTGTTGATAAAGAAGAACGATAATGAATAAGGGATGTGAGCAAGACTCTTAAAAAATAAAAGGCAATATTAAGGGCCGACACACAAACATTAATTAAACTATATTTGTTAAGAAACTTTCTAGATTCAAGATAACTTATATTACCCAAAATTAGTAGAGTAATTATAACATGGTCAAGACGCCTATATAGATACTCGATCCATCAAATTTATCGATACAATCTTATGAATAACGGTATCCTTAACTAACAAATTTAAAATTAGGGGCATCTTTGAATTTTCAAAAAAATATTATGTTCGTATAGGACAGATTCCTGATTACGTGAGATAAGGTCCTTGAGCGTTAGATCTGTCAAGATTATGTATTTATTTATATACTATTCTATCTATAGGTACTATAACTATTTAACTATAAGCATTCTCACATAGGTATTACAACTTTAAAATATAATTACTTAACGTGCTCACATAAGGAAATAACTATTATTTATTTTACAAAATAAAATTAAAAAAAACTTGTAACTTAAACTTTCATTATTAATAATTAATAATCAATCTGTCTTTTGCTTACCAAATAGATATCTTTGACAATTTCTTTAAACAAGACATGGTCAAATTTAGATTTTTGGTTGATAAAAAATTATTGCTCATTATTATCCATCTTAAAATTAAAACTCAATGAATAATCAACGAAAAGAAACAAAAATTATCAACATAATCCAAGTCATAATCCTCTTTTCGTGAAAGTATTTTCAAAACGACCTAAATGTCATAATAGCCTTAAACCCAAATAAGGCATTTAGGGAAAGATAGGTAAAGTCGTTTACCAGATTAGTCTCGAAAACTTTAAGCTCAAGAACAAAAATCTTTTTCGAAAATAACTCGAAATAAAACCTAGTCTCTCATTACGTGCAATCGTCACGATTGACTAATTTAGAATTATTTGCGGTCTATATAGATAAAAACATTAGTAACAGTTATAAGAAATTTTGTTATTTCTGTCTGTTCAGAAAATAAAGTAGTGTCGCTTTCCAAATATTGTTTTGTGATAATTATTTTGTTTTATTTTGATTAGTACGTCCTTCTTTAATAAAAGTCTTCTGGAAAATGAACTTTTCCCTTAAGTGTTCTATTTTCGTCTGCAATCATATTTCCTACATCTGGGAAAGCTTCCTTTTCTATTAGAAAAATGTAGAGAATCTACAAGATTTCTTTATTTACTGACCCAACCAAGTCGGATGTTTTCAAACCATAATAATAACTGCTATCCAATGACAATAATCGCTTTACCGTGACGCCACCAGCGGTCACCCATCCGACTCCCGACCGTGACATTGTTTAATTTTATATACTTTTTATTAACAAATCCGAAGTTCAATCCTAGTGTTACGAAATAAAAAGCCTTAAAACAGAATCGTGATAGTGCCTCACGCGCACATAATTCCGTTTGCCACGCTTTTGAGGCACTTTCTAAAAAAATCCCTATTAAAAATTGGGATGTGGTCAAATTGAACTTTTTTGTAGCAACGGCACCGCTGTCTTATCTACGGGTGGCTCACTCGATCTATATATAATAAAAAATGGGTGGTTCATAGATATGTATGTGACCGTTACACCCCGTTTGACCGATCACCACGAAACTTGACATATCTTTTTTGTGTAGTTTTTTTATGCAACCCATTTTACTTTAACGTGTTTCGACCACATGGTTCACTTAAAGGTTATAACTTAAGTCTACGCAAATAAAGTCTCTAGCGGGAGTAATTATAAAATTTTAATTTTTTTTATTGAACAAAATATTACATAATGAGATAGAGATTATAGAGCTTGTTCAATATTCATGGACGATTTTTTAAATTAACAACAATGCTAGTCTTTAAACTACAAAAAGCTACTGTAATTTCTAATATTCTATTCAGTTGGTATTCCTAAAGGCTAATTGTCTTATTTTAGTGTTATTTTCCACACACTTGAAACTAAAACAGCAAATATTTTCGCTATGAACCAAAAATAGGTATCGGGGTGGCGCTAGAGCCTTCGTATTAAAACTTGTATAACCTTCAAAGATCTTAGGTAACTTTTGGCTAGACGCAACATACTTAATTATGCTTTTAAAATTTAATATACCACATTATGTAAACGTAACTTTTGCATTCACTTAATTCATCTGGTTTATTTTATGCAATATTATTAGTAGATTTTATTAGCAAAAAATATTTTTTTAATTTTATGTTTCTACGTTTTCTTTAAACATACTAATTTCCATATAGCGTGTAAATAACCGTATCGTATATATCTTATATATAAAATTCTCGTGTCACAGTTTTCGTTGCCATACTCCTCCGAAACGGCTTGACCGAATTTGATGAAATTTTTTGTGCTTATCCGGTATCTATGAGAATCGGCCAACATCTATTTTTCATCCCCCTAAGTGATAAGGGTTGTTCACCCTTAACATTTTTTTATTTATATGGCAACACAACGTTTGCCGGGTCAGCTAGTCTTACTATATAAATACTACCTAAGTCTTAGAAAAAATAAAACTTTATAACATCACTACCTACTGCCACTACTAGTGACCTACCTAGTACCGCTCTCAGTTAGATTATTATGATTACTATGATTTTCAACATATATTGAATTTTCATTCACCAGTATAAAAAGGAAGATTACTACAACAGTACTATCTATGTGGTCCAAAGTATCCTATCTTTCGAGCTGGATCCAACACTACTAATTACGTACAAACACATTGACATATTTTTACATACATAATCAGTCATGTTTAATAAGACGTATCACTCTAATCTTTCACGATACAACCTCTACCTAAGTCAGGTAGAAAATTTAAAATTCCCTCAACAATAGCGACGAGATTTTATTTCAAAAGAAAGGATTATTCTGTGCAAGAAGCATTAAAAGTTGCAAGACTTAATCCGCAAAGACGTTACGGTTTCATGAAGTATGCATATAGCTTTTTATGTAGGAACAATGCATGCATGGATATAGGACTGCATGCATGGTACGTAAGGTACCCATAGAAGGTAGAACCCATTGTAGTGAGCTAGCGTGCGGTCCACCTGATGGTAAGTGGCTACTGCCGCCGTAATCAACTCCAGATAAGATTAGATTCATATCCGAGATGCGTAGATCCGTGGGGACTAAGTTAGAACGCTTCGGATAAGTATGTGTCCCAACCACACATTTCAAAGTGGAAAACAGCAGCGCTTAACATTGCTGTTATTAGGCAGAAATAGATGTCACAGTGGTGCCTTCGGATTTTTTTTATAATATAGGAGTAGCATACGAGCATGCAGTCCAACTGATGATAAGTGGCTACTGCCGCCCATGGACATCTGTAATCAACCCCAGATAGGATTAGATATTCCTACCTGAGGTCGGTCACACATGCATCTCTACTCCTGAGGACTAAGCTGAAACGCTTCGGAAAAGTATGTCTTCCTTACCACACCCTTCAAACCAGAACACAGCAGCGCTTAACACTGCTGTTATCAGTTGGAAATAGGTGTGGCGGTGGTGACTCCCGAAGTCGAACCACAAAGGTTTCTATCGCTTATCATTAGATGGAGCATACGTTTCTTACTTGTATTCTATTATATAGGACAGAGGTATAACATTACATAGAGATCACAAGGAGATTCACCTCCTTTAAAGTGACGTAATCATGCATTGATTTCAGGATTAAGTTGGCACGCCTTATTTTCTAGGACAGTCTTTTCTCAGGTCATACAAAACCCTAGGACTGCTTAAGCATCTTTATAATAGAATTCCATAACCAAGCTTTAAGATTAAAGAAAATAAGGGTAAGTTAATAATAAAATATGAAGAAACGTTATATAAATAGCGAAACTTCTAACTTTTTATAATATAAGAATAGCAAACGAGCCTGCAGTTCATATGATGGAAGATGGCCACTGTCGATGGACATCTGTGATCAACTACAGATAGATTTCGATTCCTATCTGAGGTCGGTCAAAGCGTCGCTAGCTCGGAGGAAAAAGGCAAATTAACACAGCCATCAACCGAGAACACAGCCGTGCTTATAACTACTGCTATAAAAAAACTAGTAAACAAAAAAATACTAAAATGTTAAATTTATAGAATATTTTGTTAAAACTGGTTACCATTCACGTGATAAATTGGCACAAATAAACCGAATTAAAATTAAATTTCGACGTCAAAAAATAATTTAACGAAAGTTGATTAATTTTATCATTTGCGTTATTAATATTTAAACCGTTTTTCTATAAAACTACGACTTATTAATTTATTAAGTAGCGATGTTTTAAATATTTCCATAAATTATTAATAGGAAGATCGATAAAAGCGATTAATAACGTTGTCCCGTTATACGGTTTTTTTTGGTCGTTTTTCGTTTAAAATATATTTGTTTTACCCGTGTTTTTGGACATAAATCATAACTGTTATAGCTTTAGCGGTTATTTTGTTGGAAATATATAAAACTTTAAACGGCGTATAATTAATCACTTCTATTTCTTTATACATGATTAATACTTAAATTTCTATACATTTTAAAACATATATTTTGTAGTGTCTAACTCGACTAGACTCTTAAAGTCTAGCTACATTATTAGAATCGGTTCAGTTCATATCGAGATTATCTTGACATACAAACAAGCTTCAACTATTAATTATTATGTAGGAAATCACTAAAATCAATGTATTTACTGACAAAGCATAGTGCAAATCAATAAAAGCAATTTACACAGAAGTTTCTTACATAACGTAATTTAGTTAATAAGTATTAAATTAAAAAATCGTCCTTAGGATTTTATGAACGTCCCTTAAGGGGTCTAAATAGCTGAAGAATAGTAGTATTATTCTAATATTTGTGGATAAAATTTAAAATTTTACGCACGGAATAAAGAACTTTTATTTAAAAAAAATGGGTTCGTAATTAACAGAATTTTTAATTCTTTTTCGACCTTCATTAGCAGCCTGTATTTTTAACCGTGTGGTCCTAAATACAACAATATACATTAGTTAATGGACTACTAATTGACACAAAACATCGAGCTTAACTACCTTTATTTTGTAGTCAAAAATAGTTTCATGTTACTGTATAGTTCAGTAACACGAAACGACTACTACGCTCTACTGGTTAGTATATGAGACATTCCAAAATTGTTTTAAAACATTTAGTACATGTTTGTGCTTAAATTTTCCTTTCGCGGATAATCTTTTTTGGAATTTGGAAATTGGAAATTTATATGAATAAAAAAATACTAATGAATATTCTGGAAATACTGTACGATTTCATTAACTCTACATTTTACACCACAAATTTTATTCAAAACAGTATTTAAATTACATTTATACTGTTCTTTTTTGATATTTTAGTAAGTACTACGAATGAAAATACTTTTGGAACATGTATTTTAATAGTCAAATATAATGATTTAATAAAATAACGCAACTAATGACCTGGCTATTTGAATGTCATAAACTTTGATATCCACAAGTTAATCCACATCATAAACTGAAGAATGCATTCAAGCTTATCTCCAGGAAAACATCGCAACAAATTTATTTTACGCTGGGAATTTATAAAATTATTTGAAAGATTAGAATTCTCTCCATTTTTAAAACTCTACCATTTCCCGTCTTAAAACTTGTAGAGCGATTATCATCGTAGAGTTAAAACGCTGAAAACAGTTTAACATTGACATTGATTTACTGGCTCTACACAAGATATTATTAGTTCATGCTCTACAATATTCCCAGCGTCCTTATTGAAGAATTTATTCTTAGCTCTACATAGCTCTATTATGTCTCGCTCGATATTTCTGTAATTATCGCCTTATACTACTCAATTTGCTCATAAATAAACATAAGTTGATAAACCTTATAAATTTTAACGCTGATTACTTCTTGAGAATGCTTTGCTATTTTAATCGATTTAAAATATAATGATAATAAAATAAATAACAGTTAACCGTTACAAAACAAAAAAAATATATAACATGTTATTTTCCATGTTATGAACATGTTATGAACTTACCTAAAACTACCAATATGAAGCACAAACTAATGTACAAGATCATCAGGACTCTTTGGTAACTAATAAACTAATACATATATTATTATCACACACATATACGGCAATCATCTACGCGATTGCCGATAACTTATATCACAGTACACATCACTAACTACACGCTGGTGGCCGCACTGCGATCCCATCAAACCATCACTAGTAACACATATTTTTTGTAACCGAGTGCATTTGGACAACTTTTTCACCGACCCAACAAAGTTTCGGTCATCGGACGCGGCAGCAACTAAACTTGTATTCCATCATTGCCATCACTACACACGACAGTTCACGCGAGTTTGCGTACGATCGGAGTCACTTTGAATTGTTTTAGTGTTTGTTGTACGTTAGTTTCGCGGGAGCGACCGACGCAGGTCCGGCGCGTGTGACGGTCGGGACGCAACTGGCGTGAAGTTGGTTCGGATTGGTGAAGAACCAAGAATGCGCGGCGCATGGTTGCTTCACCGGGCACGCTCGGCCGAAAACCCAGTCGAAATGAGAAGTCGTTTCGGCGTTGCGATAAGCGTTTAAGCGGGGTTTATTTGAAGCGGTCGCCTAATATAACCAGATAGACAGTCGTGCATTGTCAGTGTTGTCGCCCTCGTACTTGGCCGCTTTCGTTCGAGAATAGGTAGGTATTGTCGAATCGCATTTGGAATACGATTTTGTTTCCGTCCCTTTCTCGCTTGCATTCAAAAAAACGCAGGCAATGGCTCCCCTGACTAACGCACAACAGTTTCGGAGCAAAAGTTTTGAACATTCCACGCTACGTTTTAGGCATCACGTTTAAACCGCAATCATTTTTCGAATGGTGATTTTGTGTACAACCGAAAAATATAGTTAATTCTGTGAACGAATGCGTTGCAATTTTCGTAATGACGACTGGTTGTGACCACATAATGTGAATCACCGGTGAAATTGTTACAAGTAAATTACGCACTTTGATGAAATGTACATTTATTACGCATTTTACTTCACTTTTAAATTCGTAACTCATTCGCAGTAAATTATTGTTATTAGTTAGCGAATCTCTTTTCTTTGTACCTTTATGGTGCAATTTATAATATCTATAGGCATCGTATATTTCAGACACGTTTCGTGACAAAACAATCATCTCGTTTTATACAATTTGACACAGCCCGTGTCTGTCATAACATTGTACAAAAATATTTTGTCTGACACGGCACGTTCTATGTCTGAAGATACGAGTATAATGCCTTATGCGGTTAAACATTTTGTTTATGGATTTGAAGCCATTAAACAGATTTCGGGCGTAGAATAACAATACGAACTCCGTTATGCGAATAATAATTATGTCCTCATTTCTTGTCGTTTAGGCTTTTGGTTTTTAAGTAAAAGGTCAGAACACTTTGGGAATGAAGCGCCATATATTTCAAAGTTATTTATTACTTGTTAAATATACATACGATAAAAATTAAAAAAGATATCAATGTGTTTTTTTTTACACGCTTTATATTAGCTTCACTGTATGTTTGTCAGTGAGTAACTCCGTTTTTCAGTAGAAAGAGATCAACATACATCCTTATCTTACCCTGCATGTATGAAATAATGAAATAGAATACTTTTCTACTTTTTAGTTGATTTTATCATAAAGCGTGTTTTTAGTTTTTTGAACTATATTTATTATGATTAGACAATCATTAAGGCATTATTTTCCCACTGTTGAACAGTTATTTTCGTTAGATGAGAACTTTTAGCTTACGTAGCAGACTTCAAACGAAGTTTAGAACAAGAGTATTATGGAGAATTGCATAAAGGGGATCTCACAATGTTTTCTTCGTCGTTAGAACAAGTGATGATATATATAACTGCTAATTTAACCTTTATGAAATAAAACAGTGATGAGAAGTCAACACTACCATTTAGGTTCTACCACTTAATTTAAAAGCAGTTATAGCCTAGTGGTTAAGAAACTAAGTCTCTCCATCGAGGGGTCCGAGGTTCAAATCCCAGGCATGCACCTCTGATTTTTCAAAATTATGCGCGTATTAGAAATTAATTATCACTTGCTTAATAGGTGAAGGAAAACATCGTGAGGAAACCTACATACCTGAGAGATTTATAAAAAAAAATCTCAAAACGTATGTGAAGTCTACCAATACGCACTTGGCCAGCGCGGTGGAGTATGGCCTTATCCTTCTCATTCAGAGAGGAGACCCGTGCCCAGCAGTGGGACAGTAATGGGTTGATGATGATGATGACTTACTTTACTGTGGATAGATAATAGTTCCCAAATGGTAGCTTAAACGTTCATGTAAATACATAATGGACTAAATACATAATTATATATTTTTATCAACGTAACATTATATATGCATGCATTCGCTAAGCGTGTTACTAATAACTATATTTTAGCATGGCCGCGCGGCGTAGGTATGTGTACATCGTAACCAATACAAAGTTAAGCAATGTTGGGCAGATGGGTGGTTGGATGGGTGACCGCTAGTGGCTAAACATGCGCGCTTCCGTGCTTCTAAATGCATTACACCATGACCCTGGATGTTATCATTGGATAGAAGTCATTAAAAAGTTGATGTCATAGGCCTGCGGGTCTGGGGTTCAAATCCCATTCCAGGTATCTTGGATTTTTCAATTTATGTATGTATTAGAAATTAATTATCTTTTGCGTAAACGGTGAAACAAAACTCATGACCAGTACCCAAAATATGAGTTTTTACGTCTTTACAAAAATGACTGTTCTTGTATTTGTTTACGTATTTGCCCATACATTTCAAATACAAATACAAAAACACAAACAGTCATTTTTGTTAAAACGTAAAAACTCATACTAAGAGTAGAGCAGTGGAACAGTAATAGTTGACATACCAACAAATGGCACTAATTTTATACAGAGACGGTTTTAGACTAGCATCTCAAATAAATTAATTTGTACACAAATATTCTAAGGTTTCGAGTAATTAACTTAGTATATAATTGAACTTGGATCTAACATTACGCTTGTTATGTAAGAGGAATGTCGACTCCACGTCTCTACTAAAGCCGGTTTGCAAACCTACGTACCTACATTCTGTATTAATGTCGTTTCGTATATTATATGAAGGTAGAGCCCTTTGTGGTTCGACTCCGGAGGCATCACCGTCACATCTATTTCTGCCTAGTAATAGAAGAGTTAAGCACTGTTGTGTTCTGCTGTGAAGAGAGTGGTAAGGAACACGAGGCGTTCCCACTTAGTCCTCAGGAGCCTAACGCATCTGTGGCCAACTCCGGGTTGAAATCTTATCTGAGGTTGATTACTATTGGGTGATTATGGGTGGTTGTGATCACTTACCATCAGAGGAACTAATCTTTGTTTGTAATATATTATAAAAAATGGATTGAACCCTGGACCCCCGACGTGAGACGCCGGAACACCACGAAGCTAATGCTCTTTCGCTACCTTCATAAGAAATCTTAAATCTGATAGTAATTGTCAGCTCTATTATAGAGAGTTAGTTCTTACATAACAGGAATGTCTACCGACTCATGCTCTACCGAAGCCGGTTTACGATGCCTACTCTACAAGCTCTATCAACATTGTTGATTAATGTTGTTTATTGTTATATTACAGAGTTCAAGTACGTTCGTATAAAATAAACATAACAGTTTTAATTAAATAGTAAACAAAGAGTAATTAGAAATATAATTATGAACGGAAATTCGAAATAGAAACTAAGAACTTGAAACAAAAACAAAGGGTGCATATCTTACGTATTTTCAATTAAAGTTATTGATTATTAAATGTTATAATTGGAAAGATTCTGGATCTATGCAGAGTATAGTAGAATATATAAAGATAAATAGATATAGATATAGTTAAAAAGATATTTCAATTTATTATTTACACACAAGTGTTCCCTACTTCTTATATAACATCCCTACGTCAACTTGTCGCCTGAAGATCGTCTTCAAGATAACTGTTTAGCGATAAGACGGTTTTGTACTGTATTGTAATAGTTCATTTTAATATATTATGTTTAGTAAATGGTTTATTACAGGTATAATATAATTTGTGGAAGGTGATAGAACCATTTGTGGTTCGACTTCGGCGGCACCACCGCCACACCTATTTCTACCTAATAACAGCAGTGTTAGGCGCTGCTGTGTTCCGTTTTGAAGGGTGTGGTAAGGGAGACAGACTTTTCCGAGGCGTTCCAGCTTAGTCCTCAGGGGCTTAATTCAATTTTTACAGGTAAGTTCTATTAGACTATAATATTATTAGGTTTAGGAAATTAATATAATTTGATTTGGATTTGGTTTAAATAAAATTAATCTCTTTTACAGAACAACACATCGTTTTATTACACGATCGTTAACAAAGTCTACAATACACATTATATATATGAAACAGAAATTAAAAATAGGAACCCTATGATGTGCCAAAGAATGGACCACACAGTCCGTCCTTTGTAAACTTAAAACCAAATTCTGGTTAAAGTTTGTCAACAGATTAAAAATAAACTATTCAAAAAATAACCACTCAAACAAGTTAGGGATAACAAAAATCACACAGAAGTTCGAAAAACATTAAAACTCACCCCCAGCTTAAAAAAAGCGAACCCAAATCTGTCGTTAAGTTAAAAACTTTAGTCGGAGACCATTAGGGTTCTGACCACTTTAAAAAATAGAAAAAAATCCACTCAAGACTTTCGTTTGGTTCAAAATGGCCGCATTTACGAAAGACATAGAGACCAAAATTGATGGCGCAGTGAAAAAGGAAGAAGGCATGAACTAGTGTTACCAATTCAAATGTATAAAATTGGGATAAATCTACGGATTAAAATTTCTATCTAGATAAAAAATAAAAATGCGTTACGTAAAATAAATCGAACAAATATAATAGTAGGAATTATTTATTATAGTCTTTTTTATAATAGCGTAGCAGAGGAACGTGCATTCCCCTTGATGGTAAGTGACTACTGCCGCCCATGGACATCTGTAAACAACCCCAGATAGGATGATGTTCCTACCTGAGGTCGGCCACAGATGCGCCGCTACCCCTGAGGATAAGCTGGAACGCCTCAGAAAAGTATGTCTCGCTTATCACACCCTTCAAACCAGAACACAGCAGCGCTTAACACTGCTGTTATTATGGAGAAATAGGTGTGACGGTGGTGCCGCCGGAGTCGAATCACAAAGGGTTCTAACACTTTAAAATTCTTGTTATGAACTAGAAATATGTGTTACGTTTTAAATTGATTTATGTTTTTATTGGAACAGGCTTTATTAATAGAAATAATATTTTATAGTGATTGGAGCACTCAATCAACGAATAACTAAAATATTTGACGTACATTTTCTACTGTAGAATTTTAGTTATTTATTAGTAAATGTTATTCTAGACTACATAACGATTTCTATACTATTTTAATTGTTATTTGTTTTATTCCATACCATAATATGTAGTTATAAACGAAAATATTTGACTGTAGTTGAAAATATGTATTGCTAAAATAAAGACAATATTTGACTTGTTTCGCAAATATACCTACCAAGAAGGTACTATAGCTAAGGGCAAGATTCTCAAATGGTAACGATGGTAACTCACGTAGTGTTACCATACCATTATTTTACCTCACATCTACTATGTATATTGTAGTGATAGTAAGTGGTAGGACATTTAAATTAAAGCCACAGCAATATTTTCTAGTTTTGAAGATGTGGTCATCAACTTATTACTGCTCCACTGCTGGGCACGGGTCTCCTCTCTGAATGAGAAGGATGAGGCCATAGTCCACCGCGCTGGCCAAGTGCGAATTGGTAGACTTCACATACCTTTGAGATTTTTTCTAATTCTCTCAGGTATGCAGGTTGCCTCACGATGTTTTCCTTCACCGTTTCTAGCAAGTGATAATTATATTCTAATACGCACATAATTTCGAAATTTCAGAGGTGCCTGGGATTTGAACCTCGGATCGATGGACAGGCCGAGTTTCTTAACCACTCTTAACCCCTGGCCAAGTGCGATTTAGTAGACTTCAGATGCCTTTGAGATTTTTTTACCAACTCGCTTAGGTTTCCTCACAATTTCTTCCTTCATTGCTATAGCAATGATTATATATATATAGTAATGAATAATGTCTACAACTCACATAACTTTGAAAAATCAGACGATTAACAGGCCGAGTTTCAACTAAGTTTTGTTTTTTAGGATTAGAGAAAAAATCGGGACGTCCTGCGAAGTCACCTACATTTGGCGACACTCAGTAACTGATACATTTGACGCAAAAGGAAGATTTTGGTATCGTCGTACATAAATTTGCCAAACGGCGGGTCAAATGTTCAGATTGGCCACAATATATTTGCTTCGGGCACGGACTTGAAATAGATGTATAGACGTTACACATTCCGATATATAATGTAACTAAAAATAGTTTCCGGTAACATATATTATAATATCGATACTACAATACAAAAACAACGAATTGACAAACGTACGGAACCAAATTACCTAAATTAAAAAATGTTTAGTTTTTAGGGTTCCGTACCCAAAGGGTAAAAACGGAACCCTATAGACTTCGCTGTCTGTCCGTCTGTCACAGGGCTATATCTCCGAAACCGTAATAGATAGATACATGAAATTTTTACAGAGGATGAATAACGGTGGCCGCTTTAACAACAAATACTAAAAATAAAATAAAGTTGAATATAAAAGGGGTCTCCATACAACAAACGTGTATTTTTCGATCTAACTGTTAAACCGTACTCGGGAAACGCTAGAAATTTTAACAATCCGTTTACCACTATAACTGGTATTATAATAAATACAAATAAGAACCATAAAACATATTTTAATATAGTTATTTTAATTTTATTATACGTTGTATACGTATCATTGATCAGCACCCCAACGCCATCTATTGTTGTCTGATATAATTAAATATTGTTGAAAATAATAAAAATAAAATAAAGTAAAAAATAATGAACATTTGATGATACGGAAGCCTCCATGTGCGAATTCGACTTTGTTCGACGTCTTTGTTCGACTTTCAATATTCAATGAAGTGAGAAAGAGATGAAAGGAATGATATTGAATATAACGAAACGAGTACTAACCATCTGATATCGATAATAAAACAGTTCTATATCGATATGGCAACCAAATATCAGCTACATAGTTTTCAAATAAAACTGAAACGACCATGTCTAATAGACGCATTTGGGATCTAAACTTTTGGTTCGATGGGTTTCTATGCGTCCCTTTCTAAACAGCCCTAATTTGTAATGAGGGAAAGAGATAGGAGACTGGTCGTATCGTTTGCCTTGGGATCCGGGCTTTGATTGTTTGGAACGAGTATTACTATTAACTATTGTATTGTTGTGTTGTCTCCCTCTAACATTTTTTTAAACGAATGAAAGTTGCTCAAATGTGCTTCTTTAGAGAAAGAGTGTTTGAAATAATTCGTTTAAGAGATTGTTTAAGTTTAATATTGGAGTAAAATTAAGAATTATAACAATCAATCTTAACCAATTTTTGCCTAATAAAGTTCAATAGTTGACAATTATTGCCTAAAATATTTTTTGCTAACGAAAAGTTCTTTATGTTTTATTATTATTTATACTTATAAACACCTACTTAGGTTTTAGAAACGCATCTTTGGCCGAATTCAGGAAGATCACCAATCCTATCTGTGGTTGATTATCGATGTCAATGGGCGGCAGTTACCTTCAGATAGACCTTTAGATGAACTACATGCTCGCTTGCTATTTCAACTTCATAAAAATAAATTAAATAAATATTGTAAAAAAAATCGCTGCATTTTTATTTACCTCTCACTTTTTTCTATAATATATAATGTCAGACTAATACTATAATGTCAGATTAAATTACAATCTTCATGGAATCAAGTTATACAGAAAAAGCTGTCATTTGGATTTTCAATCTTCATTGAATCAAGTTACACTTAAAATTCCTATATTTTTGATATCGGTAAATTGGGTAAATTACCTCTTAAAACTCAATTAACGTATTCGATTAATCAAAATGGTAATTGGTGTGTATGAAGTGTATGTATGTACGTAATGTGGCCTTTATGGTTAGTAAATAAGGTTGGAAGTAGTGTAACGGTAATATAGTTACGTTTAAGAGCTTTATGTAGGTTCTCAGAATAGGAAACAATTGTAGACACCGCTTAAGTATACAAAAAAGAAGTTAATAAATTTAAATATACTACGAAGAAGTTAATAACATTTTTTAAAGTTAAAGTTCCATACTGAAATGGCGTCTATCGTAAGACTCATACATACTCAAATACATACAAATACTTATTGAAAGACGAATACATAAACAGTAAGACTTAGAATTTAAATCTAAATCTAGATCTTTTTAGTAGACGGAAATCGAACCTGGAGCTCTCTGAGTGTAGTCCGGTATGGGTACCGTTTCGCTTCGCCTTAAATATACATATAATGCCTGTGCCTTAAACATATTTTTGGGTCAAGCCTCACATATATTATGACTAAACCTTAAAGTAATTTTAAAAACATATTCTACTTTGTTTATGTCAAAATATTAGCATACATTGATATATGTGATGAGAATCACAATAATCACTTAAAATTAAAAAGGCAGCCGAATCGGCTTCCCAAAAACACATCACGCTCCATCTGTATTTAGTATTCCCAGTTCCGATTTTGAGTTTCCTGACACCCCTATATTACGGCTCAGGGGCGTAATCCATTAAGTGACTCCATAACAAATCAATTGGTTACCGTTAACATCGTTTTACTGCAAATTAATGGTAATCCATAATTCCTATACGTAGGGTGTAGTATTACTTTGGGGGCGGTGAAATTAGAACAGTTATTTAGGTCTATTTCAAGTCATAAAAGGTATTTTTGAACGGTGGTAGAGCCATACGTGTTTCTAGCTCTTCTTCTCCATAACAAAACGCCTTGTGAAGTGGCGATAGTTGTATTGACATTCAAAAAGAGCTCTGTAAAGAACCTATTTTGAATTTAAAAAAAATGATTTGATTTGATTTGATTTAGCGTGAAGCAGTTCTGAGTTTCGGAGTTTATGGACACCGGGTAACATACATATAAGCGTACTATGTTAGTCCTTATCGGCTTTAGGCAGAATTTTATAAAAATGCCCATGGGGAGCTGTGACCACATACCATCGGGTGGAATCCGTGATCATTTGGTCTCCTTTAAACCAAAATACAGCAACACCTAACATTGCTGTAAATGGGCAGAAATAAGGGTAAGGGAGTGCCTTCAGAGTCTAAGCAAAAAGTGACCTATGCCCTCTAAACACCCACACAAATCCAAATCAGAAATTAATCATTCAAGTGACCCGGCATCAAACCCAAAATCATATCAGACCTCTACTTTTCTATTTAAAGTTAATCACAGATTTGTACCTGCAAAATATGATGATTTGCGAAAAATACAGACATGTCGAATCAAATATGCAGTAGGTAATGAGTATAAGGCTATGAGCAACAACAATAGAGTTTTTGCTACAAATATTAATAATAGAACCGAAAATACTTATGTTAGTCATTTCGTTTATGTACATAAAAACAGTAACTTTTTCTCCGATATCACGGAAATAATTTCGATAATAACATCGGAAAATATACAAAACATTCTAAACTCTACAAAAAGTAAGCTTTGAACGAATGTAGAGCATGGAGTAAGAAACATACATTACGCAAAGAGTTTTTATCAAAATTGTACAGTTAGTGATAGAATAACAGGTTTTTTTGAAGCGCAGTCGATATCAATGAAAATATAAAAGAAAAAGAAAAAAGAAAAAAATCGTAGAGGAAAAAGCAGATATCTTAAATACCGGAAACAAAAAGAGATAAAATTTTGCATCCGGAATAAACAAAATTTAGATGACGCTCTATTATGAATGAAAAATGAATTAATATCAGTAAGAATGTTTAAATATTATTAATCTTAGATTTCTTAGTTTTTTTCAAGTTCATCGATGGTTATGTTAAAGGACGCCGATATAGCATTTTATACTAACGATACAAGTTTTATGTCTAAAGAATTCTTACCTTTCTGAAATAAGGAGACTATTTCAATTCCTACATTTCTCATTTCCTACTTATCTTACAAAAAAAAGTCTTCTATTACAGAAAAGTAAAAAAATATGTAAACAGAATATAATTATTAAGGATGACATCAAAATAATGTTTTCACCAATTCGTTCAGTCTTACTAATATATAAATAATGCACATCGTCCTTATTTTCGAAAAAATCAAAATTACTCAAAATCCCAAAGCGCAAGCAAAACGATTTTACAAGCGAAAACAATTTCCAACGAATATTCCACGGAGCTACGAAACCGGTAGATTAGAATAGAGTCCATTATTCGTTTTTTTTCTTGTCACAAAAAGTGTTTTCAATGGCAACAATGGCAGGTAGGTCTTCGGCCGTCGCGCTAAACTAATTGAATATCCGTGGCTATGTGATATTTTAACGTGCATAAAATTAACTTCGGTCACGGTGGAACTTAGTCCTACAGAGTCGTTGACTTCGGATGTTACGTGTTTTGACATTTTTTTTGTCGTCTAGTTTTTTTGTGATCATTGGTTAGTTGACTATAATTTAAGTGTAAAACCCTTCGTGGTGTGACTCCGGTAGCATTAACCGTTACGTTTAAACGTGGTAGAACCATTTGACTGCGGTGGCTTCACCACACACTCTATCTACTTAATAACAGCAGTGTTAAGCGCTGCTGTGTTCTGGTTTGAAGGTGGTAAGGGAGACATTCCAGCTTAGTTCTCAGGGGTAGCGGCGCATCTGTAGTCGATCTCGGGTGGGAATCTAATCTTATCTGGAATCGATGACAGATGTCCAAAGGCGGCAGTAGCCACTTATCATCAGGTGGACTGCATGCTCGCCTGCTACTCCAATATTATTAAAAAAATCTTTCTTGTGGGGCCCCTACCTTGTGGAGCCCCCGGGGCAGTAGGCCCACCTCCTCATTCCCAAATCCGGCCCTGACCAATAATCATCAAAATCAAAATAACCACTCAATAATTATACCTTCAGAGCATGACATAGAAATTCAATATTCATTTCAATTTATTTGTATAGAACAGATAACCTTTCATTATCAGATCTGATGAAACAGCAATACAATAAGATCTGTATATCAAGGTGCCGGTCCAATTATTTAATTTACATTGTTTTGTTCGACACACCTGCGAAGCGGCGGGGAAACGCTTTGTTTATTTTTAAAATGAGTTTGGAAACACACGTTGTTGTATTTTTAACAGTTGACATACGTTTATTGATTCCGAATTGAAATTGAAAGTAATGTCATCAAATCCTAATCTTAGTTCTTTTTAAAATATAAGAGGAACAGGCGAGCATGCAGTCCACCTGATGGTAAGTGGCTACTGCCGTACGGACATACGTAATCAACCCCAGAAAGGATTAGATATTCCACCTGAGGTCAGCCACAGATGCGCCACTATCCCTAAGGACTAAGCTGGAATGCCTCGGAAAAGTAAGTCTCCCTTATCACACCCTTCAAATCAGAAAACAGCAGCGCTTAACACTCTTATGAGGCAGAAATAGGTGTGGCGGTGGTGCCGCCGCAGTCGAATCACAAACTGTTCTAGCACCTTCGAAACCGTTTATTTTAATGCCGTACAAAGTAAAATAAATTACTTATTTTTTGAAGCCGATATTTTAACGAAACCGCACCTTGACCGTTCCCCCGCGACTCCCGTGTGTACACAAAAGTTATATCAACCCCCAACAATCAGAGCCCGGTCTCATTACGCAATTTCACACTTTGTGCGTGAAATTTGACAGCTGCATGCAAATTTTTCGTTACGAATTAGCATTTTTTAACCTAATGAGGGGGGTTTTGGTTACTGGCCAGAGACTTCTCGTTTTAACTTCACGCCATTCTGTTGCTTATTTCACTCCTAATTGAGGTCATGATTGCGTGGGCAAATACGGGAGTACCTACTGTTCTAGCCCGCGGCGTTGTTTCGGCTTCCTGTTTGTTTTTGTGATATAACTTATGTTTCGGGAACTCATATGCTCATAAATGAGGGGTTGACAGGATTTTTCGGGAATAACGAGCTACTCCGACAAATGAGGTGCTCTGTTACTTACTAATGGAAATGTTTTTGTGAAGTATGAAATGAAGTTAGTACGAATGAAGAGGAAGGATTGGATTTTCGTAAAATAAGTATAGATGTTTGTCCAATTATGGGTAATGACTTCCAGCTCTTTCTACTTCCTTAATCCCGGGAGGCGTAGCGGTCGCCATAACAACTTGACTAGCAAAGAGTTACAGGATCGATACAGGATATATTATTATATATAAATGAGGTATTTAGATTTATCCAATATTTATGAGTAAACATACAGGATGACTTGGTTTGAAGAGTGCGGTAAGGGAGACATACTTTTTCGAGGCATTCCAGCTTAGTCCTCAGGAGTAGCGGCGCATCTGCGGCCGACCGCAGGTAGGAATATCTAATCCTATCTGGGGTTGATTACAGATGTCCATGAGCGGCAGAAGCCATCAGGTGGACTGCATGCTCGTCTGCTATTCCTATATTAAAATATATAAAAAAAGATTTATTAGATTGATAGCTAAATATCGTTGTCTATACACATTTGCACCATATAAGTTTCTTGCGCATCGCCGGCTTTAAAAGAGAAAATAATTGCACTTTCCACGTCTTAAACCCAAATAATGAAACCCATTAAAACGGTAACACAAACGTATCTTGTTCAAATAAAACTAGATTAGGCAACTAACAATGACATGTACATACGAAATAAAGGCGGTCGCAAACGGAAAAACATTATAACATTCGTTTAATGGTGTTTTTATGAGATAAGCCTGGATTATACGGATCGTGGACCGAAACCTTTCTAACAGAGCTTCTTCGTAAGTTCTTATAAAAGTATTTGTGTTGTTAAGACCCGTGCGTCACTACCGACGGTAAGAGAAGATTGCTGATGGCCAGGTATGTGCGACCCAGTGAATGTCGCGAGCGAGGAAAGGTGTTCGATCTTTTACAAATGAATTCATTGCCGTATGCGTATGCCATATTAACTTTAGAGATGTGGAGCTTTATAAAAATGAAAAAATACCTTTCAGTTTTTATTTCACGCTTATCCGGGGATCAAACCAGCATCCCCGTGCTTTATTTTACCTCAAGTAAAAATACTATAGTAACTGACGTTTATTATATTATAAGTGACTATGTTCGGCGTTGATATTTTAATATCGCATCTGTTTTTTTTTTATTTAAATAAATAACCTTTTAAAGCAAAGAAGTTATCTATTCGCCGCGTGTATTTTTGACGTCACTTAAAAAATAAGTTTTGAAGTAATTAACAAAAGCTCATAATTTAATGTTCGCCTTTTTTAATTTTACTGTTAAGCTACAACATAGTTTATCGCTTTCGTTCGTGATCAGACAAGTTCCTATAGAAACAAGGTCTTTACGTTTTAATAAGTAGAAAACGATTTGAGAAAAAACAGTTTTACGGTCGTCTTGTTTTCTTTTAATACGTTTTATATGTACAAGTAATGAAAGTGATACGATACGTTGAGTGATTTGTATTTGTATTAAAAAGCCTTATTAGGCGTGTTAGGGAAAATGAGAGATAAAGTCCTTGCTTGTCACAAATTAGGTATAATATTATTTTTTCTTTTTTATAACATTAGAGTAGCACACGACCATGCAGTCTACCTGGGGACCTACCAACATCTTTTAAAAACCATCATAGTTCAGGAAAGTTTTATTTCCTCCTTAAAACAGTAAAATATTCCGTCATACACAGATGAACAAACTTAAACCCTTATTAATTTTTCGCTTATCCATTGTATAAAAACAACTGAAATTGTCATATTTTGCTTAAAAAGTTAAATTTCCTGCAAACAAAGTAAAATTATGATTAAAATAATATTGTGTTATAAGATGGTAGTAACCCCCTGAGCGTAAGTAGCTACTGCCACCCATAGACATCTGTAATCAATCCCAGATAAAATTAGATTTCTACCTGAGATCGCCCACAGATGCGCTGCTACCCCTGAGGACTAACCTAGAATACCTCGCAAAAGTTTGTTTTAAGGATGAATTAAATTATCGTAAGGAGACCAACAAGCCTGAGGATTAGGTATGTTAAAAAGTTCTCAAGGATGTGTTGTCGTGGTAACCCATTATTGTCCGACTCTGCTGGGCAAAATTTGACTACTTAAAAATATAGCCTATTTTGATCCTACTATTCAGACAAATCCAACGACACCTCGTATGTTAAAATCCGTCAAGCCGTTTGGGCTGTAGGGCCTGTTACATACATACATACATACATACACACATACATACATACATACATACATACATACATACATACATACATACACACATACATACATACATACATACATACATACATACATACATACATACATACATACATACATACACACATACATACATACATACATACATACATACATACATACATACATACATACATACATACGCTCGAAAAACATTACCCTCTGCAGTAGGTAAAAACAAAGAAAGCTTAACGAAATCAAATTACATGTGAAATGAAATAATATTACAACGTATTACATACAAAACTAAAAAATAAGTAGCATACAAACCGCATCTATTTCGTTACAGCAGCTTAATGACGCCGCCGAAACGTCCACTGATTATACCAAAAAGCCGGTTACAACAGTTTAGGGATGTTCTTATGAATATCGATATCGGTATCGATATTTCAAATATATATTTTTTTATTACGTGCAGTCAATCTTTACTAATATACGACAAGATACGAATAAAATATAAAAACTGCATTTATTTTATACTAGCTGACCCGGCAAACTTTGTACCACCTCAAAATCTATTTATCAAATATATTTTATATAAAATATACCCTCGTGGATAATGTAGCTTTTGAATGGTGAAAGAATTTTTAAAATCGGTCCAGTAGTTTTTGAGCCAATTCATTACAATGAAACAAACAAACAAATTTTCCTCTGTATAGATGGCAAATTTATTTAACGTAATATTACCACATCAAGATGTCGATCTTCTAATGCAGAGTATCGTTATGAAACCTACATAAGGCAAATAAGTTATAGTTTTTTCCAGAGCAATAATCTTATATATAAAATTCTCGTGTCTCAATGTTAGTTACTGTACTCCTCCGAAACGGCTTTACCGATTTTCACCAAATTTTATCTGTATTCAGTAGGTCTGAGAATCGGCTACTATCTATTTTTCTAACCCCTAAGTGATAAGGACTGTTCATCCTTAACATTTTTTATTTATATAGGAACACAACATTTGCCGGGTCAGCTAGTTAGTTATATTATTATTTGTTACAGCTAGTTTTTATTATTTGTATAGAATTGATATTATAGTTTGATATTTTGTTTGACTCTTATATTGTTATTATTCTTGGACTATTGTTTAATTTAATTATATTTGATGTTTAATGATTTTTTGCCAAATTTGAATTTTTCATGTAATTTTAATTTATTACCAATTCATATTTAATTTAATTATCAATGTTATATTACTAATTTTGTTTCACTACACTAACGTATTAGGTTAGCCTGTAATGTTAGATGTAAGTTTGATTAAAAATAAATAAATAAATAATAAAATAAATTTTAAATGTTTACCAAACCTGTAAAAAAAGGTAAATACCGCTGCCATTAAAACTACGAAGACTACATTTCGAATCAATTATGCTATATATCGATAAATACCGGCCAACACTAACTCAATTTTTCTGAAGGCGTATATTACTCTTATAATTCTATAATTCGGATCGTACTAATGTTGTACGGGAACGATGCCCACAAATCTGCACTCGGCATATGTTCAGCTCGTTGAAGTGACCATGAAATAGATTTTGGCAGGATTTTTTTTTGAAAAAAAGAAATATTTACTTCGATTTATTCTAATTATTTTGTGTTATAAGTGGATTCTTTACGGAATATTATTTAATTAGTAAAGTAGGTATACGTGCTTCTTTTATAACAAAAGTTGCTTGCTCTCTTTACCTCTTCCTAACTGCTATACTTTTTAAGATTTGAATTTTAAGTTAAGGTAATATTCGAAACCATGTTTCAATCCTATGATATTAAGATTATTACAACTATAATTATGTCTAGATGACAATAATTTATATTATATTGTATTGCCTATTGAGATTGTAAATTGATTAATATTGGGTTTAATATATATTGTAGTAGGATTGGACTGTATTCTGGATAAAGGACATGGATATTGTAACTTTATTGTCAATTACATTGAAATAATTGTGAGAATATTATTAAGCACTAAAATATTTATACAGAGATTTCCATCAACTTTTTATCATATAGAAGCAAACCAGCACGCAGTCCACTTAATAGTAAATAATCGCTTTCTGTCATCGACACCTGTAATCAACCCCAGATTAGATTAAAGACGTACTTGAGGTTGGTCACAGACGTGCCAACTCTGAGGATGTGGTTGCTATGTCGAAAAAGAGTCTCTCCTTTACTACAACCATCAAATCAAAACACAGCCTTCAGCATCGCCATTATGAGGCAGACTTCTACCACCTTTTAAAGTGGTGGTAGAAGTATGAAGGTGGTAGAACCCTTTGTGATTCGACTCCTGCGGCACCACCGCCACACCTATTTCTGCCTAATAACAGTAGCGTTAGGCGCTGCTGTGTTCCGTTTTGAAGGGTGTGGTAAGGAAGGCATACTTTTCGGAGGTGTTCCAGCTTAGTCCTCAGGGATAGCGGTGCATCTGTGGCGACCTCAGGTAGGAATATCTAATCCTATCTGGGGTTGATTACAGATGTCCATGGGCGGCAGTAGCCACATACCATCAGGTGGACTGCATGCTCGTCTACTACTCCTAAATTATAAAAAAAAAAACCTTTTAAAGTGTCCAAAAGTGTGCAAAATCATAGTCACCCTATACAAGCAACTCGCGATTGCAATTTGCGGACAGGATCGCGCGGTGTTTCGATTAAGCACACGCGACGCCGCGAACTTGTAGTGGTTACTACACACTACAACTACAGTAGTACTTTACTTTTTATAATATATATAGCAAACGAGCATTTGAAGATGGTTCCCTTTGTACCACCACCAACACCACCACCAACGCCACATTATTTCTACCTAATAACAATAATAATAAGGGTGTGGTAAGGGAGACATTCTTTTCCGAGGCGTTTCAGCTGGGGCCTCTGGGGTACCTGTGGCCCACCTAAGGTAGGGATTTATTCTCTTTAGTTGCGACCGCCTACGGATATCTGTAATCAACCCTGATAATATTAGGTTCTTACCTGAGTTCGACCACAGAGGCATTGCTACCTCTGAGGACTAAGTTGGAACGCCTCGGATAAGTATCTCTCATACAACACCACTTAAATCAGAAATTAGTGGAAACGGGTATGGCGTACGGTGATGCCGCCGGAGTGGATCTACAAAATGTTAAAAAAAGTTCTCAATGGTGTGTGAAAATGTGCAGACTAGCAATACGCACTTGGCCAGCGTGAAAGTCTCGCTGAAAGCCTTCTCGCTTCGAAAGATCCCAGCAGTGGGACACTATTAGCTTGACGACAACGTTTATGTAACAGATTACCTTAGACAAAAAATATTCGAATTGCCTTCCGAGAATTTTCGCCTAAAGGTATACTGTACGTATATACTTACTTATGTAATAGGATAGACCAAAACTATTTTAATTGGACTGAAGAATTTTCGCCTGAAGGTACGCGGTTACGTTAGTGTGTAGGCAGCCTACAGGACGAACATACAAATAGACTACAAAAGCCGTGGAGTAGCAATTTGCGATATTCTTTATTTATGGTTAATAGGTTATAATTTGTTGTAACATATCGTTTTGCTATTTTTAACATAAAATGGCGGAGTGGGAATCTAAATAGGGTTAATGATCGTTAAAAGGCGTTGAAATAAAAAGGGATAAGTTAGTGCCGCGGGCTACTTTAAACATGCATTTTATATGTTTTGCATGCAAGGAAAAATTCTTCTATGGGAGTTGCTTTTGAAGTAATATCTTTATTTATTAGTTGGTGATGGGTTCAAATTATGTTGTTAATTATTTTGGGGTTTTGTACATTCAATGAAGTACTGAACTCTTATATGATACCTATTGTTCGTTTCGTGTTTGTCAGTCTGTCTGTCATAGGTTATTTTTTCAAAACCAGTGCTCAAAATCAGACATTCGGTACATATATACACTAACCCAATCGTGCAGCATAGAAACTAATAATAAACAGCCAATCGTGTGACATTTTAAGAAAAATAATAAATAAACTAAAATCAAACAACATACCTTTACTTAGTCTGGGTCCTCCGGGTGCTTTTAAAATTTATCATAATGTATTATTTCATTATGTAATGCAATGTATAATCATACTTCACTATATGTCTATGAATAAAAAAAATACTATAATTGAATAAAAATATATTTTCAGAACCACAACTTTCCTTAAAATAGCCTGAAAAAGAGCTTACACAAAAATACCGCCGTGCAAGCCAGTATTAGAATCACATAATACGGAAACGACGTGATTATGCAAAAGATCGCCCCCGAAGTTAGCGTATAATCAGACTCCTTCCGCTGGCTCCGCTGTGGCATAAACCATCCATTATACGGCAAGGTGCAACGGCAATCATGTTCGAACGAAACGAAACGGATTTTCGAATCGACGTTGATAAATTACTAAATTCGGCGAGAGGAATAACATTCAAAAGTCTATTTTCGACGCTGGAAATGATTCAGGTTTGATCATTCTCAAATCCTGTGATATATGACTTACTTTAAACTTACCGTAGTAGATCTTGCACTAATATTTATTTTAGCTGTAGGATTAAATACTTATACTTTTTAACATAAACATAACATGTTAAAGAATTCTTTATTTTTAAAGTGTAAATTAGACTTTATAATTTATGAAAATATTCCCTGATTAATCAGTAACAAAACTGTTTAATTATAAACTGTTATGTATTATCATAATAATAAGTGTAATAAACAAGATAATGGTAACGTCTTTCTTAAGAAATTCTATCTATCGCACACACTTACCCTGTGTTTATTATAGTTCTTTTATATTTAATAATCACATCCTGCGTTTACTTCGACTGCCAATTATCTAAACGAATCCTACGTTTATTTAAGTGTAAATCAATAAAATTAAAAGTGATGTCTGAATCGAAAAATCTTTTCGAATTTCTTTCTCCTGTCGCTTCGTTACAATACCTGTCATGCTAGCCCTCCAGGTTATCAGCATTTGAACAGGAGGCCCGATTTGATATTCCACTGAGAACATTCTTCAGTGAGGAGGAAATATTAGCTCCTTGATTGATATTTTGTACACCTGCGATACGTTTTGGAACTCCAAACGCTAGTTTTGTCACGTAGTGTCATATTTTGAGTTTGAAGTTTGTTTGTGCGTGCTTTGTAAACTTTGTAGTTTATAAATGGGAAATTGAATTTGATGTTTGAAGGATGTTGTAGAACGGAAATGTGAGCTGTAATTGATTTAAAATGGACGCTATTACTGATGGACAAAGGCCAATAAATAAAAATAAGGATACGATTTATTTTAGAGTTGTTAAGATTTTTTAAGCAGTGATAGCCTAGTGGTTAAGAAACTCGGTCTCTCGATCGAGAGGTCCGACGTTCAAATCCTAGGCCTGTGATTTTTAGAAATTATGTGCGTATTAGAAACTTGCTAAAACGGTGAAGGAAAACATCGTGAGGAAACCTGCATACCTCAGAGATTTATAAAAAAAAGATAAAAATCTCAAAGATGAAATCTACCAATACGCACTTAGCCAGCATGGTGGACTATGGCGTAATGCTTCTCATTCTGAGAGAAGACCTGTGCCCAGCAGTGGGACAATAATGGGTTGCTGATGAAGATTTTTATAACATGTATAGTTCAGTGTCGCTATTACTTATGGACAAGGGCCAATAGGGATATGATTCCTATTTAGGGCCATTATTTTATAAGATTGCAATTGCAAACGAGCATACAGTCCATTTGTACATTTGACCATGTACCATATATGGTTACTGCCGCTTATGGAAAGTAATCAACTACTAATATAACAAGTTCTACCTGTACCTGATTACAGATGCGAGCACTTGTGAGAACTAAAATGGTCGTCTCATATGCAAGTCGACATCAAATCTACACTACTCCACTGAATCGCAAGAATTACGACACGCCAGAAATAGGTGTGCCGGTGGTACATACCAGCTCGAGCTCTAGCGATATATATTTTTTATAATATAGGAGTACCACACGAGCAGTCCACCTGATGGTAAGTGGCTACTGCCGCCCATAGACATCTGTAATCAACCCCAGATAGGATTAGATATTCCTACCTGAGGCCACAGATGTGCTGCTACCCCTGAGGACTAAGCTAGAACGCCTCGGAAAAGTATGTTTCCCTTACCACATCCTTCAAACCAGAACACAGCAGCGTTTAATACTTGTTATAAGGCAGAAATAGGTGTGGCGGTGGTGCCGCCGGAGTCGAATCACAAAGGGTTCTATAGAACCTTCAGATATTACCACATATTATATAATGTTTTGTACACACAAAGCCCCCACACAAAGATGAGAACTATATGTATACTTAAAAAACAAACCAGATATTTAAATGCACCATTAACATTTTGTTTCTGGTTGAACCCTCTTTGTATTGGAATCGGAATTGAGTCCGGAACCCTTTTCTGTGTATCAGACTTTTTGACGATATCTATCATAATAAGACAATATCTATACTAATATTATAAAGAGGTAAAGTTTGTAACTTTGATAACTTGCTTGTTTGTTTGTTTGTTTGTTTGTAAGGGCTAATCTTCGGAAATACTGAAACGATTAAGAAAATTATTTCACAATCAGAAAGCTACACTATTACCCTATTTTATTATTATATTATTATTATTATTATTTATTATTATATTAGTGTAGAGTATTCAGTATTCATATATTCATATATTTTATTGTGATTTAACAAAAGGCAGGCGAATTCGTGGATACTGCTAGTTTGGCATAAAAGTGTTACAAACTACTCACTTTAAGATAGAAAGATATTTTCTTAGAAGAGGTCAAAAAGGTTTAATGGCATAAACGAGTACCATTCAACGAACGCGTACTACAAGACAATCAGACATTCATTTAGCTCAAATCGAGACAAAGATCCGTTCACGGAGCGAATGCAAACAATTCGTCGTATTTCATCCACTTCGATTTTTATCGAAACGTTGTACCGAATGAGCGGAATCGAATCGTTCGGTTTTAACTTTCAACTCGTTATTTTAATTTGTATTTTTTAAATTCGAATATCGTATGTCTGGACCGTCCCATTCTCCGGTCGATCAACGTTGGCGGAATTAAAAGGTTAAACCTTGCCTTACATGGCACGGAATATTTGTTTAAAATGCGAATGGTATTCCGATTTTGTTTGGGCGTTTTTTGAAGAAAGTTGTAGACTGTAGTGTATAGCTTCATCGGCTTAGTAACGTTGGGTCTAAGTAATAAGTTCGCGAAGAAATGTCCTAAGAAAACATGTCCAATATGAGCTTGCGTAGGAGCTCAACCGTTATAAGGTATCTCCATTATACTCGTACCAACGTATTTTGGACTACTTTATTATGTTTAAACTTTGTGGTAAAAGTTGATGTGAAACATCTATAGGCGCACGTAAAACCGATTTCTGGCGTGGCGACGCATGCCGTGTCGCCACGCTATACGATGGTATATATATACAGTCTATATGTCACAGTCACTGATTAAACGAATTAAGTAGTCACGATTTGAAATAAATTCGTAAATTTTTGTATTTAATGAAAATAAATGTTTATTCAATAAATAATCATCGTTATCTGGAAAAAAATCGTAATATTTTATTTTATCATTATGACTTATTTAGTTCCTATCACAATATGTTCTTTTCTGCATATTACTTTTACAAAATAATGTCGAAGTTTCACATCTGCCAGGCGTCCCGTGACGGCTCACATGTTTTTTTTTTTTATATTTGCACAAAATTTAGCCTAAATCCGTCACTCGAATAACAAATACTGAGATTTGTTTCCTTGCGAAGACAAGAAAATTAAACTGAACGTTAAAAGTGGATAGAAATCGGGTTCAAAGATTCCGTTACATAGTTACATACATACATACAACTAAGCTAATAAAAGCGTGTTAAAAATAGTCTGTAATAGTAGCGCACTAAAATACGTAAAAATGACGTATCTTAGTTCGGATTATTTTAAGGCAAATCCGTAATTTATTTGTTGGCTAAATATAAAGCTTATTTTTATCTGTTGACATTGACAAAATAATCAAAAAATCTTTTTCTTCCAGTACAGATTACTTTTTCAATAGCAATATGGCTAAAAACCTGCCTACTTAATATATAGTCTATGACACTCCCAAAATTTAGAAGAATCCAACGACATATGTATAAATCTGTGAAGCCGTTAGGGCTGCAGGGCGTGCCAAAGAAAGAGACAAACATACACGTGTTCGGTCGAAAAACATTCCCCTCCGCAATCAGGTTAAAATAATGAGAGCATTGAAAAGTATCTTCCTAGTTTAACTTTTTCAAAATTGTATTCAAATAACGGGTCATGATTAACGAGCTGTAAAAATACACGACTGAATTCGTCCGTCTATCTTTCCAAAAAGTAAAGTTTGTATTTTAAACTTTTTGAAAGCAAAGAGCCGAACACAGCCTTTTTGCATTCTTTATAAGTTTTTCATTCTGAATTTTCGTGCGAATAAAAATGTCAGTCGCCGGCACTTGTTTCACTATTGGCGAGCTTACGATAAGCGATTATTTAAAAAAAGGGATTTAATGGTTTTTAGAGACTAATTTTGATAAGTTTATGCCGCATGAAAATATTATATAAATATATTTCATGACCGTGTAAAATAAATTTCAGTTTTCAGTGGCATCATTGGCAAAATGTTGTTAAATATTACTAAGCAACTATAAGCAAAAACTGCTATTCCTCCCTCCCTCCGTCAAACCTCAGCCGCTTCTCATATTTTATTATTATTTCATTTCCCTTCACTTATATTATACACAAAATTAATGGGATATTCACTTACTAAAAATAACATTACAGTCGAACTAATTCAATCGCTTTAATCGCTTATCGCTTCACGTCCGCAGTAGAAAGTGTGCCGTCCTCGGAATAAAAATGTCGTCCGCTGTAATTAGGGAAAAAATTCCCGTCAACTTCGTTACGTAATTGTGTTGGGAATTTTTTGTTCGTTTTTTTCAATTATGGAACACTGACATGTGATATGCCCCGAAAGCTCGCGCGAGCTTTTGGGGCGATATCATTGACACACAAACTCTCATATGTTTGTTGATAAGGTGGCAAAGCTTTTATTGTTTGACTTTAGTATCAGCGCAAAGGCCAAAGTTGTTTTGGGTCTTTGTGTGTGTCTATGACACCCAGTGGGTTTAAAAGTGTAAAAAATCCTTTCATTTAAGGTTGTTAAAAGTTACATTGATTTTAAGTTGAACTCGGTTCTATGTATATAAAATTTTATACAGACATCCATTTTTAGATTGTTTTAAAGATCTCTCAGGCATGTATAACGACATTTAACGATTAACGACATCATTTTTAAGTAAGTGATTATTACTTCCTAATATATACTTAAACGAGCTTTTGCCCGCGGCTTCGCTCGCGTTACGAGGTAATATTTTCATCTCCTATTTTATCCCCTTGGGGGTAGAATTGATCAAAATCCTTTCTTAGCGGATGCCTACTTCATAACATCTACCTGCATGCCAAATTTCAGCCCGATCCGTCCAGTTGTTTGGGCTGTGCGTTGATAGATCACTATGTCAGTCAGTCACCTTTAGTTATATATATTTAGATTTAAAATCAGATGTGCATGCCGTAAATTCGAACTTACCCCATTGAGAGACCGAGTTTCTAGGCCTGCCCATATTGATAATGAAACTCAACACACATGAACAATTAATCCAACAATCGAAATCAGTGGCTCGACTGCCAATGGTCCTCCACTGTAATCGTCGTGTGACCACAAACCGTTAGAATTGCAGCAAATAGTCAAATTATACAAACCACCCCCAGTTTATAATTAAATCAAGGGATGAAATGGCGGTTGGGCAGCGGTACTCAACCTTGTTACCTTCATATTTAGTGGTGATTAATAATTTACATTCCATTTAGGGTCCCGGAGGTGTTGCCCATTGCTTTTAAGGTATTTAGTCTAAATAATAAAATTTTAATGTCTATATTTTTTAAATGCAAAAATAACAGTTACGTAAATGAAAATCTTTCGTTGATTTCGATTTTTTTGGATTGTTATTAAGTGAGTTTTAAATTAAAAATCTTAGTAACAGTTTCTTTTTTTATATTATCCTTATCTTATAATTACAACCTTTTACAAACAATGAAAATTTAAAATTACGCTTTACTGGATTAATAATAAAAATAAAGATTATATGTATATAGTAAAAAAAACTGGAATTATTATATCCAATACAAAATATTTTTTCATCAGTTATAATCTGTTTGTCCGTCCTACCGTCAGACGTCTAGTTACTCCAGAACATTCCCAGTTTTAGAGGGAATGTCGTCCAGATATCGTTATCGTACATTTTGAAGAGGTATTTCACACCATAGATTGGGGCTTTGTGTAAGGGATGACCAGCAGATTTAACCCCATGGCCATATGTCTTGTAGATAAATGAACATACCTTGAATGAACCTACGTTACAATAGATCGGTATTATATGAAAATATTTTTAACTGTGACCTGTTTAACGTAAATAGGTCTTCAGTTAATATAGTAAGGTTCAATTTACGTCGTTAATATTTTTGTATGTCCTGTAGAATGTGAATTGTTAATGATTTTAGTAATAAATAAATGATGTTCCATTGTGACGGGTCAAACAATGAAGGGTGAATGATAAGTGGAAAGTTTGATAGGAAATCGCTAATTTAATAGTGAACTAAATTAATAATTGCAAAGTATAGAAAATATTCCAATTCCGCAGTTTTTTTGCTTGCCAAGCAATTATTTCTTGATTTAATGATTTAGCAAAATGTACTGAGGAAATCCATATGACTGTCAAATATAAGTTCCAAAAGATTTGTAAGCTGTACTAATTTGCACTTGAAAATGAACTGCTGATAAATGAGCTCCTGATGATAAATGATTCCTCCCATGAACATCTGTGATCAAACCCAATTAAATGGGAATTATATCTAAAGCCTAAGATTTGTCTAGATTCGCTCATCGTTCTTGGGGACTAATTTTGAACGCATCGTATATTGCTTACCATATTTACTTTTAAACCAGAAAGCACTAGCGCTCGTACTATAAGGCACTTTTACAATCCAAAGTCAAATCACAAAGAGTTCTTTGCCTTTTAAACTGTAATAAAAAAAAATTGTGTGTGTGTCAGCTACGACGCACGATTGGAGTTTACTCCTTACGAACGATAATTATGATATATATCGAATAGAAAAAAAGGGTAAATGAACGCATCTGCTAAAATGATAAGAGAAACAAACATATATCTGTAATTATTCGGATTATTTATATTACTTCAATAATGCGTATTACATAAAGTATGTTACAAAATAATATAAATAATAATAATAATAATAATTGTGTTCAATTTATACAAATCCAATTTTAGGATGATTGATTTCTTTCACTTTGAATTATAATATAATTCTTAAATACTGTAATTATAGGTTTGTGGTAACTGAAATACGATACGTGAACTTCGGAAGTTACATGAGTTATGAATCGTGAAAACACCGCATCAATAGTTGTACCATATCTAGCGCGCAACACATACGCACACATTCAACTCTCAGACTGGAGGTAGTGAACTGTACAGTGAGACTACGAAGTATCGCGCAAAGAGGAGACCCCGAGAATGAGATACGCTGTGTAATGTATTCCATCTCATACTTTTACACGTTCAATCCTACAGATATATATGTTTGTCTCTTTCTACGTAACGCCTCAACTTTTCGTGTTACACTTGATTTTACTCCTCATAAAATTTCCGTACCGGGCCTTATAACTCAAATCGTTTCTTAAGGAGTAAACTCCAAAAACTGTAATAAAAATTTAATTTGCGTTAATAAATACTTGTTTTAATTATTCACTACACTTACCTTTCCTTCCTTTAAGCGAGTCATGAAAGAAATATAAAAATTAATATTATAATTAAAATGACACTATTAGTACTGATAGCAAAAATGAAAGTCTTTTAAGAGAGCTTATCTGGATTTCTTGGAAAAGGAGCTTCTTCTGTAAGTGTACGATATTATCATTAACTCACAGATTTATATACGTTTCGATATTGCATCCAGTTACTTAGGAAGGTTTCAATAGAATAATAAAATTCATTTTTTTATAATATAGTTGTAGCCGACGAGCATGCAGCCCACCTGATGGTAAGTGGCTACTGCCGTCCATGGACATCGGAAATCAGTCCCAGACAGGATTAGATTCCTAACTGAGTTCGGCCACCGATGCGCCGCTACCCCAAGAACTTAGCTGGAACACCTTGGCAAAGTGTCCCTTACCACACCTTTCAAACAAGAACACAGCAGCGCATAACATTATATATAAAGTAACACTGTTATTTGGTCGAAATAGGTGTGACTAGGTGGTAGGAAGGAGTTTTACCACCTTCAAACTAACTACGAGTCTAACTATAGCACCTTGTTTCTCATTTACTTTATACAAAAAACTTTAATATAACCTTTTTCCACCCTTTATAATTGTTATAGGTATTATTTCTCCACGCTTTTTGTAATAAGAATATTTACAAGAAACGTAGCGAGCTCTTTACATGCTATTAAATACAACAAACTAACCGCAATTAAGATAACAACTGCGTAACACGAGTATAACTCTTACTTGTTTAACCACACACATACAACGTTCTAGGCAGTAACTATTCATTATTTATTTTTATTTACTTATATCAGTTATTAGTTTCCCATTCATGCCAATTGGACGTAGTTATGCAAAATAGGTCCAACCACAAAAAGTAGCTTTTGAGAAAATAGGTATTTTAGTAAAAGTTAAATTGCTTAAAAGAACAAATGTACCATGCAGCTTGAATATTTTTTGCATATACAAAAGTTGATGTGGAGATGCCATTTGTGATAGTAACTAAAAAAATGGTTTTTGTGGGTTGGATCCATTTTGCATAACTACGTCCAATTATAATCGAATATGAAGAATAATTGTTAATAAATCGTTGTAGTAAATTATTATAAATTGTTGTTAACATTAACAGTTCAATTATAATTGAATTGAATTACATACAATTTATAAAATAATTATATGCTATTAAACAATTAAACGTAAGTTTATAGAGGTGAAATTTACATGAGTTGAGTTGGAAACACTATTTTTTTGGCAACCCATCTGGCAAACGATCACTATATCGGTCTGGCGCAAAATGTTTCGGGTTCGATCCCGGGCTAGGCAGATATTTCAATTATGAATTTAGATATCCCATCTGGGTCTGGGTGTTTGTGTATTCAACTGTGTGTGTGACTAGTCCATCTACGACACAGAGAATCCTATTGTGGTGCTAAGTGTAGAAAGTCTTTTTATGTCAAAAACACAACAATAGTATGTGTGTTGGTGTGGTAGAACCCTTTGTGGTTCGACTCCGGCGGCACCACCGCCACTCCTATTTCTGCCTCATAACAGCAGTGTTCAGCGCTGTTTGAAAGGCGTGGTAAGGGATACTTTTCCGGGGCGTTCCAGCTTAGTCCTCAGGGGTAGCGGCGCATCTGTGGCCGACCTCAGATAGGAATATTTAATCATATCGGGGGTTGATTACAGATGTCCATGGGCGGCAGTAGCCACTTACCATCAGGTGGACTGCATGCTCGTCTGCTACTTCTATATTATAAAAAAAAGAGTTGCAACAAATCTTCACATTTACCTTAAATGCTTTCAAACAAAAATCCTAGCCAAGTGTCCAAATTACTAAAGAGCCTTAAGCCTTAATAATTGCCATCAGAAAGATCTTGAGCTTAAAGCTCCTAAGTGGGGGTAAGATAGTCCGTGGCGCAAATTTACTTCAACTACCTCTTTTGGGACTTTGACGCTTAACCTGGATGCTGCCTTTACACTTACTTGCTACTTGCCTGGCCTTTTTACTAGTAGGAAACATTTTAACTTTAATGGTGGTAACTCTGCGTGGTACAACCGTACATTTTTCAGTGGTAAAAATTCTTCCACGCTATACTAGATCTTTGTACCAAATTTCAACCAGATCCATTCGAATAGCGTATTGGAGTAACACACATTAAGTAAGATATGATATGACTAGTAAGATTTTGTCATGTGCAGATTGAGTTTGTCTCAAGCTAAAAGTCTGGATGTACAAGAACTGTATGCAACTATGCATACCAAGAAATGAATAAACTTAATTTAACATTGAAGAAGATCACAGTTGTAAATTATAAGTTGCGTGAAGGTTATGAATCAGTCCATAGCATAAGTTAGTCAATCCGAAAAATAAAAGCAACGACCGAATACGCCATAGTCTACCGCGCTGACCAAGCTTGAATTGGTAGACTTGAGACCATTGAGAACTTTGTTTCTTTTTTTAAGATTTTTCTGGTATGCAGTTTTCTTCACCGTTAAGGTCCACATACCATGGTTTAGTAGAACCCAAGACGAGTTAGTACAAACGAGGCACCGAAACACAAACTTCAAGGGACCTTTTGACCTCGTTCAAATATTTAACTTGAGACGCTCAAACGGACGGATTGTCGCGAAATGAGAATGAACGTTTCGGTGATAAAGTGGAACTATTTTAGAGGATAATGTCGTCTTATTTGATCCGTGTTTAGGATTAGTCATTTACTTGTCTTGTTTTTAGGAAGTGATACTAAAATATCATTTTTCTTGGCTTTATTTTCTATATTTAAAGGAACTTCGGTTTAAAATCTTACATTTGTATGTATTAAAATAATAATGCAATTTTAAATGTGTGATATGCAAATTAATGCACCTATTTAGTAAGTTTTGTATGTGATGTGTGTACTCCAAAAATAACTGCGATTAAATATGTAACTATTCTACAGATTTTTATTACTTTCAATGCTTCAACTATCTTATTTAATTGTACAAACTCTCTTTTTCGCTTTTAGCTAAAAGTTAACATCTAAATATAGCACTTCTATAAGTTGTAGTTTGATACAACTTTTAACATTTCCAACTTAAAACGAACCAATCCTCCTAAAATTATCTGGTGGCCGTAAACGGTACGCGGTCGGATCAACAAGTGATACTTTGTTTGTTTAACCCTTCAGGGGATAGACGGTCATCGAAGTTATACCGTTTTAGATTTAAAGTTCAATTATATTCTCAGAACAGTATGATACAATTTGCGGTGTAGGATTATCTGGTCGCCGTGAGCAGTACGCGGTCGGATCAACAAGTGATACTTTGTTTGTTCAGCCCTTCAGGGGACAGACGGGCTTCGTCAGTATACCGTTTTAGATTTAAACTTCAATTATACTCTTAGAACAGTATGATACAAGTTGTGTTGTACAATTATCTGGTAGCGGTAAGCGGTACGCGATCGGATCAACAAGTTAAGCCCTTCAGGGGACAGACGGTCATCGAAGTTATACCGTTTTAGATTTAAAGTTCAATTATACTCTTAGAACAGTATGATACAAGTTGTGTTGTACAATTATCTGGTAGCGGTAAGCGGTACGCGATCGGATCAACAAGTCTAACCCTTCAGGGGACAGACGGTCATCGAAGTTATACCGTTTTATATATAAAGTTCAATTATACTCTTAGAACAGTATGATACAATTTGCGGTGTACGATTATCTGGTCGCCGTAAGCGGTACGCGGTCGGATCAACAAGTGATACTTTGTTTGTTCAACCCTTCAGGGGACAGACGGTCATCGATAATACGGTTTAAATTTAGAGTTAAAATGTCGAATAGATGAATGCAATTACATGAACTAGAAGTTTTTGATTGTTTAACCCCTTAGGGAACAACCTATCCCTTTATACCGTTTTAGATACAGAATCCTACAATTTTTGATTAAGTCTGGAGTACATTTCAAATCAAATCAAATCATTTTTTTTTTTATTCAAAATAGGTTCTTTACAGAGCACTTTTTGAATGTCAATACAACTACCACCACTTCACAAGGTGTTTCGTTATGGAGAAGAAGCGACGAAAGAAAGAAAGAAAGAAAGATTCATTCTAACAAAATGGGTATTTGGTTCCATGAAATACTTTCTTCACCCCTTAAAGACGGTGGAAGGTAACAGAATATTTTGTGGTTCGACTCCGAAGGCACCACCGAACGTTTGCTACCTTTATATTATATAAACTAGACTAGACTGGAAGTTTCACTAATTAACTTATATTACTTCTGTTGAATTTCATTTCCATCATTTAAGTACTGTATTTGATGTTCCAACACATATTTTTCATACATGTTTATGAATATACTTGAAAATAAAAATCATGAACACGAAATGTGTTTATCACGAGTTCCCACTGTGTCAGACATAGATAATTCGCAGACCACACAAGTCTTTGTATAATAAACTATTCTGCAAGTACTTAATTTTTTAAAGGTTTTTTTATAGTAATATAGGAGTAGCAGACGAGCATGCAGTCCACCTGATGATAAGTGGCTACTGCCGCCCATGGACATCTGTAATCAACCCCAGGTAGGATTAGATATTCCTACCTGAGGTCGGCCACAGATGCGCCGCTACCCCTGAGGATTACTCCCTTACCACACCCTTCAAAACGGAACACAACAGCGCCTAAAACTGCTGTTATTAGGTAGAAATAGGTGCAGCGGTGGTGCGGCCGGAGTCGAACCACAAAGGGTTCTACCACCTTCAAAACTTCTACATAAGGTTCTCGAATTCAGCTGGTTTTTGTCAAACAAAACATGGTGTAACTTGTCTATGGTACGAAATCGGCTTTAACTTGTTCAATGGGCGTCTGTCCCCTAAGGACTTAAGTAAACAAACTATCACGTTTACTGACCGTTTAGTTTAAGACTTTGATAGTTGATTTTGCGGTCAGAAGTTTATTATAGAACCTTGCAATTGTAGGTACAAAACATGCACAGAACTATACAATTATGTTATAAATGTTTAACTATATAAAACTAATCTTATATATAAAATTCTCGTGTCACAATGTTAGTTACCGTACTCCTCCGAAACGGCATTACCGATTTTAACCAAATTTTTTATGCATATTCAGTAGGTCTGAGAATCGGCTACTATCTATTTTTCATACCCCTAAGTGATAAGGGTTGTTCACCCTTAAATTTTTTTTATTTATATGGCAACACAACGTTTGCCGGGTCAGCTGGTATACTATAAAAAATTATACTAAACAACTATAAAAATTTAAACTAAATTATACTTTTTTATTGATTAAGATATTAAAAGTGATAAATAATAATCAAAGAACCTTAAAATTATGCTTTAGTAATAAAATTATTATTTTAAACGATGTAAGATCATTTACATAGTTTCAAAACACAATGGTACAAATTAATGGTAAATAATCGAAAGAACGTATTTTATTTTTAAAATTTTAAAAATGTATGTTAAAATAGTAAAATTAAAAAAAAAACACAAAAGGACCGTATTCTTTTAACGCTTTGAAATCGCGTTTATGTGTAGCTATGCCGCTTGCCTCTCGAAATGTAATCCCAAAAAATACACAAATAACGAACACAATATAATTACAAAAACATCCACAAAAGATCCATTAACGAAGCTTAGCGTCAAATCCTCTTAACACTAAGCCGATTTTATCAGTTTCACCCCTGTGTACCCCACTTGCACCCCATTATGATAAACCTAGTAGAAGCTAGCATGAGAAAAGACAATAATAATTTTAGTAATAAATAGGTCACATTGCTGGACCTTGTCCCTGTAGTATCGGGATTAGAATAGGGCTACGGTATCCCCTGCCTGTCGTATGAGGCGACTAAAAGGGGGCTTCTGGGGTTGCGGGCGGCAAGAGTGGGAGCTTGAACCGTCCAGCAAGTAACCCCGGGAAGGACGACGGTGTGTGTGGCGGCATACCGTTGGAAACACTAGGTGTGTGGGAGTAACTAAATTGAAATACCTTTATATAACTGCCTGTCTAATAACACACTTTGCGAGCATAGAACATAGTAGGGCTTGACTACTGCTGTCAGGTGTGATGGTGGTGCTAATGGGTCAACCAAAATAAACTTTACCGATTATATCGGTAAACTAAGTGGTTTTTTGGTAATTGGTGGTAATCACTTTAAGATCTTAATTTTAAGATCGAATGCAGAATACTTCGTTGTGTGTTCTAAACAAATCCAATATACTAAAATACTCTGAAGTCTGAAGGTGGTAGAACCCTTTGTGGTTCGACTCCGGCGGCACCACCGCCACACCTATTTCTACCTAATAACAGCAGTGTTAGGCGCTGCTGTGTTCCGGTTTGAAGGGTGTGGTAAGGGAGATAGACTTTTCCGAGGCGTTCCAGCTTAGTCCTCAGGGGTAGCGGCGCATCTGTGGCCGACCTCAGGTAGGAATATCTAATCCTATCTGGGGTTGATTACAGATGTCCATGGGCGGCAGTAGCCACTTACCATCAGGTGGACTGCATGCTCGTCTGCTACTCTCATATTATAAAAAAAAAAAAAAAACTTAGTTGGTAAATCTTAAAGTACTTAGTATATTTTTCCCCTATCTACCCGATTATCCTATTTCAACGGCTCCGAACCGTTGAGAACGTTTAAAAGAGAATCATCGTTAGCTTTGTTTACGAAATCTCTTTTCTTTACGTACTTAATGTTTATAGAAATTACTTTTGTCATTTTTCACGACTTAATTGCTTACAAATTTTCGTATAAAGTATTTCAAAATATTTTTATTTGAAAATTGTTTGAATCTGTATATTGATAGTGCGTCCGCTACATCTATTTCTAGCGTTAAATTTTTCTTAATTTTCAGTCAAAGAGTGTAAATGCTAACTGACTTACATATGAGTCAATCATCTTAGTCCTAAGGAATGGCAACGGCGTCAGGTAAAACCTGGTTCATAAGGTGTCACAGATGAACATGGGTGGCAGTGACCACTTACCATCAGGTGACTGCATGCTCGTCTGCTACTCCTATATTATAAAAAAAAACTAAAATACTTAGTAAATATTTGGTAAATCTGAAAGCACTTAGCATATTTCCCCTATCTACCCGATTACCCTATTTCAACGGCTCCGAACCGTTGAGAACGTTTAAAAGAGAATCATCGTTAGCTTTGTTTACGAAATCTCTTTGTATTATGTTCTTAATGTTTATAGAAATTACTTTTGTCATTTTTCACGACTTTATTTCTTGCAAAGTATTTTAAATTGGTCTTGGACTTTGTCACAGATGTTCATGGAAGGTAGTAACTGTTTACCATCAGGTGGAGTGCAAATTCGCTGCTAAGAATAATAAAAGTGTCTAAAGTCTATGTATGAACAAAATTCTTCACAAACACACAGCACTGCTATGTTCCGGTTTGGTGGTGTGGTAGGAGTAAGTAAGTAAGAGTATAATACCTACTTTTTCGAGGCATTCCAGCTTAGCCCTCAGGGGTAGCGGTACATCTCATCGACCTCGAGTAGGAATCTAACCTGGAGTTGATTACAGATGTCCATGGGCGGCAGTAGCCACTTACCATCAGAAGACTGCATGTTCATCTGCTACTCCTATTATAAAAAAACTCTTCAAACAAATACTGCAGCTCTTAACACTGCTGATATTAGCCAAAAATAGGCGATGATGGCTTTGGAGTAGATGAGATGAACGACCTCCAACAGTTGATTACCGTAATAACTCGCTAAGTACGAGTCGTACTAGCACATGGAGGCTTCCGTACCACCAAATGTCCATTATATTTTATTTATTTTTTTATATAACCATATTAAAATATGTTTTCATTATAATAGCAGTTATAGTAGTAAACGGATTGTAAAAATTTCAATTGTCTTCCTAGTACGGTTTAACAGTTAGATCGAAGCATACCGAAAAATACCGGTTTGTTGTATGGAGACCCCCTTTAATATTCAACGTTATTTTATTTTTATTTCTTATTATAGCGACCACCGTTATGCATCCTCTGTAAAAATTCAAGTGTCTATCTATCACGGTTCCAGAGATAGAGCCCTGTGACGGACGGACAGAGAGCGAAGTCTTAGTAATAGGGTTCCGTTTTTACCCATTGGGTACGGAACCCTAAAAGCCAATACCGCATCGCTGCGTCACGTACGCAATGTCGACCACATTTAATCAATGTACCTCTTGTGTGGTCAGTCATTGTTGCGTTTCCATTGCGAATGTAGCAATTGAGCATTCATTGTTTAAAATAGGTTTACTCGTTTAGTTTTTAGCGTTTTGTGCAAAAAGGTATCTTTTATTAAGTCTATGCTGTCTGTCTGTCTGCCTGTCCGTATGTCTGTCTGTCTGTCTGTCGTACCGTCGAACTATATCTTTTGTAACTTATTTGGAATTTATGAAATGGAAGAAGTGAATGTATGTATGCAATTTATCAGATGCAAAGTGGTGACTGCCGCCTATGGACATCTATAATCAACTCTTCTTATAATCTCTTGAACAGGTGATCTACTTATAGGCAATCACAGATCCGTTGCAACTTCTTAGAAATAAACTGGTTCTTGGACTAAACGGGACGGTCTTTACTTTGTGAATTGGTAGAGTGGTGGACTTGACTAATGGACTCTCTTTTTTATAATATAGGAGTAGCAGACGAGCATACAGTCCACCTGATGGTAAGTGGCTACTGCCGCCCATGGACATCTGTAATCAACCCCAGATAGGATTAGATATTCCTACCTGAGGTGGCCACAGATGCGCCGCTACCCCTGAGGACTAAGCTGGAACGCCTCGGAAAAGTCTGTCTCCCTTACCACGCCCTTCAAACCGGAACACAGCAGCGCTTAACACTGCTGTTATTAGGTAGAAATAGGTGTGGCGGTGGTACCGCTGGAGTCGAACCACAAAGGGTTCTACCACCTTCACAACTCTATTGTTTGTGGTCCCACGCCCAGTAGTGGGCCTTTTATGGAACTACAGTGATCTACACGTTTGCTATTTTTATCACAAGCGATCCATATATTATATTTTGCAGGATTACAAAGTCAAATTACTATCACTAATGACCGCACTTCAGATGAGTTTAGAGTTCAAACTTTACTACTTAAATTTCACTTATGCAGAGTCGGGTTATTATCGTTAGTAGTATAATTTTCCATTTTTTAAAGATTAAAACAGCCTTTTGAAATGTCATTTGTATTTGTTTATGATATAATGGTTTTTTTTTACAAAAATCGCTACTAATAAATTTAGTTCTTATAAAAACATTAAATTACAATAAATGAATGATCTATTTTTTTAATTTTGAGTATTTATCACGATAAAAACCTCTCTCTCTATACAGTCTTATGGTTGAGTGGATTTTTACGACGGTAAATTTCATCGTAAGGATTAATGTAGGATACTTTTTATCCCAAGCATTAACAAGGTTAATCCGAATTAACAAATTAAAAAAACGCAAACCAAATACATCAAAAACCTTAAAATCCTTCATCTTTAGAGCACACTTGTCTATCCGTGACTCTCCAATGTAGAGCCATATTAGGCTGTTTTTGTGTCGGGTATTGTAATCCGAGAGGGTCGCTACCTGAGAGCGGTATGCACAAATATCTACCTACGAGCCTACGCGTTATAGAAATATTCACACAGTATTGGTTTTTGGAGGTGTCTGGTTTGTTATAATCTAGTTCGTAATATGTTTGGATCAGTTTTAAAGTGAAACGAAAGACTTTTGACTAAGTTCGTTATTTAATTTGTAGTATTTTCACTAAATATGATTATGAATTTGTACTTACAATATTTTAAATGACGCAATGAGATTTTGCGATCCCGCTCCTGTAAACACTAATTATGTACGATTTTGTATTTCACGCATGAACCTAAAAAAATATTAATTTTAATATTTTCTGTCGTAGCGTGAAACTCTTATAAAGTCGATTAAATTATTTTACTATTATTTCGATTAAAAAATAAACTTTTACCTTAAGTAATTTCAAACTAGGAATTATATTTTTTAATTTACAAACACTACAATTTTATTAAGGCCCAAAAATCAACCAAATTTATAAGTAGAAAATTTACCACATTTTTTTTCGATAATTTTATCGTACAACACTATTCATATAAATCACATTGTTATAACAGACCTCAGGTAACAACCCTATCTGGTTACAAGAACAACACCGCGAGTGTCGGTTGGGTACAAAAGGACCAAAACCGACTAATCCACTTGTCAGGTTCAAATATTGAACGAGTGAAACCGTTCGTATAACGTGAGTCAATAAAGATTTTAATCCAAATTGACGATGTGTGAAAGAGAAATATATATAAAAGAAGGTTAAGTAAGTTAGGTTTATTGTTAAAAACAATTAGGATACATATCATGTCTAAGCATATCTTAAAATTGCTTTTGTAACGACGACGATCATCACTAAAATTGCATTTCCATCTTTATATTGTCAAGTTACATAAGCCTTAGTAAGTTGCTAAATTTCATTTGTCGTACAAAAAACCTCCGAACCGTACCGGCAGTTAATAGGCCCTTACCTAATATCGACTAAATCTTGCTGACTTTTCAAAACGTGTATAAGTTTTTTTTTCTCCTGGAACAATTGTCTCATCCGCCTCTTCCCATGGGTGTCGTAAGATGAACCTGAGGGCTTGCGATGTTGCTAACGATATTTGTAGCACCATCATTTTCCGTCGAAATGGGAACAATTAACTTCACTAACATCCATGTGTGTGTTTGTGTGTGTATGTGTGTGCATGTGTATCTAGTGAACCCTTTACTATTGTTATCATTGCTGGACAGGGATCTTAGTACTCATTGTTAGTACCAATGGGTACCTATATGGGCATAGGATGGACTAGGAATTAAAACTATTTTTAGATAATCTTAAATCATAAATCATACATAAAAATTGCGTGTTCGAAATTATGGACAGACAAGCAAAGATTTATACAATAAAGATTTAAATAATAAGCGAAGTTCCAAAAACAATGAAATCCAAAGCATTTATTGAATAAAAAGTATTCTTAAGGCATTTCGCAGTAGAGGTCCCAAAAGCGAATAAATATTTGAACGGGAACCCGCTTACTTTGCGGCTTTGTTCGAACTCTCTCAATTTACACCGAATTTTAATGAAACGGCGTCGATCGAATATTTGTTGATTGGCTTCGAACCTCGGCCTTTTTGCTAACGAATTTTTAGTAAAAATTATACTGTTATTTTTGTGAATATCCAATGGAACTTTTGGGTTAGTGAATAAGGTCACTAACCTAACTGTCCCACTGTTTAGACCTTAGTTGGTAGATGCTTTTGATGACAGTATAGAAAACTATTTTACAAAATTTTGGTTACAAACTATGATGCAATACACTTGACTAGGTAAATTCTAAGTAAATTACAATTTCAGTAGGTACTTGGGTGCATTATAACTATCACTGAATATACAATTTTACTTTTAAGTAAACTTACATTATTTTCATAATGATTTTGTTACACTTAACTCAATGCTAATAGTTATACATCGTACCTTTATATTAAAAAAATAGAATCGACTAATGACATATTATATAATTACTACACAATTACTAAGTAAAAAGACGCCAGTTACAAATTATACGAGATAAACAAGAATAAAATACAGAAGGTTTAAAATACCGATAGCGTATTGCGGGTTAACGGATTTTCCAGAATGGACGGACGCGGCAACGCTGTTACCGCAGAATGCTTGCTACGAGACCGGCACCGGACGAGCTGGTGCAAGGAATTGCTGTTTAACATATTTTAGGGTAAATTCTATGGAGCTAAAGTATATGTGTTGCATTTTGTAAATGGTGTAAATGATTGACATTTTAAATTATATGTGTAACAATGGAATATTGTAGAATTGGATTCAATTGAAAGGTGTAACAAAGTAAGGAGTTACACTTTTGATAAAAGTAAATAACTGTCTACTACGTACACAATAAATTATGAAGCTGCATAATTACGGAGACCGAGGTAAAAATGTAGGGAATACAAAAAAATAAAATGAAGAAGGTTTAAAATAGTACCGATAGTGTATTGCGGGTTAACGGATTTTCCAGAATGGACAGACGCGGCAACGTCGTTACCGCAGAATGCTTGCTACGAGACCGGCACCGGACACGCTGGTGCAAGGAATTGCTGTTTAACATATTTTAGGGTTAAATTCTACAGAGTGTATATACATTTCTGACTGCGTATATTGTTAGTATAATAACTATAGTAAGTATTTTTATTGATAGGCGTAACAAATTATGGATGACTCGCCGTAAAATATATTTAAGTCTTATTAATTTTGACAAAAAATAAATACATAACCTAGGTACAAAGTTACCACACTCCGTAATTACGGAGACTATGGTTCCAATTACAAACGGGACAATAAAATACATTATAAAAAAGGTTTAAAATAACAATGGACAGACGCGGCAACGCGGCACCGGACAAGCTGGTGCAAGGAATTGCTGTTTAACATATTTTAGGGTTAAAATCTATGTAGCATTAAGATATGCATGCTCGCTTGTGTTATTGGTATAGTGTTGATATTTTTCCTAAATAGCATAGGAATATTTAAAATCCATGGAAATTGGAATTTATATCCTCTTATGCAAAAGAAAGACAGCTGTAAGAATGTTAGAAAGTTTTGCTGTTTAATTTAATTAAGTTAGTGCTAAATCATTTCTTGAAGAAAACCTTCATTTGTGATTTGCCAATTTTTTAAAACATATCCTCAAATCCTTAACCCACTAAAATTAGGAAAATGGAATTAATTCGTACAGTAACCTATATATTTGAAATGTTTATCAAACGTTCTTAAAGTTGTGTAAAGACTACCAATTGATCAATGTGGTGGACTGCCCTTACGTCCTTAGCGGCAGGTACTTAATAAACAAAAGGCAATGACAGTAATGGGTTAACTATGATTAAATTTCAGCATAGATATTATATAACGTGTAGATATTGTCATTTTTACGAATGACATTTGCTAGTTCAAAAATAGTTTGAAATTAGTTAAAAAATGGTTTAAAAATAGTCATTTTACCCTTATAATTCTATATACTCGCTTCTTTCTATAGCATGTATTCTTTACCTGTAATTGTAATGGCACTTACATATTTTCTCTTATTATTTCACGCTTTACTAATATGTATAGTGTACATTATGTTTATATATTCAATAAATAAATAACAACGAAAGTGTTGTTCTTATACTACGCTCGAGATTTTAGTCTCCGAAATAAACCAGCGACGTGGCTACTAACCGCAGAATTCTCTACGAGACCGAACTGCTGTTGAAACTAGGAATGTCCGTTTAAATAAAGGAACAAATCCTTACTTCTAAGGGAACAAGGTTTGAGGATATAAGTCGTAAGCGAGCATGCAGTCCACCTGATGGTAAGTGGCTACTGCTGCCCATGGCTATTTGTAATTAACCCCCGGTGAGATTGGAGACCACGGACGAGCCACAGAAACGTAGGCAGTTAACCAGCCAGATGGGCCGATGACGTCATGTGAGTGGTGGGAAGAGGCTGGATGAGGACAGCGGGAGATCGGGACTTGTGGAAGTCTAATGAAAAGGCCTACATCCAGCAGTGGGTGGCAAAGGGCTGAAGAAGAAGACATTTTAATGAGCATCCCTTCCCAAACCTTTCAAACCAGGACACAGTAGAGCTTTTACCGCTGTTATAAGACAGGAATCGGTGGTGGTGTCAAACTACAGAGGGTTCTTCCACCTTCAATTTATAAAATAGTAGCCGTAGTAGTAATAGTATAACCCTAACAAGGTGGTGTTGCTGGCATTACTAATAATTCGACAAGTACGAGTCGAACTCACGTGATGGCGTCCGTATCAATAAATGTTCGTTATACTTATCTTTATAAAATAATCATATTTTATTGTTCTTATTTGTATTTATTATAATAGCAGTTATCTACTATAACTGTTATTATAATAAATACAAATAAGAACGGATTGTAAACATTTCAACTGTCTTCCTATTACTGTTTAACAGTTACATCCATAAATTCCGAAAAATACTGGTTTGATAAAATAAAGTTGCATATTAAAGGGGGTCTCCCCTTTAATATTCAAATTTATTTTATTTTTAGTATCTGTTGTTATAGCGGCCACCGTAACGCGTCCTGTGACTGACGGACTTACAGACAGCGAAGTCTCAGTAATAGAGTTCCGTTTTTACCCTTTGGGTACGGAACCCTAAAAAGGTGGCGTAAGAAATTATGGTACTAAGTCTCCTTTTATACGCTGTTTTTCCCTCTCACATTTTAACCGTAACCACAGTAACAACATAACTTCAAGAACCAAAAGCAACAATTAACCAAAATTTGTCGTTGTTGTCGTTAGAATACATAATTAACTCTTCATTTTGTTTATGGCAATGTTTAATGACTCTTAAATGTCATAAATTGGCGTCAAACCCAGATCCGTCAGCCATTGCCGACAGATGTTCTGCTCAATTACCTGGAACAACAGAATATTCTCAATTAGTAATGTTAATAATAATGTATATAGATAAAATTGTGTGCAAGTTTGTTTGTTGTATGTAAGAATCGTATAACTTTGAAAATTAAATTATTGTATATGTAATTGGTTTCTATTAAACGGCTGTAACGATTAAGATGAAATTTAGCATTTAGATTTTTTGCCCTAGTTTCAATGGTGTGATCACTAAGAAAAAAATGTAACTTATATAACTAAATACTTAAAATAAATTTATAAAAAACTTCGCGACACTTAACATCTATGAGGTTAAGCATTACCTTTGCTCTTATACAAATATTGATAATGCAAAGAAACAAATAAATTGTGTGTAACATCGGCGCGTGCTATTTCGTCGACATTAAAAATATGTGTTACATCGAATTGAGCAACTCAGTCCTACGCTAAAAATACAATCTTATCTGTTTTCTAAACACGCCAGAATGAATTATAATTTTGAAAATTATATTAATTAATACATTTTAGTGTAGTATAAGTGAATCCGCGTTAAAAGGCTAGTTTAAAAGCAAATTAGCCGAAAGCACCAGATCACATCTCGTTGTTCCATTATTTCTAACTGCCTGTGAAGTGTATTAATTAGATTAATCCCGAACTTGTTCCCCGGTTACACTCTCCATCCCTTTCATACTCATCCAAACGCTATACGAGTGAGAGAGACAGCGCACGGTTTAATCTGCCGATAAGAGAATATTGACAACCATTCATTAGGTTTAAAAATTCCATTGATAATGATAATAACGTGCATCAGTTTTTATAATTAATGGAAGCTTTCGTAACAGAAACTACTAGTATTTTTTATTGACACGTGAGATAACGCGCGCGTCCCCGCCAGCGTGCATTCATGCGTTATCATTTTACTCAGCGACAAAGTATTTTGGGGTAAATGACACTTTTATGTCCTTTTTTATGAAATTTTATGTGTTTTTATAAAATAGCAAACGAATAAGCGAGTTAAAAGTTAAGTGTTTTGTGTCACATTTTCAACTAGAACACAGCAGCGTTATATTGTTCTTGTAAGGCATAAATAAGTGTGGCGGTGGTTTCACTAGGGAAGCACCATCGCCAGAACCGAATAACTTTTACCACCGTTAAATTTATCGTTTTAAAAATATTATAGATGACAACATAATTACTATCGTCGGCATCAGACATAAACGTTCCAATGCTGGGAAGGCAGATTCATAGTCTTCACAATCATATCATTTAAGTAGGCATAATCTTAATATTGTTCTCTGATATGTGTACATTACATTGTAATATTTTTTGTTTTTAAAGTGTCAAAAACATAACTTTTACATAAGACTTTATCTCATGTTAAACTTATATTTTTTCAACGGTAAATATCAATCAAATTTTATCAGCGTGAAAGGCCACGCAATAAACAGGCGTACTTGGTGGTTGAAAGGTTTCAACGATTAGGATTAGACTTGCTTAGCCAAATTGGAACAAGTTGTCGAAAATATGGCTTCTGAGAACGTTTACAGATTGAAGCAATTTATTGAATTTGTCCTAAAGGTTATCTTTTATTCGACAAATATTTCGAGATCTTTTTTTACTTAATTTTGTTCAATTATCTTTTGTTTTTTTTTTATGAAGAACAGAACCAGAATAAGTAATTCGAAATTCAAATTAACACCTAAAATGGTTATGTTTGAATCACAGTCTATTCTAGAATACAGTTCAAATAAAGCATTAGTTAACACTACACCTGCATCTAAATCTTTCTATCAACATAACTGAATAATCTGCAATCAATACCCTAACCGTAGCCTGCTTAGATCATTTGTGGCTACTCCAACCTACTACACTGATTACAGAGAATTACCCGTAAATACAACATACATTGCTCGTTACGTAGGTTACATAAGATAACATGATCAAACCCAACAAGCAATGGATGTAAAACACAGATTGGTAGTGAGTTGAAGTGTTTGTGCAAATCAGATAATAAAACCAACTATTTCAACGCAACCACAAGCAAGGAAGACGCCTGTATTACAAATTGCTTCGACAGGCTGGTTTTGATCGTGAATGGAAATTTGCAATGTACGATAATGTATTAAGACATACGTTATTTCGAATAAGTATGTCTCTCTAAGTAAAAATATATACAGGATAACTAAGCTGAAATGGAAGCGAGTTTATTTTAAATTCAATCTAACACATTTTGGATTTAAAAACTTATGGAGTTTACAATGCACAAATAATACTTTCCCATATGGTTATGCGTTAGGATTGTAGCACTACAAATCCCTAAAAGATTGCTAATTTAAATAATCGACTAAGGGCGAAAGGTTATGTGAAAGACGGATGCTACCTTACCGTTAAATATTATTTTTAATACAATTATGCAATTATAGAAGAATTCATATAGTGACAGAAAAAAATATGATGTTCATTTTTTGTGGCATTTACCCGAAATATCGGTTTTGCGTAGTTTTGGGTGTAAATTGAAAAATAAAAAAATACGCAAATGCTACTCGTAATTTAGTAAAAGATTTTTTTACAAATACACCAGAAGAGAAATGGTTTCTTAGGCTACAAGGCCATGTTTTTTCCCAGCGAAAAGCTGATCCTAAGACATATGAGTCGAGGTCACAATAACAAAGGATCTTATGAAAAAGTGACTTCGTTAAGAAGACTTTTCTTATGAAATGTGTAATATAGGTGGAATGCTACGTGATTCGACTGTGCCGTAGGTACCACCGTCACCCTATTTCTACCATATGACAGTAATGGAGTTGTGTTTAATTCAGGATGAGATAACATGAAGTGCCTTTCTATAGCTGTCTTTTTTTAATTTTGGAAAAGAAAAACTGTTATTTCATATCAGCTCAAAAAAGACGAGAGAAAAACGCTTTAAGAATTCTAAGCTTCAAAATTGTAAGGCAGATACATAGGATACGTTTCAAATAATTCCTTGAGGACAACAAAATATGTAATTGAAATAAAAAAAAATAAAAATCTTCTGCAAAAAGGGTCCCTAGTATAATCTTCAAAACGACTCATCCAAGTTAGATAAAACTTTCACGTAAAAGTATAAAATTCTATACAGCGTACCATTGTTTATCGCTCGACCTAAAATATTTAAGATTAATGCGTAAAAATAAAAAAATATATGAACAATGGGATAATAAACCCAACATTGCCGATTATAACAAAAATTGCATAAATCCGAAACATCGAACGGAAATCTTAGATCACTTTACAATCAAACCGCAGAAAATAGCTCTGAAACCGCTTTATAAAGCGTCAAACGCAAATCCCTTGAAAGCGAATGATAAATAGCACATTCGTACACAAAGACTGCACTTCCAATCACTTAGCCGTATCTAGGATACCCGGATACCCGGATAGGGGTTTATATAGCTAATAGGGTCTTGGTATAGCGCGCTATATGTATAATGGATAGCGCATGCTATATATTGCGATATATATGTATATAGCGCGCGCTATTTGATATCGTTACGTTAGAAATAGCGCTCACAAGTTATAACTATTTTATGTCGTGGTAGAAAGAAGGCTTTGTGATTTGATTGTTGAGAGATTGCAAAGGTAGAGTCTGCGTAAAACTGCGTGTCCGCTCTGAATGTAGTAAAGAATCGTGTCGTCAAATTGTATGACTACACCTGCTCGCAACAACTTCAGAGCGGACTAGCAGTTTGGCAGGGACTATACCACAGTCAAAAATATTATACTCTGGCCAGAAGAATGCCATCGCGCAAAGACACTTATAATGAATCCAGTTAGTCCTAGGAGTATAAACGTGAACGTCTTCGGATAGTCCTATTAACAGTCTATGGGCGACAGTTGCATGAAACCGTCAGATTCACTGCACTTATTTATTTATTTATTTATTAAAGGTTCACCAATGTAGTATACACTTTTATAAATTACATTGCAAAAGTTAGAAAAATAAGTCGTGTACCCACAATTATAGGTGAACACGGCATTTACAGAATAGACGCTCTAGTAGATTTAAATATAATGATAATAAGACTACAATTTACATTAAAAACAAGATAAGAATATATATTACACAATTTTATACAATTAATAAGAACTTAGAAAAATTAAATATATTGAAATTAAAATTAAAATAAAAATAAAATAAAATAAAATAAATATATTTCTTGTGGAGGCACTATTTAAATACATATAAAACATAAATATAGTGCATCTATGTGCGGTTAACCCCAGTTGCGTCTTATAACACATTGTTTCTGTCAACAAATGTCTAGCACTATCTCCAAGCTATCCAACTGAAGTGTCATATTCAGCACTCTTTCCATTCAATATATAACAACAACATACAAAATAGCGCGCTAAAATATATCGTTTTAGCACGCTATATCGTTATAGTTAGACAACAATACACCGCCTGTTCAGAATGTCAAACTCAATACTCAATATCGGATCCGTTAATATTTAATGTCACAAACAGTTCATACAAAGACATTGCCAATCACTTAGCCGTATCTAGGATATCCGTATTCCGGATAAACCGCTCTTGGTTCCCAGTACTGGCTATATCCGTATTCAATGCACTGAGGAGAGGATATTTATTTGTCATTATTGGCAAATCCCGATTGTAGGATCGAAAACGTCAATCCGTTTGCTTTGAGGGATATCTGGTTTATTTTAGATGTTTAAAGGTTTTGTTGAGTAACAGTTTCAGGCTTGTATGTCTTTTGTTTCTTTCATAGAAGTTTTTATCCCACAAGTTTGTATGTGCAATGGCTATATAGCAACCAAAACTAAATTAATTTCTGTTGCGTTTTAAGTTGAGGACTATTTTCCTCGGACTAAGCTTCGGGTATCGTTATAAGCGACCCTACGCTATGGTAGAATAATACAGCTGTGTTTTTAGTGAACTCGTTTGATTCCCGCCTTCCCGGAAAATATATTCCCGAGAAATAGTTTTAAACTAATCTAATTATGCACTTTTTATCAAAATCCGCCTCGTAACTACATTCAGCATAGTTTCGGTTTTGGCTAATAAAGCCCACTTGAAAAATTCGCCCTATTTAGGTTTATTGTTTACTAGCTGACCCGGCAAACTTTGTACCGCCTCAGAATCTATTATGACATATATTTCATATTTACTCACCTTTTAAACCTTCCCTGGACAAATTATTCTAAACTAAAATTAGCCAAATCGGTCCAGCCGTACTTTTAGCGAGACTAACGAATAGATTTTTATTTATATAGATGCATTATTTTTAAGGCAGTAATTTTTTACGCACTATATAGCCTGGGAATGGCTATCTAAATATATATAACTCAAAGGTGACTGACTGACATAGTGATCTATCAACGCACAGCCCAAACCACTGGACGGATCGGGCTGAAATTTGGCATGCAGGTAGATGTTATGACGTAGGCATCCTCTAAGAAAGGATTTTGATCAATTCTACGCCCAAGGGGATAAAATAGGGGATGAAAATATTACTTCGTAACGCGAGCGAAGCCGCGGGCAAAAGCTATTTTAGTTGCCTTTTTCGTTTCTTCAAAAGTTATTTTTAACTCTTTTTCTTCCTTTCTAACCTTTTCTTTTTAAATTTCTTTCTTCCTTATACAGGAAAAGGCCCGTGCGAAATGCGGGTTTTGTCTGATTCTATACATCGGTTACTTTATTACTTTGGGGTGCGTGGGACGTCACTTTGTATGGGTTCACTCACACAGTATAAATCAACGACAATTTTGTGGTTCGGAAGTGGTTTATTGGTCCAAAAAATATTCTTTAGAAGGCTACTGTTATATATTTTGAGTAAAAATTGCAAGGCATGAAGTCTAAATAAGTTTCCAAACCATATTTGTAGCTTACTACACATAGGATTATCGGAGATCAATCTAAGACATAATACTGTGTTAACTTGTTTGTTTATATAGCATGGAAAAGTACAAGAAACCACTGGTGGTCACCCATCCAAGCCTAATTGCGCCCGTCGTTACTTAACTTTGTTAAACCTATTGTTAAAATCGCTTATAGATATATTTGTATATGCAAATGCCTTCCTTAAAACACTTGTTAAGATCTTTTATAAAATCAAAGTAGCAAGCAAATAATTAAAATTATATGTCATCCATCCATCAGCCTTTAATAGTCCCACTGCTGGACATAGGCCTCCCCTAATCAACGCCACTACGACCGGTGTGGAGCGATCTGGATCCAGCGGTTACCCGCCGTCCGTTTCAGGTCATCAGTCCACCTGGTCGGGGAGCTGTACTCCTTTTGCCGACACGTGGTCTCCATTTGAGGACCTTCCTACCCCATCGGTTATCTGTCCTACGAACTATATGGCCAGCCAATTGCCACTTCAGCTTGCTTATTTATAGACCTATGTCGGTAACTTTCGTTCTCCTACGGATTTCCTTTTTACGGATTTTGTCGCGTAGGGAAAACACCGAGCACAGCTCTCTCCATAGCTCGCTGAGCGACTTTGAGTTTTCGTATGAGGCTCACAGTGAAAGACCACGTCTCGGCACCGTACGTCATCACTGGCAACACACAGTGCTCGAACATCTTCGACTTCAGGCTCTGAGGTATCTTGGATGAGAAGATGTTACGCAATTTCCCGAACGCCGAATTATATGTAAAACATAATAAAGTCTTACTTAGCTTCAGCTACTAATGCCTTTTACGCCAGAAGACTAAGTTGGAACGCCTTCAAAACGACACAGCAGCGTTACACTGCTGTTATACGGCAGAAATAGGTCTCCGTAGTGCTCAAAGTCGAACCAAAACTATCTACCATCTCTAAACTACCCATAACATACGGAATTAACTTAAATATGTACCAATCAAATACAGATTACCATATAAGATTGGGGTTTAGGTAAACAAGAATATAATTACGGTTACGAACCCGCTTAATAGGAGTGGAGTCTGTTTGTTCATATATCTTCAATATTGGCAAACTGTTTGCTTGCGTTTAAGTTCTGTCACTATATATGTGGATAAAAGTAATAACCTAAACATGGGGTCCTAGGTTTGAATTCCAAATTTTGTTTTGAAGTTATGTTAAAAATGATGATTTAAAGTGTATATGTAAATAACGAACGATCACAGTAAGGGTAACGCAAAAGTTTCCGCATTCGATTCCCGGCGAGGTCATCTAACCGATGATTGTATGATTCTGTTCTTGATCCTAGGTGTTTATGTAAAGATGCTTTTTATGTAATATTAATTAACCCGTGTAAAATCACTTTGAACGGTTAATATACATGGGTGAATTTTTCAAGTGGGCCAAATCCAAAACTATGGAAAATGTTAAAAGAAAATTATGAAAACATTCTGAAAGGATTTACGAGGCCGATTTTAATAACTATTAAAATTGCTACATTACCTTCTCTAAAAAACAATTTCCCTATACAAGAATGAACAAGCTCATTTAGGCAAAAAACCACACCCTGTATTGTCACTTATAAGGATCATATCTGAAAAGTAATGTTAAATGAAAAAAAAAAACCTATGTTACTTTGTACCTATTTTTATTTTATTTACTGCTTTATTTTTCGCCTATCTCAAATACATTTCACTCCGCGCCAACTACACGTAACCACATACATATTAAAATATTATTCATCGTTAAATAAATTCGGAATACGGTACGCCCAATCACATTATGTGCCCGGGGCGGAGGTTGATATACTGAATATACATGTAGGTAGGTAACATACTTATATGAAAGTTGAGTCGTCAGTAGGAAATATTTGATTTTCCGTGATTGAAGTAGCGAATAGTCATCGCCGATCGAAAACTTTAGTAATCATTTTTTTATTGAAATACCCAAACAGCAATTACAAAGCTTATAATTAGTAAGTCATCATCAACTAATCATTGTCCCACTACTGGGCACAAATATTATTTCAGAACTTTGTAGGCCACCACGCTAAAAACGGATCGGTATACTTCTAAGCCTTATAGGCCTTTTTTAAAACCTATAGCATATATTTCTCCTTAGGATGTGTGCTCTCACCGCTAAAATATACACTTAATTTTCGATACGCAAGTAACTTCGAAAATTAGAAGCCTAGGATTCGAACCCAAGACTCAATGTGAGATGCTTAATACAAACCACTAGTCAATCATTAGGTAGGTACTATGTCCGAAAAAGTTTAGTTTCTTGCCAAGTCTCACTAAAGGTGGAAATTTCGATCTGGTGGTTATTATAAAATTATTGTAATTGACAATTTGTACGTGCCCACGTAAGCATATACGTACAAAGGAAGCATTTAAATTTACATAAATATCGATATCATACTTATTTTCATTCATAATTGGCACAAGTCAACAAGCGTACGGACGTTATCACGTCTTATCACCTCGGTTTTTGTGCCACACAATCTTGTAAAGTTAAATAGAAGAAAGGATATGAATCACTCTTAATTAGCACGTGGGAGCTCATTATCGCTCACCCCATTATCAGTTCAATTATAACTTACATATAATTCCTTTAACTTTCTTTTTAACTCGTAATGAGTTCTAGGAAGTAGAAACAGTTGCAAATAGAATTTACACATAAATACGATATGTTCGTTTCGGAGAATATGAATAAAAGTATATTCAGTTAAAATAATACGGCGTAATGTACCATTTTTTGCACATTTCTGCCTAATAACCGCAGTGTTATACGCAACTGTATTGTGGTTGAAGGGTCTGATACTTTTTCGAGGCATTCCAGCTCAAGACTCACGAGTAGCGGCGCATCTATAGTCGACCTTAACTAGGAATCTTATCTGGGGTTGATTACAGATGTACATGGGCGGCAGTAGCCGCTTACCATGAGGTGGACTGCATGAACGTCTTTTTTTTTTGGTTACGAGGGGGAAACCTTCAAAAGGTACCCTGTGCCGTGGGAGCGGCACGCACGTCTGCTACTCTAATATTATAAAAAAGCAAAGCCTGTGTCCTACAGTAGTTTTCTAAAGACTGTCGTTCAAAGCAATGACTACTAACAACCATGACAGAATAAATTATGTTCTATGTTCTTATAATTTTAGAAACTTATATTTATTTTCTATCGCTTGAGTGATGACGTCACTATTACGAAGAACAGAGTATTTTACAATAGCATTATTCGGCTAACTCCTACGTGTATTTGAAACAAAAGTCATTATGTGGAGATTAAGTAATTAGCATGGATATGACAGTGGATATGCTTATACATGATATGCGTCACCCATCGCACAATTGCGAAGGATCTCTCCTCCCATTTTAAAGATGGCAGAATCATTCGACTATATTTTGATTTGAAACGTGTGTTTGTAAACACTTACCTGAGACTCTCCTATGTAAATATATGAGGTAGCAAACGAGGATTAAGGATAGGATGTGGCTATCGCCAGAAAAGGTTAGAGTCCTACCAGAGGTTACCCACAGATGCGTTGCTGCTACCCCTGAACACTAAGTTGAAATGCTTCGGATAAGTATGTCTTCCTTATCACACCCTTCAAACCAGAACGCAGCAGCGCTTAATATTACTGTTATAAGATAAAAGCAGGTGCGGGGGTGCCTCTGGATCCCAACCAAAGTGTTTTCTCTTCTTAGATGGTAGAATTCTCCGAATATCCATCGTAGGTATATAATACCTTCATCGCTCATTTTACAAAAGCCCTAGATTGTGGCCTAAATCCTTCATTTTAAACTTTCTAAATTCAAGCCCAGCAGTGGGATACTAATAAACTACTGGTACTGAAGATCGAGTCAAACCCAAACCTCCAAAATGAAACCTTTCTACCACTAAGTGAACACTCCTATGATCTATCTATTTAGCAAACACAAAGCGTCTATGTAAATCTCAAATTCAAAATGAATATCAGATTAGGCCTCCGCAAAGGTTGCGATTCGTAGTGCGTTATTGAATTAGATTAAAATTGCAATATCGCATATTGGAGCGAACTGATTCGCGGGAGTGCGCGCCGCGAATCGCTAATGTAGTGCCAGCCTTAGAATTTCAACGCGTAGATGGAGTATTCGAATTTATTTGTATTAAAAATGTAATGGATAAAAATATTGCCGCTATTTGTTTCTCTTGTGATTCGATAAAAGGAATTGGAACTCTGGGGAACAGACTGTTTGTAATATGTGCGCTTAGGACACGTCCTTGTCGCCCCGCTACCGAAGCAGGACTGACTCGAGCCGACCGGCAGGTTGCAATCACACATTTATTATGCAAACGGCGGGTAGTAAAATACATTTTATTATATAAACCGAGGGTAGTACTCCACACTGTTTATAAAAAAATAATACAATATTTAGTGTCTAATGTAGCCAACCATAAAATTAAGAATTAAGTGCACCTTTATCATACATACATACATTTTATATCATAATTAAAATTATTTTTTGAATGGGCACAGGGCGTATACAATAAATTGTATGAAAGGTTGCATATTACCCACTTCGAACATATTAATTTGTCGCCTACACCAATTATGACGTGATTTTGAAAAAGATTCTGCGTAATTTGTTCATCACACTTTATAATCTAATTCTGATATCTACCAAGCTTTAAATTAAATCAATACAAAATAGATCATGAGATAAAATCAAATTTCTATCAGACATGTAAATCGTATATTAAAATGCCGCGCAGAATCGTGTCACAAAGATAAAAATCTATTTATTACTACACAAAAAACTTAGTTAAGGTAATAGGATTTAGAATAAAATGGAAAAATGTATTATACCTTCAGCCCCTTTTATTAGACGACATCTTAGAATTACTCAAAAAATACCACGCAATTTTTCGTGCCTACATTCGTTTAGACGGTATTAAGAATTCCATATTCAAAATTAGTTTAACTCCCGAATAGAGCGCTAAAGAGCTCTGATTGGCAGGAGAGGAATGGAGGGGGAAGTACAAAAGCGGTGTAATGCATGTTTGATTATCACTATTGTGCTGGCTGTGTCGCCGAGTAGACGTCTGGGCGGGGTTTTAGTGGATACTGGAAGTGGGACGATTTAAAATGGGAATATTCAATGAGGTATCGATTGATTGAGACGCCTTCCGTTCGGTCACTGAATAATTTGTGTTGAGACTTGCGAAGCGAATCGTAATGATTTATGTCCAGTTGTTTCACTACCGATGGATAAACTACTATGACTTTTAGAGTTATTATTTATGATATGATACGCGGTTTCCCTACTCTTCTACTAGGTCTCCTCATGCACATCAATCATTTTCATTGATTTCCGGCAAATATGTCAACCCATATTTAATAGATATCACCAGTTCCAGATTTTTTGTTACAGCTGAAACTTTCTTTAAAAAGAACATTTTCCATCATATTTTTTCAAATGTATGTAGCCATTCCATGGGTAAAACTATCATCCAAAATTGTGTTCATTTCTGTTTCATTTTTATTTTCCAGATAATTCTCATTGCCCCTTTGAATACGTGTCACTCTATTCTACTGCTCAATCACTACTTAAAATAACACGTTATATTCTCGCGTTTACTTTCTCTTCCTACTCTCTACAAGCTCCTCGCTGTCAGTAGAACAAGTATGCTAAGGGTGTTCGTAATGATTTATATCCTTGTCTTGAATAGTCGATGCGAGCTCAAAGCGATAACTTTTCAGCTATACATATATAACGTTCGTTCAGATGTTTCAGTTCAATGCTTTCAGTGCAGGTATGTTGCATAATGAAATATCATTGTTCGAATTTTCAGCTTTGTAGTGTATCTACAACTTTATGTATCTTTTGAATTCATGCACCGATGTACACTTTATATGAACAAAGCTTTGTGTTAAAGCCAAATTAATAATGCCTCAACAAGGTTATCAGTGATAGCTTTAGAACCTCGGCCTCTCGAACGAGGGGACCGAGGTTCAAATCCTAGGCACGCACCTCTGATTTTTCAAAGTTATGCGCGTAACAGAAATTAATTATCGATTGCTTAAAATGGCGAAGGAAAACATCGCGATGAAACCTGCATACCTGAGAGCATTAAAAAATCTCTAAGGTATGTGAAGTCTACCAATTCGCACTTGGCCAACGCGGTGCACTATGGCCTAATCCTTCTCATTCAGAGAGGAGACCCGTGCCCAGCAGTGGGACAGTAATGGGTTGATGACGAAACAAGGTTATTCACCAGATCCAAAATAGGATACGGTATCAGTTTAAAATCAAAACAAATTTAAAAGCACCTAAACAAACTCGGAGTTTGCAGCTCGTTAACAAATTATCCGGCTCGAAGGACCAACGGATGTTGATTTAACTATATAATTTCGTTTCAAATTTACAGCAATATCCATATTAATTATTAACGAAATAGAGTCAATGCAATTAAGAACTACTTCCTTGTTTGTATAGGACTAGCTTTCTACCCGGCTTTGCTCCCATGGGACTGAATCGTCGGAGATTGGAATTGCAAGTATAATGTTATATTTAAATAGTTATGAACGCGAATTTAATATAAGCAACTACTGAATAAATATTGATACAACTCTAAATATTAATGTTATGTTAATGTTCTTGTCCGACCGGTAACTTAGAACGATAGGCGACGAAAGCTTTAAATTTAAATGTAAATATAAATTTAAAATGGTCGCTTTACAATATGACACCCGGATGCACTTTGAACGGTATTTTATGATGCGGTTCTTCAAACGAGTATACGTGTTTAATTTATTAAGTATCTAAAGTCACATGGAAGAGACGGCAAGCATGGATTGATGGTATATTGAGGCGTTATCATCCTTATCCTTACTAATATTATAAATCTGAAAGTAACTCTGTCTGTCTGTTTGTCTGGTTGTCTCTTCTTCGCGCTTAAACAACTGAACAGATTTTAATGAACTTTTGTACAAAGATCGTCTAGAACGCGAGGAAGGACATAGGATAGTTTTTATCCCGGAAATCCCACGGGAACTAGGGATGGCGATCTAAGATCGATTAATCGGAGAATCGATCTTTTGGACCAAAAAGTCGATTATTTTATTCGATATTAGTAAGGATTGAATCGGAAACTATACATTTGATCAAGGTTTCAGTGTTGGTACGACCAATTTTCACCAGATGGCGCCACTGTCATTCCAATGAAGGTACGAATTTTCAGTTTTATGTATGTTAATATGTCATATTATTTTCTTTTAAACGCGGGCGAAGCCGCGGGCAAAAACTAGTGCTACAATAATTCCACTGAATAACAGCATTGTACGCATACGCTTTTAATTTTATTTGTCAGCGGTTGTTGTAATGTTTGTAGGTACCTCTTGCAGTATGCACTGGAGTATCCTCTAATCTCTCCCAATTTTGACGATCAGAAAACCATAGGTACTCACTCAGTTATTGTTTATAGAAAGCCGAGGTTCTATTTAGATCACTTGTAGCAAATGTAACACTCAGATTCAAATATAAATATTAAGTTTTAATTGTAGATTAAAAAAATTAAACAATCTTTTATAAAATGCGAAATAGATTGGTGGCGCTTACATTTACATAAATGAAATAGACGCGTTTTTATTAAGATGTAACTTAATATGGAGTTTAAATATGAAATCATAAGACGTATGTGGACCTGTGTTTGAGAATGTTTATAAACTAGATATGACGCGAAATATCTTATATATAAAATTATCGTGTCACAATGTTAGTTACCGTACTCCTCCGAAACGGCTTTACCGATTTTCACTAAATTTTATATGCATATTCAGTGGGTCTGAGAATCGGCTACTATCTATTTTTCATACCCCTAAAGTTATCACTTAGGGGTATGAAAACCTTATCGGTTTGTTCACCCTTAACATTTTTTATTTATATGGCAACACATCGTTTGCCGGGTCAGCTAGTTATCTATAAAGTAAGAATACATATGTAGTTTTAGCTAAGCCCATATAAATATTATAACACATAAAAGTAAGCTTCTCATAAATCTATTTTTATTGACTATTAAAGTTCTCATAATTGCATTCCATTAATAGCATTAGGGAAAATTAACATGTCGTAAACCTTAACATTGTTAACGACTGTGTTAATTTAACAAAAAGTTAACCCCAAATTTAAACAAACACAACTAATCGAATTTAATATCAATAAATTAATACTAAATTGTCATTCAAACTCAAATATTACCGGCATTATTGTAACATGGAGCAAAAAATCATCGACTCCGAATTACAAACAAATATAATATTTTATTCATAAGCCTGGTCGGCATCTATAATAAATAATTAAAATTCGTCTGCGTTTTTGTCTATTAAAATTTTAAAGTATGCCAAATAAAGAAAGGGTGGTCGATAAACAAAGGTCTTCGAAATCTTGATGGGAATTCTCCCTGGATGTCGGAAGGATGAAAAAATTTGGGTATTTCGATATGATATTCATATTGATGTTGTCCAGTGTACGCGAAGCGATGTGAACGCTATATAATTATTCATAACAAAAATAAACTGTATTAAAAAATTAAAATAATATTATACAATGTTAACGCCCTTTAATAATGATACTCCGAACTAAAATTAATATATATAATAATTATTCCCACTTAAAAAAACTAACTAATATGGAGAAAATGGGAGATTTGTCTGTATCGGTGCATTTGTCAGTATTATTGTCAAATATTTTTTTAATATAAGGTAATTATATTTAATATAAGGTAAATAAATGAAATATGTGACATTGGTAAACCTAGAATTCTGGATTTTAAAAATCACAATAAATCGTAATAATTCCATCAATAATAAAAAACAGAAGAATAATAACGAAGAAGAACGGACAATGATATTAAGAACATTAAGCTTTAAAATATTTTTTAGTATTTCCAGAATAAATTATCCATAATTTAAAAATAACAAAATCAAACACACACATTATATTATTTTACTTTACATACTTTTAGAACTAATGTCTATGGGAAACGAGCTATTAATGGGAATCGATTAACACGTAATATTTTCGCTTCGCTCTACCTGGAAGCGGGGTTTAAACCGGCGCTGTCCTTTTGTTACATAACCAAGGGCACATTCTGGCTACCTCACAAAGTTAACAAGAATTAATTAGTAAAATTATGTCGGCATACTTAAACGTTGACGTTGACCGAATAAAAGATAGATTCTAATACGGTTATGCGTGTTTTATATGAATATCATGCATCGGAATTTATCTTTTATCTAATTACTTTTATCTTTTAAACGGAACGTGCCGATCTGATCGGACTTTAATATATTTTATGTGCGTTCAGTTTCGAAACTTGGTAATAATATTCATTATTTATAGGCACTGAGTCACTAAGTGACTGGCGTCAAAATACGGCATATTTACTGCCTGCGATAGAGCCTTTGTTCTGTGTGGTGTCAAGATCTAGTAGCAAATTCTAGATAGATTTAAGTATATTAGGATTAACAGTTAGATCATAAATACCTCGTAATAATTTGAGAATTGCAATAGTTCGTAATCTTTAAGACGTTATATGTTTGAATTTTTTTTTTTATTTTTACCACGCTTTTATTAGCTTACGTTGTACCAATGTATGTATGTAACGGGATCTTTGAACTCCATTTTTACCCACTTTGAACGGTCCGATTAATTTTAAATTTTGAACAATTGTCAAGAACCGATGACAATACGCGATTTTATCCCATTCTCCTCACCAGGGTCGTCAGGATTGAGAATTAACGATTTTCCTTGTACCATTTTAGCGTGGGTTTTAGTTTTTTAAACTATAATTATTAATTTTAAGGTAGAACCCTTCGTAGTTGGATACTATTCATCTAAGTTGTAAGTATTACCACAACACTTATTCTAGCTACAAAGTAGGGATGAAAGCTACTTCAGAACAATGATGTTACCTAACTTTTTCTGCCTAATAACAGCAATGTCACGCCAGCTACTTTTTGGTTTTAAGAGTACGGTAATAAAAAAACACAAAGCGCTCTAATTTCGTCCTCAGGGTCAGTCTAAGTGCGTATTTAAATTATTAATCATTTGCTTTAATGGTAAAGCAAAGTATCGTGAGAAAAACCTAGGAGCCTGAATAGTTAAGTTTTTAGAGGCATGTTTTCAGGGGCTCGGCTTTCCTCTCAGAATGAGAAGGATTAGGCCATAGTCCACCGCGCTGGCCAAGTGCGTATTGGTAGACTTCACATACCTTTGAGATTTTTTAAATATAAATCTCTCAAGTGCACAGGTTTCCTCGCGATATTTTCCTTCAGCGTTTAAGCAGGTGATAATTTATTTGTAATACGCACATAGCTTTGAAAAATCAGAGGTGCGTGATCTCGGATTTGAACCTTGGACCGTCGAGAGGCCAAGTTTCTTAGCCATTAGGAATATATTGTATTTCTGAAATCCCTTCAGAGCGTTTTCATACCACCTTCTTTAAATTTACCAAATACCGTAGTTAGTCAAACTTGGTACAGTTACCAAGTCAAAGGCTTAACTAGTGAGCTAACGCGGTCGCAAATTACATTATACTGTGCCTCAACGGTAAGCCAATAACCGCCGGTAGAGTCGCACAAGAACACAATAGAGTTTGAAACATGACCCGTTGCTTGTAAGGTATAGATATAAATAGGTAGAGTAAACAACGTTGGGTTTATAACTTGGTTATTAAAATATTTGTGTCTCTACATATTTTTGTATGTAATACTTTGTAAGTATTCATAGATAACTTTGCTAAACTATTTGAACATTAGATACGTACAAAGAGCTTGCGAATTCTCCATCTTGTTTTTTCATCGAAAAGCGCGGCGAAAACTACTTGTCTACATGACAGCTAGTGCTGGTCCTTAACAGTAGTGATGTGTCTAACAGTATATACTCGTATTTTTGTATTAAATTGAATACAAATTCAGTTCATCTGATGAGATATGGCTACCGTTTATGGACAATGGATGTTCATACAAATAAATAAAATTTAAATATCTGTTGGTAATGTCATGACAAAACCATTTTTCTAAGTTTATTTGAATGTTTGGGTACTTTAAAAAATAAAACTTTTGAAATATAATAATATAAAGCCGCAGAACACAGCTCGTTTATATTAAAAATTGTTAATAAATGCGTTACTATCTTTTACCTTGCTTTTATAAGGCAGACATAGGCAGAATAGTTTCTACTCTATAACTTAGTAAAATATTATTTAATTGTGAAAAAGTGGAGTCAATACGAGTACTTTCATTGTTATGCTTACATCAGTGTAATGGTGTGTTAATTTAATTAATTTAATTTAATTTAATTTATTACTAAGTGACGTTCAAAAATCACTCAAATTGTTATTAACCGACTGCAAAAAAGTAGGTATAATATGTATGTAAGTTTGTATGTCATTCACCAAAACTACTCATCAAATTTGAATGGGGTTTTGGTTTTTTTAAAGCATATTTTGCGTACTATTTTGAGCTGTTTTAAATTGTATCATACTACCACGATGCCTCAATGCTGGTGGCTCACATGCAACAATATCCCCTAATGCCGAGTGTTGGGAAGCGGAATCAAAATCCTGCCTCTACGTAATTAGACTGGTTCAGGGTTAGGGACTTAGAGCTTAGGGCGGTTACACAGGGAGCGTTTCAACCGCCAAGGATAGTAACAAAGTTGGTATTTACACGTTTTATTAAATTGTTTACTTAAATATAATTGAAGTTTTCATCAATGTGGCATATGAAGTGTTTTTGATGTGAGAAAAAACAGCTAATATACAAGTTTAAATTAATCTTCATGAACGCCTTTATGATTACTGATTAGTCTCCGATTAGGATTACGAGATTAGTCTCTGAATAGGATTAATGCTATATTTGAAGTCGATTTCAGATGTCTATGAGCGGCATCTTAGATATTATTTATAATACGGATTATTAAATAAATAAGTCAGTGCTATATAACTGACACAAAATGCATAACACAAGCCAAGAGTAAATATGGAATTTTATACAAAAGTTCATCATATGATCACTAAGAAAGTATAATTGAAAATGCTTGTCCTTAGTATGCCAATACCTAAAGCTCAATATTATACGACTCAAAAATGCCTGCTACGGGTTTGAAATATAAAATTTCAAAATTCAACACCATTCTTAAAACTCACACAAAAAGGCCTCTTTTAAATACCAAAACTTGACTTCTTAAAGCTTCAACTCGAGCTTTAAGCTAACATCAATTAGTCCGCCCGCCCAGTCAGCAACCGCCTAACGCCGCAGGGCGGGCGGGCGGTAATTGGGCACGTAGAGGGTCATTTGCATTAACTAGAGGACTGTTTTGCCCACTATTGATTGCTAACTGTCTCTCATGTGTCCAATCTTTGATTTCTGAGAGCTGTGTGTGTGTGTATTTATATGTGTGTGTGTGTATGTGTGTGTGTTTGCGTGTATCTATTTATAACGCATACGTTTTATACCGAAATATTTTTGATCAACAAATAATCTTTATATCACGGCGTGCGTAAATTGACGTTTTACGCACGCTTCGCGTGCGCAAAACCCCCATTTCCGACCCCGTAATATAAAATTTTATACAACACGCGGACGAAAAATGTTTTTCTGACTCGTGTGATTGCAGTCCTCGCCTGCGGCTCGGCCTGCAAACTCACACTTGTCAGAAAAAAATTTTTCGTCCTCGTATTGTAATGTACTATTTTTGATCGTTTGTTTAATTTTGAAAATTAAACTGAGTTTGCCGGATCGTTTAAGTCGAGATCGTGTTCGGATCTGGACTTACAACAAAAAATATTGTAACTAAAAAATATTTGTAAGTCCGCTGTAAAAAATAAACTCATTTCATTAATTTGGATACAACTATCCTAAATAAACTGTAGGCTTTATGGAAAGTTATTAAGGGTATTGTTTCATGAAGAAATATTTAGTGCCCTTACACAACCTGTTAGTGATTAAGGAAGTCATCTGAAGCGAGACGAATTATTTCGTCTCCGAAGCTTCAGCTTTTTTTTTTTGTAATATAGGAGTAGCAGACGAGCATGCAGCCCACCTGATGGTAAGTGGCTACTGCCGCCCATGGACATCTGTAATCAACCCCAGATAGTATTAGATATTCCTACCTGAGGTCGGCCACAGATGCGCCGCTACCCTTGAGGACTAAGCTGGCACGCCTTGGAAAAGTATGTGTCCCTTATCACACCCTTCAAAACGGAACACAGCAGCACCTAACACTGCTATTATTAGGCATTAAATAGGTGTGGCGGTGGTGCCGCCGGAGTCGAACCACAAAGGGTTCTACCACCTTCTAAAGCTCTTTGACGACCTATGGCAGAGTGTTCATCATACCGGCCTAACAAATAGGTTCGGGTTCAATCCCTGGCTAGACACGTTAATGAATTTAGATTTCTATTCTGTATTCCTTGTGTATATCTATGACAGTTACGAAACAAAAAAATCTAGTGTGAGGCTATGAACCGTGAAAGCAATTTCTATTGTTTACCTTTAATCTTCTCCTGAAAAAATATATCCTATATAAATTCATTTCTTCTCCAAACTCTACATACCTATAAATAGGTTAAATAGAGAGTGAATTCGTAATACACCTGTTCCATCACAACACATTATATACATACATCGCACATGTATTCGCGATCACTCATGTCCGTATAAATAATTCAGCGGCACAGCCGGTCCGGTAATCGGATGCGAATGTTAATCGGTCAATCAGTCGTGCAGTGACGTTGACTCTACCTTGCTCTACTATATGTAGAGACGTTTTCCTCATGGGTTTTTTTTCTATAATATAGGCGTAAGAAGTTTTGATGTCAAGTGGCCCATGCATCTGTAATTAACCCCAGATAGGGTTAGATTTCTACCTGAGGTCGGCCACAAATACGCCGTTACCCCTGAGGACTAAGCTGGAATACCTCGGAAAAAGTATGTCTCCCTTACTATGTATAGATAGTATGTATCCTTCAAACCTAAACACAGTATACTGTACCCTTACCATGAGTTTTTACGTTTTGACAAATATGACTGTTTTGGTATTTGTATACGTATTGGCCCATACAATTTCTAAGTTCTGAAACAATCCGCTAGATGCGCTGATTGGAAATTGTATTGGCAAATACGTAAACAAATACCAAAACAGTCATATTTGACAAAACGTAAAAACTCATGGTAAGGGTACTGATTTGTAGTGTAGAGTTTGTGTAGAGTTGATTTATTTGAGCTAAAGGTAAAACTAGAATACAAACTGAAGATATATTAAACCACTTGTATTGGAAGTATTATCTGTTCCAATAAAAACGAAACGAAAATGCCCAAATTTATTTAATTCATTAAGATAACGTAGTTAATCTAAATTATTTATTTATTTCTAGTCGGGAATCTAATCTGGGACCCTTTGCGGATAAGACCTGTAGCCGCTACACAATCATCGAGTTATTAATGAAGCCTCTACAAAGAGACTATATATGAAACTCAATAATAAACATCATACACTTTATATTAGCAGTCTAAGCTGATTAAGCTCTACAACTAGAGTTAGGTCGTCATCTCGGTTACGTCAATAATTCAGTAATAGCGTCGGTACGATAATCGGATACGAATGATAATCGGTCAATTAGTCCTATGACGTCATGCCTCATGTGAATAGGCTCAATGACATGAGATTTTGCGTAAGTCAATGTTTTCTTGTTACTCCTATTTTAGGTTTCAGAAATCTTAGAAAAAATATTTTTTTGTTATTAGTTGTTCACATGTCATTGCCGTCTACCACTCTATCCAAAATTATAAGAAAGAAAAACGTCATAATGTGACCTACACGTCGAAAAGGTTATATTTTAAAGAAAGTTCTCAAAAGTGTTTGAAATCTACCAATTCGTACTTGGAGGGCGGTGATATTCCTTTCACTGAGAAAAAGAAGTGACCCGATCATAAGTGGACAGTAGTAGAATTAAAGAAGATTATATGACCATTATTGATTCCTGAAATAAGAGTGGAAGCAGTCCTACCTAAGCCACAAAAAATGCAGCTAGAAAAGTATTTATGTTGACTGCGGTGGCATTACTACCACACTTATGAGCCTTTACTGTTCTAGTTTTAAAATTATGGTTAAATTCATATTCATCAATTAAAAAAAAGTTATAATTACCTGGCTCAATGATCTTGATTATGAACAGGTTGAAGATATTTTGGGTAGTATATAAATTACACACACAAACACACCCGCACACACGCACACACACACACACACACACACAGACACACACGCACACACACACACACACACACACACGCACACACACACACACACACACAGACACACAATTATTCACTAGTATTCACAAACATATTTATTATTTTCGTTTCAATGTCTGTTTATGTAAGTGATATATTACTCGATAATGGGAGAAGACGCTGGTTCCTGAAACACAGTTTCGACTAACTCAGGAACCAGAGGCTTCAAACTTCTGAAATGTACTTACAATTTTTGTGTCAATAAAGTTATTATTATTATTATTAAAAATACTCTTAGACAAGGTGTTGCAACTTACTCCGCAAAATAACACAGAATCTATGACCGACCTCAAGCTTGGCACTTTAACAACCAATAAACCAAATACTTGTAGAAAAAGTCCCTTAGACCCTTATGACTTCCGTTTACGTCCCACGGGAAGCATGATCCTATTTCTAAACTCTGGATTTCATATTATTACCTGAAACAAAAGAAATATCATTAGTATAATAAACGCTATAAACACGTGAACATATTCATAAGTAATATTCCAGACACAGTACATGCTCAGAAAAACAAATATAAAGTAAAACAAAAGCTTGAAGCAAAGTCATTACTATGCACCAAAATAAACCTTAAAACAACTCATATAAAAGATAATATGCTTGAGCGAAATAATTTCATTCATAACAAGATTTACTAGGAGCGAATTATTAGGAAAACAGTGACACCACAACACAAAACACTATTGTTATTCTACTAGGAAGTACAGTCGCGCTGAACAATGCTTACCCATTCTTTTCTATTGAAAGTAACAAGCTAATTAGCGTCCCAATACACTATTTATTCTCCAGTACTGTCAAACACAGAACGGTTATTTATTAGGCTTTTAAGAGAATGTATTGTTTTGTTATTGTTGTCCCCTTAAATAATTTATTGGACGCTTATAACCGGAACGCAATTTGTCCTAAGAAAATAACGTCTTTAATGCTTTATTGCTGATTTTAAGTAATTTTCAAATAAAATACGTATTGGTCATAAATTACGAACGTGGTGGTGTTAGTACCAATATTTTTGGCTTAAGACTTAGTTTTTTAATACAAAGATAATATAACAAACGATCTGATGGAAAGTGGCTACTGTGATCATCCATAATCAACCCCAGATAAGATTAGTGACGATCTGATGTCAGCCACGCGAGGACGAATTTGGAATGCCGGACAAGTCCGTCCCCCTTACCACATCCTTCAAACCGGAACACAGCAGCGCTTAACACTCCTATTATTAGGCAGAAACAGGTGTGGCGGTGGTGCCATCGGAATCAAACCACAAAATGTTCTACCTTCAGTACTTCAGTTTGCTACTTTGGTTCCCTTTACGGATGTCCGACCTTCCTAAATCAGTTCAAGTACGCACCATAACAATATGTTGACCGGTTTTCCATATATGACATCGAACGTGACATAGTATAGTGACAACATGATCGACAACCGTATGTGGTTTGAATGTGTCACATGATACAAATCATACTACAATGGTTATATACTAACTTAATTTCGTGGCTTTGCTTGTACCTCCCGATGAAAAGTTGTTGATGTAACCTCTAAAGGTCATTTCCTTTTCGGTGAAGTTCTAATCACACTGTTTTCATAACTAATAGCTACATTTCATCATCAACCCATTATTGTCCCACTGCTGGGCACGGGTCTCCTCTCATAATGAGAAGGGTTAGGCCATAGTTCACCGCGCTGGCAAAGTGCGTATTGGTAGACTTCACATACCTTTGCAGGTTTCCTCACCATGTTTTCCTTCACCGTTGAAGCAAGTGATTAATTTCTAATACACACATAATTTTGAAAAATCAGAGGTGCCTGGGATTTGAAGAGGTTGAGTCTCTTAACCAAAAGGCTTCCTCTATTCCTTCCTTAATAGTGTACGAGTACCTATACGTAGACAAAAAATTAACAAATACACAAGTACCTTTTACTTAAGTGCGGAGGGTAATGTTTTATGTATGTATGTATGTATGTATGTATGTGTGTATGTATGTATGTATGTATGTATATATGTATGTATGTATGTATGTATGTATTTATTTATGTATATCATTCTTTGGCACGATCAATAACCAAAATTGCTTAATGAATGTAACTCCTTAAAGATTTGTATTATTAGAAGAATGTATCTATTAAAACGTCTAGTGTTTTAAAATAAAGTATGCAAAAAGATATATTATTGAAAGAAAAAAAAAAGTTTTCAATAAATTGTACCATAACCGTACGGTACAGACATATAACTTAAAGACATAAATATACATTAGTCTTGCAAAGCCTTAAGCCAATTACAGGTTGTAATTAAACCTAATTGGGCGACTTAGTAATACCTTATGAAGCTTTTATTAAACCTTTTCCACGGTAGGTTAAGAGTAGACGACAAATATAAATGCAATATATTACTGGACATTTCGAAATGAGACTAAGTTAAACTTTTAAGTTATTTAATGAAATGAGTATATAAATATTTTTTCTAATATAGGGGTAGCAGACAGACATGTAGGTAAGTGGGTACTAGCGCCCTTGGATATCTGTAATCAACCCCAGATAGGATTAGATATTCCTACCCGAGGTCGGCCATAGATGCGCCGCTACCCCTGAGGACTAAGCTGGAACGTCTCTGAAAACTATGTCACCCTTCAAACTAGAACACAGCCGTGTTTAACGTTGCTGTTATGGGGCAGAAATAGGTGTGGTGGTGGTGCCGCCGGAGTCGAACCACAAAGGGTTCTACCACCTTCAGTAAACTCTAAATTATTTTAATGACATAAGCATGTAATGCCTACCTGACGCTATATGGTCACTGTTGCATATATATCTATAATTAATCGCAAATTGGATTGGAGTTTGATATGGGGCCGAGCTGAGTAATTAGTACGCTTCGGATAACTATGACGTGTGAAGCCACACCCTTCAAACCAGAACACAGCAGCGCTCAACACTTTTAAGGCAGAAATAGGTGTGGCAGTTGCCTATGCAGTGTAATCATAAAGGGTTCTATTGAAGGTGTTAGAACCCTCTGTGGTTAGACTCCGGCGGCAGCACCGCCACACCTATTTCTGCCTTATAACAGCAGTGTTAAGCGCCGCTGTGTGTGTGTGTTCTGGTTTAAACGGTATGATAAAGGACTTATACTTTTCCGAGGCATTCCAGCTAGTCATCAGGGCATCGGTGGCTGACCTCAGGTAGGAAACTAACCTTATCTGGGGTTGATTACAGAAGTCCATGCGAGGCAGTGGCCACTTACCATCAGGTGGACTGCATGCTCGTCTGCTACTCCTATATTATAAAAAAATCTACAATCAAGTTGTATATGAAGACACATCCATCCACCAAAACGCAGAAGTACATGACAGTACAAAAAAAATTGGCAATGGTACTTTCCGACCAAACTATGTATATTGACGCTACTATCTTTAGAGTAATCATTTTAAAATATACAAGTAATGAGGTTGTATTTTCAAATGAACTCACGCATATTCCCGGAGAGTAATAAAGAGACTGGAGTCATAAAGGCATTCCTGTGGGAACGTTATTCAGATTTCTTGCACTCGCTGCCTGCAAGCAAGTCGGATATTACAAATGCATGATATTGTAAGTTAAGATCAGTACGGTGAGGCTTGGTAAATTTAAAGTGTGGGATATGGTAGAACATATATGGTATCTAGGTCTAGATTTTAATCCATATTTTAATTTATCCTTTTTATGTGTGTAGTTAATCATTATTACTTAATTTTATGATGATGAAAAATTCGCTTTATGATTCTTCGTCATATGTTCAAAAGTAGAGAGCTAACGGTAGCGTTGAACACTGTTTTTGCCACGCTTTTATTAGCTTGACCTGTATGTATGTATGCATGTATATAACGGAATCTTTGAACTCTGTTTTTACCCACTTTGAATGGTCCGATTAATTTGAAATTTTGAACAATTATCAAGAAACGATGACAATACCCGATTTTAATAATTTTATCCTAGTCTCCTCATCAGGATCATCAGGAATCAGGATTAACGATTTTCCTTGTGCGATTTTAGCGTGGTTTTTAGTTTTTAAACTATAATAATTTTTGTCTGAAGAGGGTGAACATGAAGCGTTTTAACTTAGGTAACTCATTTGTGCAATTAAAATCCTAGGAGAGTAAATAGGTGACAAGGTCCACGCATCGTTAAGTGGACTACAAGCTTATGTGACAATTTAACTTCTTAAATAAAAACCTGTGTGAAGTCTACAAATTTCTACTAGGCTTGTCCTACTTTTATAAGCCGAATTTACCAGTGGAATATGAATTACTATTGGTAAAATATAATACTTAATTTTTTGGTGACATATTTTTTGAGTAGTCGGATTTATTGTATTTATAACCAATGTCCCAAAGATGAAAGTTTCTGAAAACACCGTGTATATTTTTTAAATTTAATATCGACAATATTTATATAATATAAAAGTTTGCGTGTTGGAACAAATTCTTAATAAAGTGGCAAGAAGCACGGATCTCAATAACAGTATCCTGGCGAATATTTAGATTCCTGCATTTGGCGCTCCAACCGGAAGGAGGATAGTGAGCCGTCTGCGTCCCGGGTTATTTTCGTGCGCGACTGTACTAAAAAATGTATGGCGGATGCGGTATCTAATATTATTACAAAATTTTATGAAATCGAACTTGGTCCTGTGTTTATAAATGTTGTAGAGATTTCATGAGTTTTATTTATTTACGCGGAACAGTTATTATTTTTTTTAAATAAAAAAACATGTAATAAGCTAGTTATGCCTTATAACATCAGCCAACCAGCATTAAAAGTCCCGTCAAAATGAGTCCAGCCGTTTTGAAGATTAGCCGGTACATACAGACGGACAATAATTTTAATATTTTTTTTATTATTGATCCTGCATGTTCTTTTATAAAGATTTAGTTATAAGCTGTTATTTTAAAATTACAAACAGATACTTCAGTTTTATTTTAAGTGTCACTTAAGAAGCAAAAATCTCATTTACAGTATCCTGGTGAATATTATGATTCCTGCATTTGGAACCAACCGAACCAACCGGAAACCAACCTACCACTTCCAACTACGGAACTTTCTAACCGGAAGGAGGATGTTATTTTCGTTCGCGATTGTACTAAAAATGGTACTAAATGTATGGCGGATGCGGTACCTAGTTTTATCGCACAATTTATTGAAAATTTCCAAATTATACCCGTTTATCGAGTTTTATTTTTATTACTATAGTTACCACCCACATTTTACAATGCTCTAAAAATAATACTTAACGGGAATGTATCGACTTTAAATTCAGTTTTTATTGGAAATTTTATATGATTTTCTAAAATTATTGGTGTTTGAAAATCACTATATTTTGTATAGAATCCATCTGAAGTTTGAGTGAGAAACTTTTTATTACGGTAGAAAAGCAAACGAGCATGTAGAGAATCCAATAGTAATATAACTTAACCAAAATCTAAATACAACGGCTTCCCCAAGCAATACTGTGTAATACGGGGTATGTGTATAATATTTAATGAAATGAGGTGAAATAAATTCGACGACCCGCGTGGCGGAGCGGTCACCATACCGATCTGACGCGCAGGGGTCCCGGGTTCGATCCCCGGCCAGACAGAAATTTAAATGATGAATTTAGATTTCTGTTTCAGGTTCTGGGTGTTTGTGCATTTGTCTCTGTGTGTGTCCATGGCACCCACGATACAGGGAATCCTAGTGTGAGTGAGAAAGCGTTTGATGTTTGATATTTATTTTGTATGGGCCTATGGAGACACTTACAAATTGTTGGTTACAATATTGATCGGAACGCGACTTCAACTGAGAAGGTCCGATAAGAAACTCAATGGGATTGTCTTTTTTCATTTTTGTTTTTTTTTGCCATCATTCTATACATATAATTATAATCTATATACTCCTAGTATTAAATAGTAAGAACTCCTAATATAAGTATGCCTTACCACAGTCCGTCAATCTGTCCTTGAGGATACCACAAAGTTATCCTCAAGACGTAGGGGTGCCAAGGCAATAGTCAAACCACAAAAGTTTTACCAACATTCCTTTGAATACCCTATAATTATAGACCCCAATATTTTCCAAAGGCATACAAAGATTCGTAAAATTTACATACTGTCATTATTTTTTTTATTTCAGTAAAAAAATTCATTCATTACATCCGGAGAAACCACACATTGTAATACTACGCGAATCTCATTATGTCATTACCCTTTATATGCAGAACGGGTATTAGCTTTTTACTGTGGAATATCTTAACTTATACTACTGTTGGCGATAAACGATTATCACTATTCCGATAACGGCCCGCGGGGCTAAGCTATCACCATACTAGTTTGACGCCCAAAGGATTCCGGATTTGATACAGGGCGAACAGATATCTGAATAATGGATTAAGATATCTGTACTGGATCTGGGTGTTTGTGTGTTTGTCTTGGTGTGTTTTCATGTCACCTACACAGGGAATCCTAATGTGTAGCTGTAAGAGTAAGAAAACGTCTTTTTCTATTACGCAGGTTCGTGTCATTTCATAAATACTTTTCCTGTCACACATCAACACTCCACGCCCACGGATGGCTAAAACCTGACGGATTAATTCACGCCTGCGAGTGGTACACGCGTGCGCCCATACAACCGCGTGACAGGAAACGAGGGCCCTATGTACGCACTTAGTTATTTACGCCGAACTATTTCTGGTTTGATTCAAAATAATTGTTCATTTGGATATACTCGTAAATTCGATCAATTTTACGTAAAGCCGTGCCTACCATGTCATTGGAGTTATTATAATTATGACACGCTTTTCATCAAATCATGACCGAGTTCCGATGAATGAACAATAAATAGATACCGCAGCGAAATGACAGATATAACCGTATAAATAATATCCATCCATTAGCAGTCTATTTATTATTTGGTTAACGATTGACTCGCTGAAGTTTATTGTTATTTAAGCCGTAGGTTATAAAGATAAAGAAACTTTTTATAGTCAGCTTTTAGACGATATTAACTTTGAATGTGTCTGTTTTTGTCTCTAGAGTGCCTTTTTAGATAATTCCAGAAGTTACATTTTGAATACTTAATATTTTATGGGTTCGTACTATACTAATTCAAGGTGGTAGAACTTTCTGTTGCCTTCCGGCGGCACCATCGCCACACCTATTTCTGCCTTATAACAGCAGTGTTAAACGCTGCTGTTGGAAGGTGCAGGGTTTGAAGAGTGTGCTAAGGGAAACATACTTATCCGAGGCATTCCACCTTAGTCTTCAGGGGTAGCGGCGGATTTTGTGGGCACCCTATAGGAATCTAATTTTATTTCGGGTCGATTACAGATGTCCATGGGCGGCAGTAGCATCTTACCATCAAGTGGACTGCATGCTCGTCTGCTACAAGTTTAAATAAATGTTCTTTTTGAATATTTTTTGAAGAGCCCCGTTTAAGAATGCTCGACGAATACCTCGGAAGCAAGGTGATTCCACATCACTTTATAATTAGCATGCAACGAGAAACGATGATAATTTTATTATCGATAATAATTTTATTACCGTTTCTCGTCGCTCGCTTAGTAGAAAACAAGTACCCATGCAGGTCTTTACTCTACGATATTTAAGAACGTGTACATTGGTGTATTATGCGGTGACCTTAATGAGAGGACATTATGTCTTTCCTATTATGCTTTAGACTTTCCCAGTCCACAACGGTCATGCGGTTGGGTTTTATTGGGAAAGCTTTATGAGTTTTCTTATTGCTTTTCACGTTTTTCACACGTATTAATGATTATTGAACAAAGAATATATTTTTTTAATTTTCTTTTTTTTGGGTCTTTGTACAATGGGTAAAAACGAAACCCATTACTAAGCTTCCACTGTCTGTCAGTCTGTTATAGGACTCTATCTTATGAATCGTAATAGGTAGTCACTTCAAATGTTTACATATTATGTATAATAGTGGTCGCTGTAACAACAAATACTAAAATTATATATTTTTTTAAAATACATGGTCGTAAATAAATAGGGGTCGTCATATAAGAAACCGCTATTTTTGGCGTTTTTCGCTTAATCTATTTAACTGTGAGAGGTACACAGATTTTTACAATTCATTTACATTTATTCACTAAATATAAAAAATAATGAAAATTTTGGTACCGAACTTTTCATATGCGAGTTCGACTTGCACTTGGCCAATTATTGAAATATAAACTTATTGAGATGTGAACACAGAATTGAAGAGTTGAACATCACATAATAATAATATACCCTCCATATGTTATCTATACTCCTTGTACCAAGCACGCATAATACTGTCTAGATTGCATGGATATTGGATGTGACATTGTATTTCATAAGCCGTCTAAGAGTTTTGGAATTCTGCGCCTTATTTTTTCGTTCCTATCATTATTTTTGCTATTTATTTATTTATTACAGACACACCAACGCAGTACATCTTATATATAAAATTCTCGTGTCGCAATGTTAGTTACCGTACTCCTCCGAAACGGCTTTACCGATTATCACCAAATTTTATATGCATATTCAGTAGGTCTGAAAATCGGCTACTATATATTTAAACATTTTTTTTATTAATATGGTAACACAACGTTTTCCGGTTCAGGTAGTATTATGTAAAATTATTATCCTACAGACTTCTTCTTCTTCTTCTTCAACCATTATTCACCCAATGCTGGGTATAGGTCTTCTCATGGTGTTTCCATGTTGCTCGATCGCTCGCCATTCTTATCCAATGGCGGCCTGCTATTTTGACCAGGTCGTCGGTCCATCGTGCGGGTTGCCTCCCAACATTCCTTTTGCCTCGTCTTGGTCTCCACTCGAGGACTTTTCGGGTCCATCTGCCATCATCCCTCCGGCAGACATGCCCCGCCCATTGCCATTTGCGGTGCGCTATGGTTCGCGCTATGTCAGACACTCCTGTCCTTTTTCTGATTTCGGCATTAGGCATACGGTCTCCCAACGTAATGCCTAACATAGCACGTTCCATTTTTCGCTGCGCAACTTGGAGTTTGGCAATGTGCTGGCTAGTGAGGGTCCATGTCTCCGCTCCATATGTCATGACAGGAAGGATGCACTGGTCAAAAGCACGACGTTTGAGAGCCATAGGTAGTTTGCTCTTAAATACTTCAGACATGTTGCTGAAAGCACCCCATCCTAACTGGATACGCCGCTGGATTTCCTGTGCCTGACCAGACCTGTCGAGAGTTATGATTTGACCGAGGTAAATATAGCTGGTAACTTTCTCTATTGTATTCCCGTCTACCGTAATATGATCTATGTCGACGTCTTTGCACATAATTTTCGTCTTGTTGGTGTTCATTTTTAGACCGATATTAAGGGAGGCTGTATATAATTCCTGGATCATTACCTCTAACTCTTGTATGTTATCCTACAGACTTACAGGTTCCCTATCAAGTCAATAACGAGTTGATATTTTTTTAATAAGACCGGAGTAGCAAAAGAGTTTGCAGTCCACCTGATGACATGTGGTCACTGCCGCTTATAGGTATCTGTGGTTCACCATACAGAACAAGTTTTTCCTGATTCCAATTATGGATGTATTGTCACCCCTGACAATTAAGAGGTTCGCCTTGTTTGATCTCGAGTTATTTGATTTCGAACAAATAATTCTAACTATAACTAATACATAAAAATTGAAGAAAATACAAAGAATTTAATTAGACAAAATCTCGAGATTATACTCTCTAGTTAAAAGATATAACTATGTAGCGGTAGAAATGCTTTACATTTATACTTAATACTACTTTAATTAGTTCATACAATTTTCCAACATATTGTATACTAGAACCCTCTCGATATCATACTTCCAATCAACCATAATACTAAACCTAAATTCCTCATAGTTAACCGAACAGTTAATATGTTTATTCATTTAAGCCACAATTTAAACAAACGTAGTCGAAAGCACAGCAGTATCCTATTTCCAAAAAAAAAACTATTTGTAAATGTTGTCAAAACCGCCTAAACCATTTCAAACTTTATTACGTAAAGTTAGAGTCTAGGTTACATAAATGAAAACACCCTTATATTTTACCCCTGTGGAGTTTGAAAAAAAATACAGTCAAGTGTGAGTCGAATTCACAAGTAGAGGGTTCCTTAATGCCACAAAATTTAACACCATACATTTTTAAATTAGTATTGTTTCTACTTATTACAAATATATGCATTATAAAAATTAACAGTAGCTTGATATTCATTGGACCGAATTATTTATTGGACCGTTAGTCCAATAAATAATTCGAAAATAAATCGGTTTCTATAACGGCGATTTGGCGACCCCCTTTTTACATTAACTTTTTTTTCATTTATTAGTATTTGTTGCTTTAGTAATACATACTCTATAAAATTATCAATTGTCTCTCTATTACGGTTTAAGAGATAGAGCCCTGTATAGATAATGTCTTAGTAATAGGGTCCCGTTTTTACCCTATTCGCACGGAACCCTAAAAAATAACGGAAAGCAAACCCTACAGGTTTTTGTGGCCAGCAAAAAGTCTGTCGTCGGAGTTATAAATTAAAATATAATATTGATGCATCTCGAGATAGCTCGGCGTCTTTTTGTAAATGTGCTCAAAAGGACAATTTTAATTAAATTTGATAAATTACTATTGGTTTAAGTTTTAAAGGTAGAACCCTCTGTAGTTTGACTTCGGTGGCACCACCACATATATTTCTGTTTAATAACAGCAGTGTTGAGCGCTGTGTTCTGGTTTGATGGGTGTGGTAAGGAAGACATACTTTTCCCAGGCGTTCTAGCTCAGCCCTCATTGGCCGACCTCAGGTAGGAATATCTAATCCTTTTTGGGGTTGAGTACAGATGTGCATGAGCGACAGTAGCCACTTACTATCAGGACTGCATACTCGTCTGCTACTCCTATGTTATTAAAAAAAATGAAAAATAATGTGCCGATTATAAGTGTCTGAAACTACCGTCTCCTTGCTAGCTAGATCGCTACCAACTCTACCAGAATATTAATCTTCTTAAGCTAAATAACTAAGTCCGTAATTTCATCCTGCATAGTTGGAGTTTGTAAAGGATCCGAAATTGTGTTAGTGTGAACCCACCTTTAGTGATTTAACTCGGTCTTGTAAACATACATAATATACGGTTAAAGCCTTATTCATTCAAGACCCTGGACACACACTAGGATATCCTGTCTTGTGTATTATGGGCACACAATGACAGACCCAGAAGTTACGTCACAATTCATCTGAAAACTTGATCGAACCTGGAACTCTTAAGTAACAAATTATAAAGTTAGCAACTGACTCGCAACGTTTGACTTATGATAACTAAAACAGAATGCCTTGTGTACCCATCGTTTATTACAGATTATGCCTTATGATGGGTTATAGATTAATATGTGGGTCTAGAAAATACCATACAATCATGAGGTCCAATGGGACTAAACAACAATTTATATTACAACAGGGTATTACAAGTGCACATAAAGTAACTAAATAAGGTAAGACTGAGTGCATAAATTCGTAAAGTTAGTATCTTATCCAGTGATACCAATCTCCCTAAATAGATTGTGAATGCTAGGTAAACCCTAAACTCAATATCCGGAGACCCGGTTTAGCTATGGGATCGCCCCTATTTAGTAGAACCGGATCGGTTCAAACCGGTTAAAACTAAAGTAGAACTAGTTAACTGTGGCTGTATAAATTTATTGCCTATTTCTACCTTGTAACAGCGTTAACTTAACATTTTCTACCTGGAAGCTTGAAGGGTAGATATACAAAATAAATGGCGTCCTAAACAAGTCCTTATAGAAACGAATGCATGACCATTCAGGTACACTTCTACCCTTTTTAGTGTTGCTTTTAGATAGACATGTGTAACACATTGATAGCATGCTTTATTACTAATTGTTTTTTAAATACAAAATAATATACAACAATTATTACAATAAGAAAAGTAAAATATTAGTGTAGATTCGAGGAAAAATATTTCAGTATCTTAAGCAATTTGAGACTACGTATGTAAAAAATATCGTAAGGCAACCTAAGCACCCGAGTTTATTTAAAAAAAAAGGTTCTCAGGTGTGTTAAAAGTCTTCCAATTTGCACTTGCCCATCACAGTAGGTTTTGGCCTAACTCCTGTCACTCTGCGAGGAGTCATATGCCCAGCAGTAGTAAGGTTTGACTAATTACATCCTTGTGCGGTGTCGGATAAGTGAGGTGAGCCCCAAAGACCCACCGGAGGTACACAAGCTAGATCCGAAATTGTGTTATTGTAGCAAAGCCTTTGACTTCAGTAATTTAGTCCGACCCGAGACACCTCGCACCTCGACGCAGCTTGGGATATCAAGTTTTTGTATAAGAAGTAATGAACTGGGTTCAGTGGCCACTGATACCTAGAGCACGTGTAAGAAGTAAAAATTTAAGTTATCTATCACACTGGCCAAGTGCGAATTTGTGGCATTTCCACAAATTTGGTGGTTGGTTCATGTTGCGGCTCCGTAGGCACCACTGACACACTTATTTCTGTCATTAGACAGAAATACTATTTATTTCTGTCTAAATAAGTAGTATTTCTGTCTAATGACAGAAATTTCTGTCTACTGACAGAAATAAGACTGTTATTAAACAGTAAGGTTAACCGCTGTTGTGTTCCGGTTTGAAGGGAATGGTAAAAGAGACATACTTATCAAAATTGTTCTAATTTAATCCTTAGTATCGCATCTGTGGCCGACCTCAGAACTCACATCTTATCCAAGGCAGTAGTCACTCACCATCAGGTGCATGGTAGATTGCTACTTCTATATTGTAAAAAAAAGAGAACAAAAGGTTGTCACGTTGACATCGTTCATCGTTATACCGAGTTATATTTATTCCAGGCACGTAGTTTCGTAAAACACTAGAATTTAACCTCCAAACTCCAGAATAGACCTAAAAATACTAAGTTATTAGAGCTCATAATGTAGGACATTAATAAAACTAATTTATATTCATCATATTTTAATGACTTGGCCGTCGCACTTTTCGGCTTGAAATAGACGAGAAAATTCTTTGAGGGGATAAATTTTGCAAAAAACATCCAGATGGAATTAGCGGGCGGCGTTTTTAAAGAAATCTGCATAATTTAAAGTTCCTATCGCATTAGACTTTCTTTATACAGTTAGGGCGTTTGTCCACCGTCGCCGTTACCGGACCGCCACCGAGAACGAGATGACGACAAGGTAGCGGTAAAGTGCGCGTCAAACTGCTAGTCCGCTCCGAATATAGAAACGAGTTGCGTCGCAACAGCAAATTGTAGATATTATTAGCTGGTCGAATACAGCGCGGGACCCCCCGGCACCTGTCCACTGGCCACCCTCGCCCACGGGTACATAGCTGCGTTAGTGTGCCGTTACGTATATGCTAATTAAACTTGCGCGCAATAACTTTAGAGCGGACTAGAAGTTTGGCGCGGACTATACATGCATTTACTATAGCCGCACGTCCGTCACTTCATATTAAAGTCGGCCCGAAATAATCTCGTTCTCGGTGACGGCGGCAGTGGTCAAACGCCCTTGGGGATTTAAAATGCAAAATTCACTCGAAACTCTATACAGGTGCACTGTAAAGAATGGACCAAGTTCGTAATTCAAGTTGTTCCGAGATAACGTTGGGGAATTGTCTGTTTTGTCAAGAAACTAGTGAACGTTAAGCGCACGTGTAGTTTGAATGTGTTAGATTTGGCACAAAGGAATAGGAATAATTTCTTGTTTGATGTTTAAACTGTTTTTGTAATTATCATTAGACCCTTTCTATCCCGTTGTTGGGGACAGATCTCCTTTCAGATAAAGAAGGCTCATAGTACACGCTGGCCAAGAAATCACACACCTTTGAATTTTTTTTTCGAGAACTCTCTGGCATATACATTTATTAGGTAAGGAGCCTCTATCAAAATGTAAAAGTCTCTTACTTTTTTACACCTACGCATTGTCTTAAGGTGCTTACTGGACAGCGATCCATATAAAAAATATCTAGGCTACGCACATGCCTCAACGGGGAATCGATCCCGTGCCGTCCGCCAGCCGGCGATGCCCTTGAAGTGCTGTAACTGAACACCGAAGCCATGCGAAGCAGGTGCGGGTTGCGTGCTCGGGTAAGGCAGATTGACGGCAAAAAACGCATGTGAAAAACTTATAAACACAATGTTGTGTAACAAATAACTCTCGTTAAAAAACGACCACACAATTTTTTTTTAAAAAATGTAAAAGACCTCCATGAATAATTAAGAGTAAGGTGGTAGAACTTTTTGAGGTAGTGACGCAAGGATGAAATGAAATGAAATGAAATGAAATATATTTATTTTGTATAGGCCAACGGCGGCACTTACAAATTGTCAGTTAAAATATTTTCTTAAACTACTACCGGATCGGAACGCGACCTCTACTGAGAAGATCCGGTAAGAAACTCAGTGGGTTTGTCTTTTTTAATTTTAAAAATAATTATTCTCTTTTTCATTTTTTTTTAAATGCCATTATTTTTACATATAATTAATAAAGCATTAGCTCCAGTATCTTGCTTTACATTTATCTATCACCACCACACTAATATCTTATACATAACTAGTGTTAAGCGCTGCTGTGTTCTCGTTTTAAGGAAGTGGTAAGAGAGAAACGCTCACATAAGGCATTCCAACTTAGTCTTCTGGAGTTGCAATACATCTGTGGTACAATTCAAATCGGAACACTATCTAAGATTGACACTATCTAGGAGTGTAGTTCAAACCCAAAGCCTACGAAGGCTCGGTTTTAATCGAAGGACATTAGGGTGAAAAACCAAATTTCTTCATACAGGATTATCACTTTGTGGCATTGTTTCCCGCAAACGTATGATCTATTATTGAAGCGACTTTTTACCCGTTTATGGAGAGTAATGTTTTTCGAACGAAATAAGACACATCATGCACAATTTTTGGCATGTCCTAAAACCTTAACGGCTTGATGGATTTTAATTTTTTTTGTTTAATTAAGGCTCACCAACGCAGAAAACACAATAACAATTCACAAAGATAACAAGTAGGGAATAAAAGGTCGTGTCCCCACAATTATAGGTGAGCACGGCATACGTAATAAATATACGCCTCAAAAGATTATACAATGCTAGATTAATGTAAAAATATCTAGAATAATTCCATTTAAGTTTAAATTTACACAAAATATCGAATAATCTAAAATTTCATTTTCAACATCATTTTAACATATGAGGTGTTGTTTGATTCGTCTAAATTGTGGGAAATACGAGTATTACCATGTTTTGTTTCATGCATATTATTATAGGGCATATTCTTTAGTAGTGGGATGTTTTGGCTTTATCTTATCTATAAAATTCTCGTGTCACAATGTTAGTTACCGTACTCCTGCGAAACGGCTTTACAGATTTTCACCAAATTTTATATGCATATGACCTACTGAGGTCTGAGAATCGGCTACTATCTATTTTTCATACCCCTAAGTGATAAGGGTTATTCATCCTTAACATTTTTTTATTCATAATATGGCAACACAATGTTCGGCAAACATTGTGTTGCCGGTCAGTAAGTAATAATTATGTTTATAATTCATGACTTTATTCATACAGTATTAAATATTATGCAAGTGTAAAACCGTTAGAACGTTTTGATAAAATCATATATTAATTTTGAGCACAAACTATTGACTCCCCGTGGCGTTGCTTGTGATTTATTAAGAACAAGGTACCAAGTGTGTATTGTAAAATCGAAACCAGTTTCACTATGTAGTTAGATAATGTCGAAATTGTATTTATTGTAGTGGCGAAATTTCTGAATTTAGAAATATAATTTGTATTTGGAGATATAGACATTGGACAATGGTTTCATGTATTCTTTGTCTTTTTCATGTGTGTATACCATAGACCTAGTAACAAATAGACATCTAGTCTTAAATTCACGAAAAAATACTCAATATATTCGCATATGAAGTTATTTAGAAACTTATTTGTTCTTAGGAATTATTTATTTAATAATTATAAAGACACTTTCAGAGATTTGTTCAAAAGTTGTTGAAGAAATGGAATTTGTATATTCCACATTGGACGCAGGTCTCTCCTCAGGGAGAAAGAGACTTAAGCCATAATCTACCGCGCTGGCTTAATGCTAATATGTTGTCTTCACTTTGCAGAATGTTTTTGTGCAATATTGCAAAACGGAATTATCCTTACTACTATTATAAATCCGAAAGTAACTCTGTCTGTCTGTCTGTCTGTCTGGTTGTCTCTTCTTCACGCCTAAACCACTGAACCGATTTTAATGAAATTTTGTACAAAGATAGTTTGAGACCCGAGAAAGGACATAGGATAGTTTTTATCCCGGAAATCCCATGGGAACTAAGGATGGCGATCTAAGATCGATCGTTTGGACCAAAAAAAATCGATTATTTTCATGTCATAATCGATTATGTCATATTATTTTCTTTTAAACGCGGGCGAAGCCGCGGGCAAAAACTAGTATTATTTATATTTGATTTGTAGGTAGAATACATAATTTCCCACCGTTGTAATACTTTTTAAGTTTTGTAGCTGTTATCAGTGGTAAAATGAACACATTAGTACATCTCATAGGTACTCTATGTAACTTTATAATCTATGAATATTACGGACTTAAACTAACTCTACACTTTAAACGTATGCAAAACCATATTGATACGTTAACCCGAATGCCCTCGTAATTTTCCTAAATTGTCACTTCAAATACGCGTTTATAATTGGGGCCCTGTTTACATACGGATAGTGAATGGGCGAGTACGCTTGCCTGTTACCTTAATGAGTATTACGATTAATATTGGCATACACTTTAAAATATTTTAATTCAAGAATTCTAGAATTGTATATTTTGTATGTATTTTATAAATTGTATAGAGTCTATCGTGTTTAAAGTGTTTTATAATGCGTTAATTAAAAAAAGCGGTTTAGATATTCGAATTAAAAATTCAATTGAACTTTTATCGAATTTTGCAGTTCTTGGTGCTTCCTGAGTTAATTCTTGTATTTGTTTAAATGTGATTCATTTAAAAATTAATTTGTATTTTAAGTAGATGATATTTATAGCAAACGTATGTAAGTCTGAATCAGAAGTTGCCCATTGATATTTCAGGTAAATCTAGTCAAAATAGTTAATAAATAGACACAATTGAAAACAAATATATGCCTAATTTTCCAAAGTCCAACCAATAAAATACGAACCAATCCCACATCAATTTGGTACAAGACATTGGTAACCCGTATTTATGAAACCACCTCCCATCTTACACCAATCCAATCAGAATTCAATTTACTCTGAGGTATCCGAATACCGCAGCAACCAATCCCGGTGCAAGCTACTGTCTAGTGCAAACGGGGCACTAATTACAAAACCACACTACATAATATATGCAAGTGTCACGTCCTACAAAGGCATACTTGTAGCTTGTAGCTGTGCAAGTTTCCAGTCGAGTGGCGAGCTATCCTAACGTGTTACTGTCATTGTTGTAAATGCACTTAAATTAATGCTCACATTAATATCGCGTATAGAAATAAACTTGAAGATTTTCGTCTAAAGAAAGTCGTATTAGTTTACTTGCATTACCAATATGCATTTTTTCAAAATTTCGTTTTGTATGTAAGAAACCTGAAAACAGATAAAGCTTTTATTAAAAACTTGTCATTAAATCATGTTAATTTTTGTTTGTTTGATTTGATTTTGAGATTCCTTACGTCCCTCTAATAACCCACATCAATCATGTATGTGGACAGTAGATGTTCCTGTAGTTCCTGAACCAAAATAGGACTACGGTATGCCCTCCTTGTCGTAAGAACCGGTCACGTGTGGCAAGAGTGGGAGCTCGAACCGCTCGGTAAGCGAACCCGGGAAGGGAGGCGGTATGTGTGGCCACATATCATCAAACACACTAGATGGTTTGGCGAGTTTTATGCTCACCAGGGTAGAGCCCGGTGGGGCAAGATGCTTAGAGGACTCAACAGCACTTAACATTTACGCTAAGCTAGGGGTGGGAGTGATGCCGCCGGAATCAAACCACAGACTTTTATGTTCTACTAGCTTTTGCCCGCGGCTTCGCTCGCGTTACGAAGTAATATTTTCATCCCCTACTTTATTCCCTTGGGGGTAGAATTGATCAAAAGCCTTTCTTAGCGGATGCCTACGTCATAACATCTACCAGCATGCCAAATTTCAACCTGATCCGTCCAGTGCTTTGGGCTGTGCGTTGATAGATCACTAGTCAGTCAGACACCTTTGCGTTATATATACTTAGATTTAAAGTTGATCACACACTTATGACCATGGGTATTAGTGACCATATTAGTAGACATCAAACAACATTCGCTCGCACAAATCGAGCCGAAACTCTATTAATCATAACTAATTTAGATGTAGTTTAGCGTTAGTGCACTGCGGACTAATTAGTGTCTATCCGACCTAATGCTCGCAGAGTCGTCTTGTGGAAAATACATACATATATACATACATACATACGTGTAGAGATACGTCAATTAGTGTTTAGATTGTTCTGCACTGACGCTTAGGTGACTTTTTGAAAAGTATGTCACGTTTGGATGAAAATGTTTGGAAAATAGAATGTTATCCCGTACGACGTACTACGTACAACGTAGATACCATAAAGGTGGTAAAACCTTTTGTGGTTCGACTTCGGCGGCACTATCACACCTATTTCTGCCTAATAACAACAGTGTTTAACGCTGCTGTATTTGGTTTGAAGGGTGTGGTAAGGAAGACATACTTATCCGAGACTTTCCAACTTAGTCCTCAGGAGTATCAGTGCATTTGTGACCGACCGCAAGTATCTTATCTGGGTTGATTACATTTGTTCATGGGCGGTAGTAGCCACTTACCAGCAGGTTGACTGCATACTCATCTGCTACTCCTATATTATAAAAAAATAATAATAATCCCTCGCAATGTCGTCTTGTGGATACATACATACATACATAAATACATACATACATGCGTACGTATATACGTATAGAGAGACTAAGTAGTGTTCAGTGATTGTTCTGCACTGAAGCTTAGGTGACGTTTTTGAAAAGTATGTCACGTTTGGATGAAAATGTTTTGAAAATGGAATGCCAGGTATAGAGAATGGGGTTGCTACGATGTTGGTTTCTAGCAATGAATAGCGTGATTTTTAATAATATTCTGAAGGAAGGAACAAAAAATCTCAAATCATGCAACAGATCCGATCCGGTAGTAGTTTAAGAAAAATATTGTAACTGACATTTGTAAGTGCCGTCGTTGGCCTATACAAAATAAATATATTTCATTAAGATGATGATCATCATTATACATCGTTTTTGTAGGTGTAGAGCCAGTTTGATCGGGAAGTACCACCGCCAAATCTATCCAATGCAGTTTCTATATTTCTTTAGAAGAGTCTGAACGGGTAACGCAACTGTGTTCAGTAAGCGTAAGCATAACGCTGGACTACACACATGTATACATTGGAAGGCTACTCGTATACAAAATTTATACGTTGTGTACATGTGTGTGTGACAGGCAGGTGATCAATGCGTGACGTCTCTGCCCATTGTCAGCTCTCGAACGCACTTACGAGATTAATTGCGAGTGTTGTACAGTCAGCTTCGAAAGTCGATGAAGATCCAGATATTCATAATACCTGTAAACCCAAACGTGTATAAATCTGAACACCTCTAGAACCATAATTAGATGAACATTCCAACGAGACAGGGACCTGGCAGTTGAGATACCTACTTTTCAAAATATTGCTTTCAGATAACTTTGACATTTTACGACGTTCGCCATTATGGTGCTGGACCTGTTAAGCTAATTATGCACGTTTGGATGATGAAAATCTGGATCTATTCATGTAAATTTGGAGCTGACTATACCTACTTTCACTTCACCTGAGATTGAAGTACTTTTTACGAAAACCTAAGAATAGTAAGGGAAAAGTAAACTTCTAAGTTCCCATTTATAGCTACATTCAACGTTTCTTGTCAGACGTCATATTTTTTTCGGACAATATTTTGAAATACGTGTAGCGGTGGTGCCCCAAAAAACAAAAATCTACCACCTTCAATATTCATGTGATCTTAATATTAATCTATGAGTTTTTCTTATAATATAGGAGTAGCAGACGAGCATGCAGTCCATCTGATGCTAACTGACTACTGCCCCCCATGGACATGTGTAATCAACCCCAGATATGATTAGATATTCCTAAATGAGGTCGACTACAGATGCGCCGCTACCTCTGTTGACTAAGCTGGAACGCCTCGGAAAAGCATGTCTCCCTTACCATATCCTTCAAACCAGAACACAGCAGCGCTTAACACTGCTGTTATGAGGCAGAAATAGGTGTGGCGGTGGTGCCGCCGGAGTCGAACCACAAGGGGTTCCACCACTTTCAAAAAGAGTGTTAAAGCTACTTAATACTATTATATAGAGAATTTCAGTAGTAGTTAAAAAATTCAAAATATTTTCAATAGGGATTCGATGCCGCATACCGACGCACTCAGGCGTGCGGTATTCGCACGTTCGGCGTGCCCGTACATTACGAAATTGTAACGTACTCTGTGTATGTATGTATTAAGATGTGATTGATTTTGATTGATTTTAATATAAAGTTGTGAATGGTAAGAAATGGTAACATGGTAATTTGCTATCAACCCTAAGTTTCGAAGGATTTCTTACTCGACTATGGAGGATGGATGGATGGTTATTACTATTTTCATTACACTTTTCTTTATGAAGGTGAAGGCAGTAGTGTGAAGGTGAAAGGTCAGTCAGTCAATGGTCAGTCAATCGTCGTAAAAATGGAAAGTGCCGGTCAGTCTGAAGTCAAGTCTAAATATGATTGAAGTACTACCTGAAAGCGACCATACACGTGTTATTGCCTGGAGTACAAAACGCTTCATATAAGCCTACCACACCGTACAAATCAGAACACAGCACCGCTGAACACTGCTGTTATACAGCAAAAATAGATATGACGATTATACCTCTAGATTCAATACACAAAGAGTCCTACCTTATTCACTAGTGTAATACTTTCACATGTTACCTAATATCACACACATTAATTTGTTCATTCGACTGATCGTTTATTTATGTAATTTCATAAATATGGACGACATAAAATAATGAGTTATCAAGCTGTGAAACGTATGAATGTGTTCGTGTTATAAATTTTGAGCGCTACAGGGGGTGGGAGAGGCACGTCATTAACATTTGTTATAATATATACTAGATAGTTCCGGCGACTTTGTCTGCGTTGTGGCCAAAGATGGGTATGGGTCTTCTCTCAAAATGAAGGATGGCCTTAGACTGATCAACTGCCAATTAGTAGACTTCACATACTTACTTAAGATCTGTTTGTTGAATTAATAATTCTTGTCTGCCTCACTGGGAGTCGAGCCTGGAACTCTTGCCGTGTTAAATTGGCATAGCGACCGCTACGTCATATAGCCTGTTATAGATTTTTTTAATATTACTTATTGTCTGCCTTACTGGGAGTCGAACCCGGAATCCTTTACATGTCAGACGTTATGGTGACCACTCTGTTATACGGCGTTTAAAAGAATAAATAGGATTGGAATTCTAACGGAAATCAGTCACACATAGTATGCTATCTCAGAGGACTAAATTGGAATGCCTCGTATAAGACCACCTCCCTTACCCGTTCTCCTTTCCCCAATTCCGAACACAACAGCGCTTTACACTCCTACAAACATAAATGAGTGTGACAATGGTACCACCGTAGAAACCTAAAAAGTTCAAGTCACTATTTCGCCAAAAATTATACACCACAAATTGGTGTGACATTGGTGCCTCTGTCAAAGAGTTCAAGTCAAGAGTCTTTCGCCAAAAAGAATCAGCACATATAATGTGATATGCATAGATCTATATCACCGAGGCTTTAGAACAAAGTTGTAAAGTTATTGAACTGAGCGGAACTTTCACAAAGGATTCTGAAACAGATTCCAGTCAGATGAAGAATGAATAAACTTTGACGCTTTCAAACTCCCCCGGATTAGGGGATGCACGTTTGATGCCCGGAAGGTGCTATTTATTTTTGGAAATGTAAAAATGGACGTTTTGTTTTTAGTGTTGTGACGTCATACGCTAGGGATTGGATGTGTTTGTGTTATATTTTTTTGAGTTTATGGTTCCATTGCTGGAGTCTCGATATAAATAGAAACTCACTTTGAATATGTTTCCTATTTTTGATCAATTAGATTTAGTAGTCTGTAGCCAAACTTAGGTAAAACTTAGTTTTTCCTAGGATTGATTATAGACATCTATAAGGACTAAGGCGATGCTAAAAAAGCAAAATTAGTAAACTGTATTGTTGACATGACACAGTGTAGTGTTAGTGAAATAGTGATAAGTGAACATTATAGAACACAAGAACAATGTGTCTACTCCTTTATGTGATAAGACAAAGAAGTGCAGTGTCAGAGGACGCCGCCTTCATTATATGATTATTTAGCAGTTTAAGTTAGCGTAAAATTACTCATTAGTCTTATAGTAGGCTAGATTGTAATTAATATAAAGTACCCTATTACTCATACGGTACTTTATACATGCAAAAAAAAAAAAAGTAAACTTTATAATCCAAACAACATAATGCTAAACACTCCGGCGTAAAAATTAATTGATAAAGCGAAATTTTAAAATGTCGCTACATTTTAAGAAACATATTAGGAAAGGAGACCCGTGCCCAGCAGTGGGACAATAATTGGTTTATGATTATCGTATTAAAATTGATGCCTGATTCGAACACACGAGAGAAAAGAAAGGCGCAAATAAAAAACGAATAAAACTCACTAATTAAAATCCACATATCTTTCGCACACGAACAAATCAGTTCGCATTAATAGTCCTTTCAAGCACCATCTTTGATGTTGAACACCTCAGGTAACTCGAAACCGACGCGAAAACCTACAAAACTCTCACCAGTGGATTCCAGGCTCCCCATAATAGCTTATTATTCGAGCCAGCGTGTAATATTTCAATGGTTTAATATTTTCAAAATTAACAATATAATTGGGCACTCGTTCGATGGAGCACAATGGTGCAGACATCTGGTGTTTTGAAAAAATGGGCGGATATGGCAAACTGAGTTGAATGGAGACGCGTATCCTAAAAGCGCTTTCTGTTTCACTCAAAACAACCTAAATACTCACCAATGACACGCCAAACCCACCTTTATGTATACTATAGATACGGGCGAAAATCCTATCAACGTTAATCGCAGTTACACCTTTTGGATTTCAAAAAAAAGTTGCATCTGAACATCCCTTACAAACGCATTCATGCCGCTTGTTGGTTTAACAGTTGTTGCTTACGGATTTTGAATTTTATTTCGGAACCCTAAAATCGAATTTCAAGGGACATTTCGTACCAAATGAACGAAGGTCCACACCCTTTGTACGTGTTAGGTGTACCGTGTAATTAGGGTGTATGAAATTGTTAGGTAAATACAGTACTCGAATTCTGTAAACTGTTGCATTACGCCTCCAGATTTTCTATTCTTTGTAGCCTTATTAGCGTTGAGAATGACGTCATAATTGATGTTGTTGCTTAGCGACCCTTGTAAAGTGTTTTTTTTTAAGATTTCTCATGTATGCAAGTTTTCCTTCACCGTTTAAGCAAGTGATCATTAATTCCTAATAAGCTAAGTAATCTTTCAGATATATTGTATGATTTCTCAACATAAGTATATTTTAGTCACTGCTAAAATACAATAAATTGCCATTTAAATCAGAGTAGCTTTAAGTAAGATCTCCCCTATCGTAAACGAAGTTACCGACGAAAGCGTAGGAGCTTTCGAGAGCTTTTAATGTGAAAGCTATCCTGGCGACCTTGTACTTTGGTGCCCTTATAAATAAGTTTAGGTTTATACTTTTCTAGTTATGTAGTCACATATGCAGTAAAATTAGGCAGTTTTTGTATAAGCAATAAATAAATTTAAACCCCGTAACTTTTTTTTATAATATAGGAGTAGCAGACGAACATGCAGTCCACCTACGTATGTGCTACTGCCACCCGTGGACATCTGTAATAAACCTCAGATAGGATTAGATATTCTTACCTGAGGTCGGCCATAGATGCACCGCTACCTCTGCGGACAACTGGAACGCTGGAACGTATGTCTCCCTTACCACACCCTTCAAACCAGAACACAGCAGCGCTACACTGCTGATATAACAGAAATAGATGTGGCGGTGGTGCCGCGGGAGTCGATCACATGAGGTATCGTTGGATTCGTCTAAATTGTAAAAGTGGCTTATACTATATTTTTAAGCACCCTGATTTTTTTATAATTACGTATCTTCACCGTTAAATCAAATGATAATTAATTTATAGTTTAAAATCCGCGTGCTGGGATTCGAACCTCGAACTCTCAGACTGAGAAGCCGAATATTCCACTACTTATTATAAATTGGTTATATTTACACAAATAACGTAGTTATGTGTGCTTCGAACATTCAATATTAGAATCTATCATAATTAATATATATTTGTTATTGATAAATTAATTACAATAACAATTCCATATTAATTTGAACATGACAAAAGCAATGTTATGTGTATATATTTTGGGTTCGATTAACTCTAAAGGAATCTAAACCAATCGATTCAGACATATAAGATTATGTGTATTGTTAATTAGGTCGTGGAGCGTATCGAGATGATTTATTGTACTAAGTATAATACTATATTATGTTGCAGGTGGTAGAACACTTTGTGGTTCGACTCCGGCGGCACCACTGCCACAACTATTTTTATCTCTTAAACACTCTTTTTGAAGGTGGTGGAATCCCTTGTGGTTCGACTCCGGCGGCATCACCGCCATACCTATTCCTGCCTCATAAAAGCAGCGTTAAGCGCTGCTGTGTTCTGATATGAAGGGTGTGGTAAGGGAGACATACTTTTTCGAGGCGTTCCAACTAAATCCTCAGGGCGCATCTGAGACCGACCTCAGGTAGGAATATGTACCGTTACTCATTGGTAAAGGCCACTGTCTACCATGCTGGCCAAGGGCAGAATGGTATGGCGGACTTCACATATCTTCCATAAATTATTTTTACAAAATCAAGTATGTGGGTTTCCTTACGTTCACCGGTATAGCTTTTGTTAATTCATTTCTAATACGTATTGAGCTTCAAAAACTTCGAGGGTGATTTTGAGCCAGATAAGTCACGGTTATGCTATAAAATGGCGACATTAATAGCTTTCCGGTACCGAATAATTTATCAGTTGCTTTGGTAAACGCAAACATAGACGAAACTATGTACGTTTCGAAGGTTCTCTTAAAAGATCCTTTAATTTGTGAATGTCTATTATATCGTATTTGACCATTATGGTGGCTAGGTTAGGTCTAATCCACTAAGACCTTATCGACTTAACAGCAGAGTTAAGCGCTGCTATGTTCCGGTTTGAAGGTTGCGGCACTAGCATATCCGTGGTCCCGTCAAAGGGCGTCCAGAGGAACACCGCGGAGTTGTAGCTGGTAGGAGTCCAAGTATACAATGAGCTGCCCCCAAGTCTGTGAGGAACCTGTGACGGGTTTCTCCAAGAAAAAAAACAAGAGAGTAGATATAGAGAGGGGTATCTGAGTTATCCCAGGCGTTGCAACTTAGTCTTCAGGGGTAGTCTATCTCATATGGCAATCTAATCTTATTTGGGGACGACTATAATCACTTATCATCAGGTGTACTGCATACTTGTTTGGTGCTCTAATATTATAAAAATAGAAAAGGCAGCTTACGCAAACCTAATAATAATATAATGGAGTTATTTTTGCTGACCATACAAAGTATGTGATACGAAATCTATTCTCAATACAGCCCTGCGAATGTTCACTTTTATAGCGCAATAAAAAGAACAAATAGCCCGTAAGAGAAATTATTAAGAGTGTTATGACCTTTCAAAATTGTATATTTATCACACCTTTTACTTAATTTATCCGTCACTAATCCGCCTATGCAATAACTTCGAGAAATCTGTGAAGTTAGTACGGTGGCTGTTGTATAGAAAACGATAAACGATAAGCGAGTAAAGGTGAACATGTTTTTCTTAAGAAGCAAATGTGCATTCTGCCAGATTATAAATAGTTATTACAGCTTCAGAAATCTAGTATCAACTCCATATTGGATTGTTTTATTACAAACTGTCCACTGATCCTTTGCTATCTGAGTCAAGTTGGAACGTTTTATGTCCTAGCCTTTTCAGAGCTTTCAAAGCAGAACAAAGGACTGAAATTATTTTTAGTATGTTTTTTGTAATTTTTTCCCTGCGGTAGACCTATATAATAAAATTTTAAATCTTATACTCCTATTGTCGTACTACTTTTTAACCGACTTCAAAAAGGAGGTGGTTATCAATTCGGCCGGTATCTTTTTTTTTTTAATTAATCAAAATATGAATATAATATATGTATTATGATTTTTTCTGTGATCTAAGCGAACGTTCATAGCTTGTCGTTTTCTATCAAACAAGGGACTTAGATTTCACTTTTATTATGAAGTTGAAGCCAAAGAAATACAATTTCACTAAAGTAATATTATTGTTTAAGTTGATTTCTCAATCAATCAAATTAAGTTAAGTAGAAATAGAAACTAAACAATTTAGAACTTTGGTAATACATAATTGAATTTCTTGGAGATTTTTGTGACATTTTATTATTTATAGACTTCTATTGCTTTTGTGTCGTAAAATGTTTTAATTTTTTTTTTATAATATAGGAGTAGCAGACGAGCATGCAGTCCACCTGATGGTAAGTGGCTACTGCCGCCCATGGACATCTATAATCCTAGGTAGGATAAGATACTCCTACATGAAGTCGGCCACAGATGCGCCGCTACCCCTGAGGACTAAGTTGGAACGCCTCGGAAAAGTCTGTTTCCCTTACCACACCCTTCAAACCGGAACACAGCAGCGCCTAACACTGCTGTTATTAGGTAGAAATAGGTATGGAAGTGATACCGCCGGAGCCGAACCACAAAGGGTTCTACCACCTTGAAAAGTATTATATTTAATTCTATTTACATAGTAAAGAGAAGTATTATATATTTTCCAGCAATCTGGAGAGATTTATCCTAGCAGTGTGGAATAGCAAACGAGCGTACATTCCATCCAGTCATACAAATCCAAACAAATCCAGATATAGTTAGATGTGGTATGACGGTAGCACCCCTGAGGACTAAGTTAGAATGTCTCGGAAAATTATTTCTCCCTAACCACATCTTTCAAACCAGATTACAGCAGAAATTAACATCTTATTAGGCAGAAATAGGTGTGACGGTGGTTCTTCCGGAGTCGTACCAAAGGCTTCTTCCACCAAATAAACTGCACATTTATTTGCTGCTTCAATTTAAAAAACAAAACCAAAAATAACATCTTCATTAACCCTAAAACTCAATTTACGTAAATCAACACGTCATTCTAACAATTCGTTTTCAAGGGTTAACTTCTGAAGAATAAAAAACACCAATTTACGAAGAACCAATAGAAACTTTCCGTCTAACGGTCGTGAGTAATGTTCTCAGAAATGCAGCATCATGGAGAATAACTTCCGTATTCTGGGTTAATGAAGAATGTAGAAAAAGGAGTTTAAATGTACAAGTAAACGGATAATGGTTTGAAGGTTTAACAGTTCATGGAAAGGAAGAATTTTCGTGTTGCTGTTATGTTGGGAAAATAGGGACGATTAAATAAAAATTCTTAAGGTTAATAAGGCCACTGTATGCTTAATGTGTCTAACTCACAAAGTTAGCAGTGTCACGCTATGATCTTTTATTTAAATAGGTAACTTCTTGAAGCAATCTAACTTATTCTTCAGGTGGCATATTAGAAACCACTCCAGATAATTTAGATAATGCGACTTTTTTCCTCTATTTGCCTAAACATTTGAAAATAATTTCGAAAATCTTTGTTGGTTTTTTCACACATAAACCAATAATAAAGGATTTCTTGTGTTGTTCGTATTATGTCTGGTAAATTGCGTCGAGAAGTATATTAACATAATGTACGATGTTATTTACAACATATTATACATAAAAATAGTTATAAAAATATAAAAAATATATATTTCAAAACATTTTTACGATAAAAACATTTTTGACATAATCAGTGCACAACTAAATAACAGCGACAAAAACAAATCAATCAACTGCGTTTACAAAAAGCGTAATTTGACGGTATTCTTGACCCACTTCCAAGTTACAACAAGGCGATTCTCAATAACATCGCCACAAAAACGCCAATATGGCGATATCGCTCCCAGAATCCGCTTCAACCTTTCACGGTATTTTCACAGAATGGCGTGAAAAATAAAAAGAATGCGGGCCCTTTTATTGTTTAAGCTACCCGCTTCAATGTCAGTCTTACCCTTTCCGTACGGGAGTAAATTATCTGGAAAACTGTTTCGATAAATATTTTGCTTTAAGTAATTGACCGTGTGATTTGTATGGGATTTTCTTTATGGGAAAAAATAAGTTGGTTAATTTGTGAAGGATAAGGCATTTGTTCTGAACTAGTTTTTGCCCGCGGCTTCGCCCGCGTTAATAAATATAACATACTAACATACATAAAACTGAAAATTCGTACCATCAACTTTGCTAAAGATCATCACATGATCAAATGCATAGTATACGATTCAATCCTTAATAATATCGATTAAAATAATCGATGTTTGGGTCTAAAAGATCGATTCTCCGATTAATCGATCTTAGATCGCCATCCCCGTTCCCGTGAGATTCCCCAGTTCCCGTGAGATTTCCGGGATAAAAACTATCCTATGTCCTTTCTCGGGTCTCAGACTATCTTTGTACAACATTTCATTAAAATGGGTTCAGTGGTTTAGGCGTGAAGAAGAGACAACCAGACAGACAGACAGACAGAGTTACTTTCGGATTTATAATATTAGCAAGGATTTATGGGTGACTTACCACCACAGATGTTTGAAGCTAAAGGATGTTGAAGGTGTAAGCTATAAGTACAAGTACGATGTGCTATGAAAATGCTATAGCTTGGAACATCGTCAAAGATTATATTTAAATCTGAACGCCCTCTGCATTATTTTAATGTATATGTATGTGTACACAAATCATATAAACTAACACAGGCCACAACTACTTTTTATTTCATCGGAGAGGCTTTGTCTATCGTTTTTGGTCTTCTAATTTACTTTGAAGATTTGATAAAATTATTTGAGGCTCTTAAATATAAATAGCAATAAATATTAGTAGAATATGCAATTTCAAAAAAACTTAAAACTTTTGAAACGCATATTATCATTCTCATTTATTCTTATAAGCTTATATTACTCTGATATACTCTAGTTGGAATTATAAAACCAATTTGAATAAGTTATTACGAAACCAAATGAAATCCTCGAAAATAATAAAGTTAAACTTCAAAGTCACTTGTGATTTTTTTTTAAATAACTAGATTTTTAAGATACTTGTCTGTGCTCTCTCGAAATAATCTTGACATTTGTAATATCTTGTTTGTTGAACTTATTGCGAAGATGTAAAAAATATATTAAATTTCAGTCAAATTAATTTTATGCAAAGTAAACCGCAGTGGTAGAATTTCTGCCTCCTACGCCATCTTTAAATCGTATATATAAAATTCTCGTGTCACAATGTTAGTTACCGTACTCCTCTGAAACGGCTTTACCGATTTTCACCAAATTTTATATGCATATTCTACTGAATACATATATTATACAAAATATATATTCTACAAAATAGATAGTAGCCGATTCTCAGACCTACTGGTCTGAGAATCGGCTACTATCTATTTTTCATACCCCTAAGTGATAAGGGTTGTTCACCCTTAACATTTTTTTATTTTTATGGCAACACAACGTTTGCCGGGTGAGCTACTATTATGTAAAATTAAACTCCCTAACTTTTCAATTAATGTGCTATAATTGTGGCGGCAAGTTTTTTTATGGTATTTTTGGGTGTCTAATTTTCCACGCTAATCTAATGCAGATTGGTTGACTATTTTATATATTTCAGGCTTAATCTTCATTGTAAGGAAAGCCGTTGCCCAGCAGTGGGACATTAATAAATGTTCGTGACCATCAATAGAGGTAAAATCTAAAACCCAATCCTTTAAAAAAACTTTAATGATTAAACTGAGGATAATACAAAGAGTTGCAACCATTAGAAATAACTACGACTCTGCACGATAATTCCTATAAAATTAATTAACCCAAATAACCCAGTAACCAATAACTAAATAACCCAAAACCGATTAACCCGAAAACGTCAAAACAGTTAAAGTCAAGCTAGTGTAACACATCCTTGGCATACAAACCCCCCAACGGCCAGTTACAAGCCATGATTTGTGCGCGGCGGGTCGCTTGGGACCCGATTTATTGACCCGCACTCGCCGATTGATGTACCAACGTTTACTACTATGGGAGCCACAACTGGTTATCTCTTTGTTACGGTCTATTACACCCCTACACGGTGGTGAAGGTTAACTCGATGATAAAAAGCACTATGCCCTTAAAAACGCTGGGTAGATGTCATACCTTAAAATTGTAAGACTCAATGTTAAGAATCCAATGTACCAGGACAATTAACTATTTGCATCAGAATGCATGCAAAATCATAGCCTCTTAGCAAATTCAAATACTAACTCTGATATAAGCCTATACCCAACATTTAAAACTTAAAAAACACAGGTTATGTTAGAGAAAATAAACTTAATCTATGATTTTTAAGCAGGATTTTAAAGTCACTGCCATATTCTTAAAACAAAATTAAACTTATTTTATACTGCTTATTCACTTATTTAACCTTAAATCGTCTGGTTTATTATGAAAATAGCTGGTCTGACTTCACATACTTTTCTCACCTCATTAAAGTTAGGTAAAAAAATCAAGTAATACATAGGAAGGGTGCACGGTGATGGAGCCAAGTTTAAACTAATACGGCCCGATCGATAGAACCCAATCACTCAAATCATACCATTGATGGCCAATCAGTAGCTAATCTCGGGCTGCAGTGCAATGAGATGGCATTTCCTATTCATGCTTTGAACCGAATTGAATCCTGACAGCCCCCTGTGCGACTTTGTCTTTGCTATTCAACTAACAGCGGGGTACTGGGTCGAGTACTTGATCTATATTTGAGATCTGTTAATTCATATTTTTTTTTGTTAATAACGCCATCTGTTGAGACGTCGTAGTGTACGAGTTTTTATTATCTATTTGATAGTCTGACATTTAACGTATTTTTATGATATTCGGTTTACTTAAAATGTCAATTTTGCTTACAAATTTTAAAATATTTTTTTGGGTGTACTGGCATACTTAGTTACGCAATCGACCGACGTATTCGTTGGTTTCTGTCATTTTCCATTACCAAAATTTATTCTAATAAGAATATCATCATCAACCCATTACTGTCCCACTGCTGGGCACGGGTCTCCTCTCAGAATGAGAAGGATTAGGCCATAGTCCACCGCGCTGGCCAAGTGCGTATTGGTAGACTTCACATACCTTTAAGATTTTTTTTATAAATCTCTCAGGTATGCAGGTTTCCTCACGATGTTTTCCTTCACCGTTTAAGCAAGTGATAATTAATTTCTAATACGCACATAAATTTGAAAATCAGAGGTGCGTGCCTGGGATTTGAACCTCGGATCCCTCGATCGAGAGGCCGCGTTTCTTAACCACTAGGCTATCACTGCTTAATATTAATAAGAATATAGTAATCCCAAAACACACGGAAATTGTACAGTTCTTATGTGAAAAAATACTTACAGTACAATAAGTGTGTATGTGATCTGCCTTAGTTTATATCAGAAAATGAAGTTAACATACCTGAAACAAAATACATGATTATGAAACAAATGTTATAGCTAGAATGATTAAGTATGTAACTACTATGAATAAATGTTGATATTAATTTTCTGTTTACTATTCAAAGGCGATTCAATCTCTTTAAATTCGAATATACCATCAACACCATGACATCACCACATCTAACTTATATGAGCAGTTGTTCTGGAGCAAGTGTTCTATTTTAAAGTTGAGGTAGAGATATATAGAGGTAAGGTGGTATGAGTAGTTATAGTAAGAGACGATCGCTTACATGAAGCGTTTCAAATAAGTCCTCAAGGGTAGCAACGCATTTGTGACCAACCTCTAGTATTGCTCTAATTTCATCCGAGATTGATCGGAGATGGCGATTTAATATCAAATATCTAATCGACATTTAGCAAACAATAAAATATAAACAAACATCTTATTTTTACATAAAAAATATTCCAATTAGAAACGATTTACGAAACGCTTCCAATAAGCGATGCTATTTATAGAAAGAAGCCAATCTTACACCAGCTACAGACTCACGCCGAGAATCCCCGAACACCCGAGTAGCGTGAATGTGATAACTTTCTTGCCTTCTCGTTTTCGCGACTGTTCTCCGAACGGTGTCGGTACTTTTGCCGGCTCGAAGGGTTTACTCGAGCGAGAAAACTCGGCATCACCTTCTTCTTCGGTCTCAGTGCGACCATGACATGGTATGTTGTTGTGTAGGTAGAGACGCTGCACTGTTGTCCGTTCTGGATAACGGTCGAGAATGCGAATGAGAAGGTCGCATGAGTGTAGATGCCTTCTAGATTCTCGCGTAATTTCTCGGCGAGACTTCTCGCGGGAGTCTGTAGCCGGCTTAAAGAATTTTCCCAATTTACATAAAAATAAATTCGGTTCTTACACGAAAAAACCTTTTGTGAAATAAGAGCCATACCCTCAATTAAGACAATGGGATCTAATGAAATAAAAACATGGTGAGAGCTTTTAATAACTTTAATTTAGAACTATGTTATAGTTACTACCATACCTTTTGAAATAATATTTGTTTCGGACCTTCAGTTATCAAAATGTATTTAATTTGGGAATTCAATATCCCATCGTACCTATTTTAATGAACCTTTGCTATAATAACAGGAAAAGGTACATTAATTGTATTATTTAGGGTGTAGGAACTTCTAAAATAATAAATACAGGAAATTGTATCCTCCAGGTAACTTTAAATTTAGGATGTTTTTTTTTTATTTCGAGCCTTCGCACGGTTTTTACTTTACGCAAAAACTAAATGGGTAAATATGTATTTCAATCCAAATAGTACCTATGCCTTGTACCTAGATATACTCTTTTTCTAGCTACGAAATATTTTTTGATTTACTACTAACTTTGAATTTTAAGTCGATTGAACTTAAATTTTGCATACACGTTTGTTTGATTATCTTGGTGACGTTATTCTAAATTCAATTAGGCGAATTCCCCAAGAAGGAACAAATATTTTTTATGCATCCCCTTAAGATGGATCTTAAATGAAATATTTTTCTGAAAAAAATAATGTCGTTACTAAAAAGCATTGAAATCCTTTAATACAAACTTATTTTCCTATTTTTATTTATATATTTACTTTTCGTCTTAATATAATTTTATATTTTGGTAAAGCTGTTTTTTTGAAATTATAATCGGTCAATTTAACTTTATACCAATATATTTAATTAATTCAAGCGAAAATACATGTACATTTTAAATTAAATTTCACTTAAACGGTAATAATTGGGCAATCGAACTGAAACCAGATAAGCATTAAACTGAGGTAACTGAAACTCAATTTCAGAGTATTACCTTACGTTGGCTCCAGTAATGATAATTATATATGGATAATTGAGTCATTACCTGGAGGCCTGGATTCATCTACACAAATATACAAAATTGACATGACGATTTTTAATGTCACAGTGACATGTAGCTAAATGCTACCTGACACTGTGACTATATACGTTATTTAAAAAAAAAACAATAATAAAAAGGTCTGTCTGTCTATTTATTCCGTCTATTCTCTTTTATTCTGGGAAAAGATAAGATCCGCGCATAAAATTAAATTCCGAAGTATATACTTGAGTATGGCAACGTGTCTTAGATTAGCTTTAGGTAAAACACCTGTTCTATATTATGTAGTTATTTACTAATATTTATGGTCGACATTGACCACTTACTGTCAGGCGCATTGCTCATTTCAAGTAATGTGAACGAGGCATCAAAACATCATCGAGTAGCCAGTCATTGGGTCCCAAAATCATTACAAACGGACCACAGTGTGTCGGTGTTAGGGCTGTCGACAAAGATGATTCTATTTTTTTCTATTATTTAAATATGATATTTAAAAACTATAAACGACATAGGTCCTGAAGGTCGTCTTATATCGGGATCTACTACTAATATGTTATATTTATTTAAATGGTAGAATTGTCGATATTAGAAATTTATTTATTTTGAAGTATCTATATACATATACTTTAAATCTGATTCTAATTTCGTTTTCTCAATAGTGTCATACAGTTAAGGACGTTTTTTTAAGTTAAGATATTTGTTCAGAATAAGAGGGCGACAAAGGGATTCCAGAAGATTATATATGAAGATATTTATTATTATAATCTATGAAAAGGAATGGAAGACCTAAGGATATATACATAAACATTCTGAAATATACATAAACGAATAACATAAAGTACTAATCAATTGCCACATATCCACCATTTATGTTTCTGACGAGGAATCGAACCCATGACCCTCTGCATATCAAATACTGCACCACATAGAACATGAACATCAAACTATTATAGTTACATAAATTTAAAGGAGAATTGAATGTCTGGTACTGGCATCATCAATATATTTTTTTCTAGATTCTAGACGTCTATAAATCTGGATAATTGAATCGAGTAATGACATCTGATCAATCAAACTCCGCTTTGAAGAAATCTGCGAATAGATTTAATTTTTTTGCAACGATTTGTTTTCGATACAAATATTTTATGCGTGACGATAGTATGTATATTTTTGCATATGTTTATCTAACTACTTTTAAAAATGTTACTCGTATATAAGTTTGTGATATTACTATTAGTATATTAATATAATTATTTAGACACACTAGGTATTCTTTTTTATATATTTATTCCTATAACTAAAAATAAGGCAGACATTTGCAACACCAGAGGAGGCTTTGGAGGAGAGCTCTTTTTACACCTTTTTTGAAGAGCCCCATGTCATAGCGCTCAGGGAATACCTAAGGAGGAAGTTCATACCACATTTTGCACGTACGCGGCAAAAATGACCGTGAAAACCGAACCGTGGAGGATCGTGGTATTATACGAGTATATTTTAGCAAGATTGGTCTACGTAATTAAGAATTCTCTAAATAACTTATGAAAAATGAATGTCCATAATTATTTTAATATAAAATGCGTTTACATAGCCTTCCACCATAGATAAATAAAGATACTTCGCCGCCTTGAAATTGAATGAAGCCACAAACGGCTTATTAGTAAGTTCTTTTTTTTTAATTCTTGACAAATAAAAACATTTTTAGAGAAAATTTACGAATAAATAACTAATACTGCGTAATTTACATAATAAATAAATAATTATTTCAAATATTTTAGGGACATTTTAGCACGGAGACGTGGCAAAACTTTTTTACGCAACTATGTCAATTCTCAAAACTGGGTACATTTTTTTTGTTAGGAGTGGAGTAATCTTTACTAATTCTTTCACATAAAGTTTTATATTTGGGTATAGGATCCAGAATATGATTCGTGAAGAATTATTGTAACCTATTTTTCACAATACAGGAGTTTTGATTTGAAACCGATACTACTGTCAAATCAGTCCCCTTAGAATGAGTTCGTATTTCCCATACATTTCCAATCAGTCCTGATACAGTCCGCTACGGGCGCTGATTGGAAATGTATTGGCAAATACGTAAACAAATACAAAAACAGTTATTTTTGTAAAAACGTAAAAACTTATACTAAGTAAAGTACAGTGACGTCTGTCTCGTTCAATGTACATAGGTTTGTCACTTCATAAAATAATATTTATGTGATAACTACCAACCCTATAACATAACCGATAAAACTCGGGCACTAGGCCTTTGTTGTATAAAATCATGGCATCACCGTAACAGGGTGTCTATTCCGTCATCCGTCGAAAAAAATCGAATGCGTCCGAAAATAAAGTCATAATTATTTAATTAAACAATCAGTTAAATTAAATTTTGATTTTGACTTGCTTAAGGTTATGTAGAGATATCCGAAAGGGACATTCGAATTCCCGAATTTTCGAACGAAATCCGTTTCCGTGTCTACAGAATAGGCCCCCAGAGTCAGTGTGGAGTGGTTACGTTTAATGACTCTATGGTAGAGTCAGACTATTGATGACTCAATGAAATGCTATGCGGTAGAGCTGGAGTCGATGCGATTATGGATATAGAGCTTACTACACTATAATAGTAGAGTGACGAATGGTCGGATTTTGTACAAAATTCACGAAAAAATTTCAAAGGCAATATTTATGTATGTCAATATGAGGTTATTTGCAACGCATTATATTAGACAAATTGATTGCAATTTATTATCCTATTGAATTGAATATATATTGAACTATACTAATCGACCAGACATGGAGAAAAAAAAGTGTCGTCTATGACTTATTGCCAATTGGTAGTATTTTTGAACTATATGTCAAATGTCAATCTATCCTATTAAAGTAGAGCGAGGTGATAGACTTTTAATGAAAATCTTGAGAAAATCAAATCAATTTTTAGGTTAAATCAAAATAGGTTCTTCACAGAGCACTTTTTGAATGTCAATACAACTACCACCACTTCACAATGTGTTTCGTTATGGAGAAGAAGCGGCGAAAGAAACTCCATAACACACATCTTTAATAAAATATTTTTTACAATGTTAAACTTAACCTAATGGTACATGTGGAGCTGGAACTACTTCAGACCACATCGTTTTGTCAGTCAAATAATCACTTAGTTTATAGTACGCTTTTTTTAAATAGCGTTTCTTTTACGACATGTTTGAACTTTTTTTCTGTGAGATTCAAAATGTGGTCGGGTATTTTGTTGTAGTAGCGAATACAGTTACCCATGAAAGATCTAGCCACCTTACATAGTCTATGTTTAGGAATTGCTAATTTATTTCTATTTCTAGTACTAAAGTTATGGTGTTTACTATTTTTTTCAAACATATCAGTGTGTTTTTTATATACATAATATTTTCATAGATGTATTAACTATGTACCGTCAATATATTAATAGTGGGAAGCAATTCTCTCAGGGACTCACTACGTTGCAGACCTTATTGACCTTATTGCTCTTTTTTGAATAAAAACATTACCCTCCGCAGACGAGAAATAATTATTCTTTACATATAAAACGTAATAAAGAAACGAAATTTAAAATTCAAAACGCACACAACATTAAACTTCCTTTAAGGTAACAAGCAAAAATCCTATTAGAAAACCCTAAAACGCCGGCTCGTGCAGTTAAACAGAATATTATAGTAGTTAACTACATTCCCGGGCGGATTGCAACGGGTCTTTGGAGCCGCACGTACCGCTTTTTCCACTCGGCAGCCAACGTGTTATATTTATTTAGTAAATGTGAAATGTTTTATATAATTTTCTTTTGTACAATATCAGTAGGAAATGAGTGTGCGGTGCATTTGGAGGTAAGTTTACAGGGTTCCGGATTCGATTCCCGGGTTCACATCTGCGATATGTACTACTCTAAATGTATGCTGCTCTAATATGTAGGTACATTAACAAGTAATTAAAACACTCACTAATTAAGGTGGTAGAACCCTTCGTGGTTCGATTGAAAGCACGACCATCACAACTTTTTCCGCTTTATTAAAAAAAAGGAAGTTTTAAATTCAAAACGTACACCACATTAAACCTCCTTTAAGGTAACAAGCAAAAATCCTATTAGAAAACCCTAAAACGCCGGCTCGTGCAGTTAAACAGAATATTCTTGTAGTTAACTACATTCCCGGGCGGATTGCAACGGGTCTTTGGAGCCGCACGTACCGCTTTTTCCACTCGGCAGCCAACGTGTTATATTTATTTAGTAATGTGAAATGTTTTTTATATAATTTTCTTTCATAATGTTAGTAGCAAACGATTATGGTAAGTATATATGCCAAGGGTTCAGGATTCGATTCCCGGGTCTTTATCTACGATAGCTTCTGTTCTAATTGTAGGCTGCTTTCATACATTAAAAAATAACTAAAATACTAATTAATGAAAGAGGTAGAACAATTCGTTGTTCCATTTAGGAGGCACCACCGCCACCCATATTGCCTTATGACAGCAGTATCGGGACACGCTTAGCCCTCAGGGGTAGCAACACATCTGTGACCACAAGTAGGAACGTAATCTTATCTGGGGTTGATTATAGGATGTCTATGAGCGACAATAGCCATTTACGAGTACAACTAGCTAGAAATATTTGTCTACTAATCCTATATAATAGAAAAAATAAATAAAAAAACACAAAATCTAACAAAAGAAGATACAGTCGCAGGCACAAGGCATTTTTTATTTCACTCAGTAAATTATATTTCTCAAAGGCACTTTAAAACCGCACGTTCCGTTTTATTTTTCCGCCCGACTGTCGCATACGTGTTGTATTTTTGCAATAAAATGTGCATAAAAAGATTCTCAGCTAAATTTTTATATAGTTGACGGTTTCAGCTGAATAAATTAAGGTTGACTGTGTCTGTATGTAACTCGTATGTAATTATTCATACGTATTTTATTTTGTGAGAAGCGTCTGTACGTAACGTCGTTTTTATATTTTAGTCATTACTTTTTTTGTTTAGTGGCTAACGAACATAAAGTGTATCGTATGAGTGATACGAAGTGGTTAGTACTATGATATCTATAACCAAATTGAGTCCTTTCTGAAATCGAACAAAAATAGGTTGCTTCTTTTAAGATTGAAGGCCTCGAGAAAAAGTGATTCTGCCTTATCACACACTTCAAGCGATAATCCACCTCATAACAGCAATGTTAAGCGCTGCTGTGTTATGGTTTGAAGGGTGTAAGGAAAACATACTTTTTCGAGGTGTACTAGTTTGGTCTGTGACCGAACTCAGATAGGAATTTAATCTTATCCAGGGATGATTACATGTGTTCATGGGCGGCAGTAGCCACTTACCATCAGGTGAACTGCATACTCATCCGATATTCGTATATCCCAAAAACAAAATCCAATTATAAACCCACGAGTGGTAACCGATCACGAATTAACCAATAGTCGCATCTGTTCACGAAAAAATAATATTTCGAACAATACAAATTTAATGCCACCTCCACCCAACGCACATGTTGTAATGAAAAATAAACAAGAGTAGAATGAAAGTCTCCGTTGATTTAGGTTCAAAACAAACACGTATAGTTGTGGCAACCCTTATTAGGCTGGAGACACATGTGCGTTTGTAAGCGATTTTACGATCGGAAGAAAATTGTAACGCGTTCTGTTTGCCATTTAATCGCATCGATTGAAATGTGTTCGAATAATTCATTTTTGATGTGAAACATCTATAGCCGCACGTAAAACCGATTTCTGACGTGGCGACGCGTCGCCACGCTATACGATGGTATATATATACAGTCTATATGCAGTAGTGTGTACGGTGTGGCGACGCGTCGCCATGCGCAAAAATCGTAATATTTCTTTTTATCATTATGACATTTAGTTCCTATCATAATATGTCTTTTCTGCATATTACTTTTACAAAATAATGTCGATGTTTTACATCTGCCAGGCGTCCCGTGACGGCTCACATTTTTTTATTTTTAAAAGTATAAATAAAGAGTAGTGTCGTAGAAATAAATAATGTTAAGTGAGCGAAGTAATGTGACTACTTAAAATTGACGCAACTTAAAATATATTTTATAACGTAAATTTGAAACTGATGCAATAAATAAAACAATTAAATTATTTATTCTGTTAATTTTGTTAATTATTGTGTAATCTGCAATGTAGCGTAATGAATAAATAATTGCCTACGTTTAATATACAGATAAAGCTGCTTATATTTTATTCAGTTGTCGCATGAATTATAATATCCGCACGCGTGGAAACGCCCTTATCAAACAATGGTAGTTCTGCTACCCTCAGATTAGTTAGGCGGGAAGGGTGCTTTTGTAAATCGGCCACCGTGGGGTATTACTGCATCTAATGTATTGCATCAGGGTTGCGTTCTAAGGGCTGATTTTGGGTGGTACATAATGAGAAATTTGTACTAATCTAATCTAGCTTTGTTTGCATGGTCGGGAATCGAATCCGCATCCCCAGCAAATCGGTATAGTCACGCAATTAAAATTACTTTAGTGAAAATAAATATAGCATATAATGCAGTCCATCTGATGGTAAGTGGCTACTGCCGCCCATGGACATCTCTATTCAACCCCAGATAAGGTTAATTTCCTAACTATAGTCGCCCACAAATATGCCCTTACCCCTGAAGACTAAGCTGGATATCTCGGATAAGTATTATATGAAACTTTACTAGAACTTGAAAGTACTAATATATGTACCTATATAGTACAAATTCAGATAATTCCCTGTTTTTATCTTGAGGGAGATTCATTTACGGTAGTGCAACATAAAATGGTAGAGGTCATGGTGACCATTTACAATCATATGGTCAGTAATCATACAATAACTATACCAACTGTTACCATAACTACAATATAATTATAAAATAACAACGCTAATAAAATAAATTAGAATAATAACGAGCCCTATGAAATTAGAAGCTGATATAATCATACGAATTACCCCAAATGGCACCCTACAAATAAAAATGGCGAACGATATTGTTATGAATTAAATATTACGCACTAATATTTGAATAATAATTATTTATTATAATTTGTAATGAGAATTTAAGGGACGTAAGATTTTTTTACATTAATGACTTGACAAGAATATTATGATGATGAAATCATTCCAAATTCAAAGAAAGAATGAATGAATGGTAAAAAGAAAGAAGAACGAAAGTGTGCGGGAATATAAAAAGAAAGGGAATAGAGATCAGTGAACTTCCAATGTAAGGTCGGCCAAAGATGCTTTGCTACCTGAGGACTAATACTCGGAAAAGTATGCCTCCTTCCTAAATTCAATCAATTACGCAATAATATGTATTATTGATTATTTAAATAACAGGCACGCACCTCTGATTTTTCAAAGTTATGTGTTGCTTAAAGGGCGAAGGAAAACGTCGTAAGGAAACCTGAGAAATCTTAAAAAAGTTTTTATAGGTATGTGATGTCTACCAATTCGCACTTGGCCAGCGCGGTGGACTATGGCCTAATTCTTCACTGTCTGAGAGGAGTCCCGTGCCCAGCAGGGACATTAATGGGTTGATGAAGATGATATACTATGTCTACGGCAAGTAGAACCTTCGAATAATGAAAGTGTCCCAGCCATTTCATACGATCATAAGGCTTATTCACTTTTCATTTTCCGCGTGGCAGCGCCATCGGCGATAGCGAGGATTTTCGGAAACACATAAAACGTTACGTTTATGACGGGCTCGTGTTTGATTGAAGCTATCGTGACGTGTACGACACTCGTGGAGCGTCACGCGTTGAGTGTCATCGCAATATTTTTCAGCGAAAAATTTGCAAATCGAGTTTGATAACCTTGAATTTTGAAGGTTTTGAGGTTACACTAACTTCTGCTTCATAATAGTGTTGAGCGTAGCTGAATTCCTCTTTGAGTGTGGTAAGGGAGATATACGAAGTGTGCCAACTTAGTCCTCAGGTAGCAATGCATCTTTATCGACCTCAGATAGAATACGAATATTCTGATCGAAAAACCGGAGACGGTACTCTGAGTTACTCACTACACTCGGTCATCCACCCATTTAATGATTAGCCTCGTCGCCATAAACGCGCTCAAGGATTTTTCGTCGTAAATATCTCCCCAGCTTTATCCCAACATTTCGCCTGCTTAAGACTCGAAGTCAAAATCCACGAACCGATTCCAACACACACTACTTCGCCACTTGGTCATCTACCACCCATTCAATGACTAAGCTCGTCATAAACGCGTTCAAGGATATTTTGCGTCGTAAAATTGTCCTCAAATTCATCCCACCTTAATATAAGCATGCCGAGAAGAGAATCAAAGCTAAGACCCACGATGCAATTCCAACACCACCGCCACTACACTACTACACTACACTAGACACTACACTACACTACACACACATTTAATGATTAAGCACGTAATTAATGTTTTTCGTCGTAAAAAAACTCCCCTGCTTTATCCCAACATTATGCCTATTTGAGAATCAAAACTTACTCTAAGATCAGCGCTACTACACCCGGTCATCTACCACCCATTTAATGATTAATATTGTCGCCATGAACGTGCTCAAGGATTTTTCGTCGTAAAAATCTCCCCAGTTCCATTCAAACACTGTCTGCCTGAAAATCGAGGCCGGTACCGTGAGCTTACTCTAAGACCAGCGCCACTACACCCGGTCATCTACCACCCATTTAATGATTAAGCTCGCCATAAATGCTCAAGAATATTTTTCGTCGTAAAAAACTCCCCCGCTATCACTGCTGGCGTCGCGACGCGGAAAATGAAAACTAAATAACCCTGTCCCGTCCTCAAATATTGTGGAGCATCTGCTAGCAAACTTTACGTGTTCCTTCGGGAATCGGGGAATAAGAAAAGTTAATCTCATAGTTTTTGTTACGAACGTTAGTGTTCGTTCGGTTTTAGCGCTTTTGTCTTGTAATACAAAGTAGATTCTCTTCTAAAAACAGATGATTTAATTACGTTAAACGAAATTCACTTTTGATTTTTTATATTTAATAAGAAAATATGATGTGGTTCATATAGGATGAAGCTCTACCACCAAGTCTACACTTACGAGTTACTATCGTCCATAAGCAAATGTAATAGCCCTCAATAGAATTGGAGTTATACGCTTTTGTAATGTTATAAGGCTGAAAAAGATCTTCAGTGGTGCTTACGAACAGTTTTATTGCCTGTTGTATAAGATTGTAAAGGTATAATATAAGGTAGCAAAAGAAGATGCAGTCCATCTGGTAGTAAGTATTTACTGCCGTCAATTTAACATCTTTATCAATCCTATATAGAACAAGAATATACGCAACGAATAGATAATCTTTCTATATTTGGGAAGTCGGTTAAAAATTAAGATGATACCGATTAAAATGATCGCTTCATATGTAAGTCAACCGGAATTCACACTATTCCAACTTTCCCACTAAAAGTGTGTGTCGTGGGATCTTCCCGGTCGAAGCATACCCTTACCATGAGTTTTTACGTTTTGACAAATATGACTATTTTGGTATTTGTTTACGTATTGCCCATACAATTTCCAATCAGCGCCCCTAGCGGATTGTATCAGAACTATAGTGTCAGTAACGTAACATTAAATGTCTAAATTGACAAATGGCGTTTATGTTTTTGTCTCTCTTTTTGGGTACATGTGAGGCAGACAGAAAGACTTGAGGACTTACTTATTGTTACGTTTACTCAGTCTCCTAAAGCAAACGGAACAGAATAATGGATTGAGTAAACGTAACATAAAATTGTGGGATGTTTTGAAAACTCATGGTAAGGGTACTGGTTCTACCACCTCTTAATATTAAATGTTTGAACGAAAAATCAGAGTTAAAACTCCCAGTAGCACAACAGCCGTATTATTCTTACGCTTTCCAGACGT